>CM035427.1:128273115-128495615 GCA_020310875.1 Ceratopteris richardii
CATGAAAGTGAATATGTAAAGATATTAGAGACTACCCACAATGGCATTGTAGGAGGATACTTTGGCTGAGATCACGTCATCAAATTCATTCTCTTTTCAAGTCTTTGGTGGCATACCCTTCACAAGGATGCACATACCTATGTGAAGTGGCGTGACACATGTCAAAGAGCTCAATATTCTATGTGTAAAGACAAGATGCCACTAAAACCCATGATGGTAGGACGTGCATTCTCAAAATGGGGAATAGGCTTCTTAGGTCTTATTTGACCCCCAACTAGAAGCTCCCATGCAGAATATATCACTGTTTCTATAGAATATCTTACCAAATGGGTAAATTTAAAAGCCACTAGGAAATGATGCACAAACGACATCAAAATTCTTGTTTGAAAATGTGTTTACAAGGTATTTATTGCCTATAGAGTTGATAAGTGATAGAGGAATGCATTTCCTAAACAAAGTACTTCAATATCCATTACGTGATTTCATGGTGATTCACAAGAAATTTGTGCCTTATCACTCACATGCAAATGGACAAGTGGAAAGTATGAACAATATCCTATGTAACATATTGACAAGTCCCATAGATATTAAACACTATGATTAGGAAAAATAGCTACATCACATTGTTTGCGCATATTAAGTGGCCTATAAAATGATACTCAATGTGACTCCCTTTCAGATGGTATTTGGCCAGAATGTTGTGTTACCATTAGACATCGTGATACCTATGCTAAAAGTAGCACAAGAGCACCAATGGTTGGGCCACAAGCTATCAACTAGGATAATGGACTTAGAGCACTTAGAAGAGACTAGATTGAGAGCAACAACAGGTGTATATGTGGCGAAGAAAAGACAAAAGGATTATTTTGATGGGCACGTGAAAGACAAAGGCTTAAAATTTGGTGGTTTAGTATGGTGTATACTTTGAGACAACATGCTCATAAGTTAGACAAACTTACTTATGGACCTAGGATTATCAATAGACTTTTGACAAGAGATGCAGTGCAGTTAGCGGCTATAGGAGGTATAATGCCAAATTATATTAGTGGACGTAGAGTCAAGTTTTATCAAGAACCACTGATGGAAGAGGTGATAAAAAAAACTCAATGTGTCCAAGAAGCATAAAGAGGAGGAGAAATGAATTTGAGAAGCATATCATGCTGAAGCTTTGGAACATATCAAACGTATGAAGCTAAGACAAAAGGTCATAGACCAGAAAAAACAAAGAGGAATACCTCTCCTAGCATAAGCTATGCATATAGGTAGTCTACTAACATGCACTAGACACAAGAACATTATGAGGCACTTTTACATGACAAGGGGCTACACGGGAATCATGTCAATATTGAAAGAGATCGAGGTCTCACCATATTCGGATCAAACATTGTTTTCATACAAGCATGCTCTAATTGTCTAGAAGATACCCTTTAACATCAAGGAATGGAAAGATGGAGACAAGAGACCTCTCAACACCTGGCCTCAATTGAAGAGTATCCATTAATTCCACCCCAAGAACTTGCAGGCTTTCAAGGCAAGCTTCCTATTGAAGATCCTCTAAGAGGTAGGCCTGATAGAAGCAATGTCAGATCCCATTGGTTTTAAGGATTAGCAGGTCCATTAGCAAATGCCAAGTTTATACGGGAGTCTAAGTTGAAATTCGATCACCACTAGGGATGATTTCAATTCTACTCACAAGAATTCGAGGCACTACAAAACTCATAAGAGTTGCAAAATCGAATCAACATAAGGCTAGATTAGTCGAATATTTCAAAGTGCCACTCCCAAAACAAGATTTTTACATGTGATATTTTTTTATTCATATGCTACAACATGGTGGCAAGAAAGATGTATTGGGTACCTTTGTGCTCCATTCATGCTTCCAAAGATTTGAAAAGAATTCAAGCTGACGCACAAGCTCATTTGGGAGGCATTATGTTTGGCACTCACATTCCTTCCAACAAAGAGAGCTTGATCCCCGAGTCCATGAAGAAAAGCAAGATAGCAAGTTTAAATATGATGTCTGCTATTACTCTTAAACTTTCTATGGCATTGCGCATGTGCATGCAAGATATTGCATTTCTTGGATAGGACCACTTTACACAACCTTACCTAGTCCAACATGTATGTCTAGTAGAATTGATTTACAATGTTGGATTATGTATCAGTTATATGTTGCAAACAATAAATGGATTAGAAAATAGGCATTGCATGGATGTTGTGCCATAATAAGAATCATTTACATGTACCTCACTTATGGTATCCCTATCAAAAGAGAACTTGAGTAGACTGAGTTACAAGCATTCAAAAGTGGTAGAGTATCCACTTCTCATCCAACAAAGAGAGTGTGTGGTACCATCCCATGCTTCTAACCCAATAGGACATCATCATCTCCTCAACTGTCGCATATTGGACCACAATAGACTGTACCCCCTATCCATATCCATATTCTAAGGCCTATTTCACTTGATGATCAAGAGGAGATTAATCAAGAAACCATAGAGGACACTACTATAGTGCAACATGAAGCCATCACTACTGAAGGATTCATGTTCCTTATGTCAAATACAATCACCGATGAGTTTGTAACAACCATCAATATTGAAATTTGGAGACTGTTGCATATAGAATTTTAGTTTTTAGATACTCAATGTGTCATAGGAATACGAGTGGCCAAGCTACCTAACATCACAAACCAATCAAGAAGAGGAAGAGAATGATCAAGAGGATGATGAGAGGGATGGAGAATAGTCAAGTGATAACCTCGCCTACACAAAGGCACTAAGAAGGCTCTATGATAAAATGGATGCACTATAGGAAAGAAGCTAGATGACCGAAGAAACAAGTCACACCCTCCTAGAGGAAGAAATAACAAACAATGGTTTTGATGAAGCTTTTATTGAAATCATGTGTGAGCAATCAAGGAGGACTTAGTAGGAAAGGAAGCCTTATACAAGAAGGACATCAAGAAAGAAAAGGCTAAAGCATAGGATTGTGCAGAGAGAGTAGTCAATGTAGACCCGAAAATGAATAGGCCTAGCCATTCCTTCAAATCAATCATTCAAAAAACAATGATTTTCATCACTTAATTTCATTGTAAATACCCATTTTTGATAGTTTTGATTCCAGTTTCTACATGCCAAGGCATCCTTGAGCATGAGGAATATTCAAAGAGCCCATGTATCATTTTTTATAATTTTTACAGCTCGTTTGAGGCTTCAAATTACTTATGAAACTTATTATTAACTAGGCGAGATGCTAAGTCTAAACTAGCCCAAAAGTAGTAGAAAATTATAAAAGGAACTAGAAAGCTCACTTTTAATGTTGGATTTTTTATATTTCCCTCATTCCACTTGTGAGAGAGACGAGAGATTTTTGTGCGATTGATGTTTTTATGTGTTGTTCAAAGTTTTCTATAGAAACTGACGCCATCATGAGATATGTAAGCATCAACAAGCATGACAAAACTATGTGTGGCCCGCGAAGTCAAACTCTATCTATTACGATAGAAAAGTTTGGTATTTTGCATTTGCATCATAAACATGATAGATGATATCTCATGAGCATTCCAAAACACAAATCACACTCAAATTATTCTCTTTTTTTCATACATTGTGATGGACACCATCTATTGTGACAGATTGAAAGGTATGATAGACCCCGTCTATTGCGATAGAATCCCATGATAGAAGATAGAAAAGTGCCATTGTCTTTTGCAATAAACCTATCTATCACAACACACAAGAACTCATGATATAGGTCATCTATTACGATCAACCCAGTTATCGTGATAGATAGAGACCATGACAGAAAATAGATGATAGATGATGGATAGCATTTATTGTGATATACCCATGGATCGCGATAGACATGTCCATTGCAATAGACCCATCTATCACGACAGACACATCTATCATGATAGACCCGTATATCATGTCAGAGAGCCATCCACAATAGACACTGTCTATTGTGACAGATAGTGTCTATTAGGATAGACAAGATTTCAAGCCATCTTTTATATTTGTCTATATTTGATCAATTTGATCCTAATTTTTAGGAATTTTATAGGATTTTGGAGCTATCCATGTGGCAAACCAAGATACTGATGTAGTGCAAGCTTGGGAAGAAGCATTTGGGACATCCGAGTGATATCAAGAGCACATGACTTAAGGTTGGAAGATCTCTCAACCCCCTCAGTCAGTTTTTTAGCTAAGGTTGTGTGCTTAATGGTATTGATTAATTATGGCTATGATAGTCATAAATCAACTCAAGAAACCCTAAATTTCTCAAGTTCAAGGGTACATAGAGCACAATTGTGGAAAATCCTAAGTAAAAAGAAAAAGAACATAATTGGATTGATAAAAAATGAAAATATGCCAAAAATCAAGTATTCCTAGCGACTATTGAGACAAGATCTTACACCAAATGGAACTCAAAACGAAGAAGCAATTGATACAAACAAACATTGCAACATGGTTTTACTTTGATATTGGGATAGTAACTGGGTTATAGGAACCTTAGGTCAGATAGGCACCTAGGAAGAGTGAATAGACAAAGCATAAAATCCTCTAAAGCTAGGTCTTATATAACTAAGTCGTGGGCTTAGCAATTGAGTGAATGTCCTTACGTGTTGAGTTTCGACATGAGTGATTCAGTTAAGTCTTTTAGCATGGAGAGACCAACAAGAAGTTTAGGGCTAGCATACTTACAAACAATAGAAGATCCCCACAAGACTCATTTAGAATATATCCCTACAAGACTCAAGGATGGTTTGAAAAGATCATGTGTCCAGCTCAGAAACCCAGATCAACCTTTTGGATATGGTCAAGTTTGAAGAGGGATCATATATCAATAAACAAGGAACCATGTATGTGGTAACAAGCTTATGAGATAGGATATATGATTTTGCAATGATCATCCCTGAGTTCGAGTTAGGAGCCTTGGATCGATAAAACCCAAGAAGAGAGCCTCGAATGCCTGGAGGTAAGTCAATCCTGTCGAGGATAATCACACAAGAATGGATTCCCTTGGATAACAAGACTATAGAACTCTTTGTTAACAAAGATAAAGACCAAGCATTTTGGACATTTAAGGTAGATAAGCCAAGTGAAGTAGGTAGATTAATCATATAGGAATTCAAAGATCTTGATGTTCCAAGCAAGGTTATCTATTTGGATAACACTTCAAAAAGGATTGTTTGTAGTTATTGAGCATAGTAGAAACACATATACTTGGAAGGGCGAACCAATTTTCCATCCACACGTCTATTGATTTCCATGGTCAACATGGAGCTAGATCCTCTCATGTCTTAAGTAGTCAAAAGGAGAAGTCCAAAAATCTACTTGAGGTAAGATTTGAAAATCCTTTATGAAGAGAGAGATTAGGACTAGACATTGATTGAGAAAACAAGAAAGGCATAGAGGACATAGGCACCAAAGAGGCATGGATGGATTCCCACTGCTAAGACCAAGAGAACATCCTAGAATTTTGAGACCCACTCATCTAGTGAAGTTGATAAAGGACTACTTGATGGTACACAAGATCCATACGATCATATGGCTGAATTCAAGCAAGTATTAAGAGCTAAACAAGTCGAGGATTTGTTCACTCCGTACAATCCTTTTGAATTAACCTTAAAAAATACAACCTTAACATGGTTTCAAACCTTGCATCAAGGACAATTCAAGAATATTAACTAGTTTTTGGAGGCCTTCATTACAAAGTTCTCCAAGAGTGGCATAAGACATGATAAATCCTCATTGATCCATAGCTTTAAGTAGACTCCATAGGAAACTATGATATTATCAAGACGTAGGTATTAGATAACAGATTGAAAGATGTCAAATCCCAAAGTTGGCTACCAAGCTAAGCAATTTTTCCTTGTTTTTAGATTGCTTATTGAGTGCTAAGCTATGATTGTATGTCTATTTGAAGGAACCCTAGACCATAGTGCAATGTGTAAGAATGTGCATTGATATTGAGGATAATTTGGGGCATGAGTTAGAATTTTCTAAACTTTTTAAGGATTTAGATTATTCTACTAGCTTCACAACCAAACTCTCTAGATTAATAGATGAATTTGTAGAACAAGTGGCTCAAAAGTTAGAAGTACCCAGTAGAAAAACCCCTAGAATGTCTCAGTGAAGTGTTCTTACACTTGCGAAGGATAGCACATGGACAATCCTTAATGGCTCAAAATTCAAGAAATCTAAATGCCCAATACTGTACCATTTAGAGAAAATACACAAATCACATTGCATAGGATTGTCCCTACAATAAACAAGTAGTCAAGCAAAACTACCAACATCCCTATGAATAGCCAGGTAGATATCAAAACCAATACCAACCACAACCATACTATAGGCCACAACAACAATACCAACTAGACTACTAGACACAACAGAGACCTCAACCTATGGCCATAGTGCCACCATCCCCCATGATCTCAGATAGTGATCCAAATGCTCAAAGTTTTGACTCTACTCATGTATAACCCACTAAATTATTACATAGATTCCTCTCAGCATTATGAGACCTATGAGCATGGAGCACAACCATTATAACCTAGTTAGGAGCTTGAGTATTCCAATGTCATGTACATGAACCGAAACCCTAGCCCCTATTGAAGATAAATGTACAAGCTCATTTTCACATGAGCTATGCTTGGATAAATTTACCAAATATAAAGATAAAGGAAAAGAAGAGAAAAGAAAAGGAGAGAAAGAGGCAAGAGCTCCCAATAATCAGATCTGGTCATTTTGTCATTTTGTCTTCCCATAGACTCCTTCTAGTTGCATGTCATTTTGTACATAGCTCTGTTGTGAAGCTCATATCTTAGTTTTTATGTAACCATTTCTTGTGTTTTAAACACTCATTCGAAATCTTATCTTATGTACGTTGTCTGTTGCAAATATCTCCTTCAAAGCTTATATATTCTCTGAGATATCAGTCAAAGAGTGAAGTCTAGTTTTTCAGCATACCTGTGTAGACAGGTAGTCTATTTTGGTCGGTTACGTTTCCCAGCCAAAATGTATCCCAATTGCTTGTTTTGTAGCTTGTTGGAAATTTCTTTGCATGTACCTTTTTCCTCCCAAATATGTCATCCAAAGGATTTATATTCTGTGAGATATCTATCAGAGAGTGAAGTCCAATTTTTCAGTATACTTTGTGTGTGCAGGTGGTCTATTTGGTCAGTTGAATTTCTTGACCAAACCTCATCCAAATTACTTGATTTTTAGCTTGTTGGATTTGTGTGTACTTTCTCTATCTCAAATATCTTCCTCAAAGGATATATATGCAGGGAGTTATCAATCTGAGAGTGAAGTTCAAATCTTCAACATACTTGTGTGGACAGGTAGTTCATCTTCATCAGTTGGCTTTCCTAATCAAAACTTATCCAAATTACGTTATTTATAGCTTGTTAGAAAGCTCTCTTTGTCTAATTTAATTGACTAAAGTCATAAGTCCATTTTAGTTTTGTATTGAGAGCATCAAGCTATCTAAGGTGCAGTTGTTTGTCCAAATGCTGGACATACGAGGGTTCACTACACCTTTTCATTGTGCATAGGAGAAATCATTCTCCATTGTTGGTATCAGAGCAAACTTGGTGCTGAAGCTTCATCAATAGAGTTGGAGCTAAATCAAAGCAAAAGAGGAGCTACAAAACAAGGGGGAGCCTCACAAACGCAAGAGCAAAGGACAACAAGACTATTCGAGGTAACTCTCAAAGTTTTTGATAGTCTTCAATGACTGACTTGGGTCAACAAGTAGAGAAATTGGATAAGGATAACTATCCCATGTGGAAGTTTAGAATGACCAACTACCTAATGGGAAAAGGCTTGTGGGGTATTGTGAACAACGATGATGCTCAACCTCAAATCAATAAATTTCAAAGAACTTGATTTCAGTAGGACAAATGGTAGAGAAGGGTTATCATGTCATTTTCAATGAGAATGGGTGCTTCATAAAGAATCCAATGGAAGGCTTCAAGGTCATTGCTCGAGGTAGAAGAGAAGGAAGGATGTTCACTTTGGATGTCCAACATCCACATGGAAAGGTCATGTACATTCAATGTGGGAAGAAGAATATTTCAGAGTTGGACCTATGGCACAAAAGAATGTGACACATCAACATTCCAAAGCTAAAGGACATGAGCAAACATGAAGTGGTAATAGGTCTTCCAAAATTTAATAGCATTGGACTACATGAGTTATGTGAAGCTTGTAAACTAGGAAAGCAAACGAGGCAACCACTCAAGAGGAGCAATTATGTGGCCCGAAATGTCTTGGACTTGATACATATAGATGTATGGGGCTAAACCCAAGAGGCATCAATGGCTGGTAATAGATTTTTTGTCACCTTCATTGGTGATCACTCATGAAAGGTATGACTATTTTGTATGAAGCAAAAATCAGAGGTGTTTTTTATATTCAAAAGATTCAAAGTTGAAGTTGAAAAAGAAATAAGAAGGTCTATCAAAACCTTAAGGTCTGATGGTGGAGGAGAATACTTTTCCAAAGCAGTATACACCACAACAAAATGGAGTAGCTGAGAATGGGATCAAAAGGCAGTTTACTTGTAGGTATACACCACAGTAGCTGAGAGGAAAAATAGGCAAACTACTAAAATTGCAAGATGCATGCTCAACAAGATGAAGGTACCATTGTACTATTGGTATGAAGCTACCACAACTGCCATTTGCTTGATGAATAGATGCAGAACATCCGGAATACATCACTTGACTCTAGAGGAGGTATATTCCGACAAGAAACCTGATCTTACACACCTCAAAGTGTTTGGATGTGTTTGCTTTGTTCACATTCCACAAGAAGTTAGAACAAAGATGGAACCAAGGTCAGAAAAATGCATTATCATTGGCTACTCGATGGAACAAAAAGGATACAAGTGTTACAACCCTAGAACAAAGGAAGTAAGAGTCTTGCGAGATGTGGTCTTTGATGAACTAAGAACATGGTATGAAGAGAAAGGAAAGGAAAAGATTCTTGAACAAGATTGTGATGATTATGTAGGAACAAATCAAAGAGAAGTTCAATAATCATGCACAAATATTTCAAGTCCAGAGGAATCTACATCAAATGAAGAATGTTCAACATGGAGGGGGAATCATTCTTTGTCTCCAAATTCAACTCATAGTAGAGCCGAAGAAGCAAATGCTGCTCCAAACAGTGAGATAGATGCAAGTGAAGAAGAATATGAAGAGGTAATCACTGCAAAGGTAAAGATGAATAGGTTAAAGAAGCAACTTTCTAAAGGCAATGAACAAAGATCTTCGAGGGCGAGGTATCCAACTCAAAGGCTGAGTTATGATAGTTTCATGGCGAAACATTTTGCATACATGACGCAAGTTATCAAAGACAAAGAGCCTGAGACATATGAAGAAGCTTGCACATAAAAGGAATGGAAGCAAGCTATGAAAGAGGAGATCAAAGCTCTCAAAGATAATCACACATGGGAGCTAGTGCCAAAGAAAGAAGGTATGAAGATTGTTCCAAACAAATGGGTGTTTAAAGTAAAGAGGATGTTGATGGTTTACTAGCTAGATATAAAGCTAGATTAGTTACCGAAGGATTTAAGCAAACACAAGGCATAGATTATCATGAAGTTTTCAACCCTGTTGCAAAGATGGGAACAATCAGAACATTAATAGCAATAAGTGCTTCATGGAGATTTCCATTATATCAATTTGACATCAAAAATGCTTTTCTCAATGGAGAACTACAAGAAGAGATATACATGAGTCAACCGGTTGGATTTGAAAATGAAAACCATCCAGACTTTGTTTGCAGGTTGAAAAAGGCACTTTATGGCTTGAAGCAAGCACCGAGAACATGGAATCAGAGATTGGTAGAATATCTAACTAAGTGTGGATACAACCCAAGTAGTGAAGATCCTTCATTGTACATGAAGAAGGAAAGAAAATAGAGAGGTATATATTTTCATATACATCGATGACCTCATCATAATAGGAAATGATGTTACAGGTATTAAAGATATCAAAAGGAAGCTTGGTAAGGAGTTTAAAATTTCAGATTTTGGAGAGCTGAAATATTTTTTAGGAATTGAAGTTGTTTATGGAAAGAGTGGCATCTACTTGATGCAAAGGAAGTACTTGTTGGATGTTCTTTTCAGATTTGGAATGACTGAATGCAAACCACTCATCAACCCATGGACAGAAATACAAAGATTTGCTCAAATGATGGAGAACTATTGGAAGATGTAATGACATATAGAAGCATTGTAGGATCATTAATCTATGCAAACATTACAAGACCTGATTTATCTTATGTTGTTGATGTACTTTCTTAGTTTAGCCCCGACAAGTGAACATTTAAATTCATCCAAGAGAGTGTTGAGATGCATAAAGCATACAGTTAATCATGCTTTGTTTTACAAGTTTGATGAAGAATTGCAGGTCAAAAGCTTTAGGATGCTGATTCGGCAGGTTCAAAGGAAGATAGGAGATCAACCTCAGGTTATGTGTTCATAATGGGAATAAAACCTATCACATGGAGCTCAAAGAAACAACCTACCATTGCACTTTCATCCATGGAGGTTGAATATAGAGGATTAGCATTTGAAGCAATGTGGATTAAAAAGCTTTTGGTTGATCTTGAAGTGCAAGTTGGAACCATCCCTATATACGGTGATAACATGTCCAATATTTACTTGGTGAGCAATCCTATGTCTCATTATGTAAGGGAGAAGGTATTGAGCAAAGATGTGGAGATAAAGTTCATCAGAACCAAAGAGTAGGTTGGAGATATGTTTACAAAGTTCTTGGATGCTTCTAAACTCAAAGGTTTCAAGGATGTGATAAATTTGCAGGACATGGTTGAAGATAATTCCCAAATGAGGTTGAGGGGGAGTGTTGAATGTTGGAACATCAAGCTTACACTATGCTTGAGGTGGATTTGATCTACATCAAAGGCTATCGCGTTGAAAGAATATCCGTTGGAGAGTTCTTTTTCTTATGCTCATTTATTGTATTTTTTTGAGAGATTTTGATTCATTTACCGTTGTAAAGCCTTGAGCTTTACACATGTAAACGTAGAAAGATAGAGCCCAAATCCCACGAATTTGTGGTGCTACAAGTTGCATTCAATCAAGCAATCAATCACCTAAAAGTAGATCAAACTAGATCTTCACTTTTCCTAGATTGTAGGAAAGTGAATTGATTCCCTCCAACAACCATTCCCACCTTCATTTGAATTCAAACTTCACTTGTAGAAGTCTTCGAACACTCCTAGAGTTTATAAAAAGACTTGAAATCACTTGTACATTACATGGAAGCAATATACATACACTTATGACCATCATTGTCTTGCTCCTTCAATTCTTCGCATCATCTTCTTCGCCACGAGTAATCGTGCAGAGGCTTCTGCTCTCTCGGTAGAGCTCCAAATTGAGTGCAACATAGCTCATTAGAAAGGTACACGTGTCTAGTTTATGCGTATAAATTTCCATAGCATTTAGTTCAGCGGATTGGGAGATACATGAGTTTTTCTATCTCGGGGTCAATCTCTATGTATTCCTAAAAAATAGGAAATACCACCGATGAATGTCGCATTCATTCCTATAGCATATTTTGCTTATTCCTTATACTTTTGTGCATTCTATACATGCAACCCTATGTGTATCACTCCCATAAAAGAATTTTTTCTAATTGTAATCACCCTGCTCGCTATGGGCCTTTGAAGTTCATTGTCTCTTCCATAGATAGTAAGTTTTTGAGCTAGTCGACCCGCAAACCTATCTGTTTTGTATTGACTCATTCTTCTTGATGCTCCAAACTACATAGGGTGTTTCTTTGCACTTATCGCATGCCTATAAGGTCTATTTGAGTCTCCATAAGCTCAAGGTCTGGTCTTGTGCCGGTTGGCTATGCCAAACTTCGTCGCTTCCAAATGCATTTTTCTACCTTCTACAAGCTTCTCCAAGTTTTTTCAGTGGTATCAGAGCTAGATCAAGATGGGTGACGGCTTTCCCTCAATGTTCGAGAAGCTTGATCGACACAACTACGTGGCTTGGCAAATCAGCATGGAGGCCTATTTGCAAGGTAGAAATCTGTATGGAATTGTAGCAGGTGATGAAGCTATGCCTATTCCAAGATCCAAAGGAGGACCTACACAAGAGGAGACAAATAAGCTCAGACTTTGGTGCGCAAGGGATGCTCAAGCAAGGTCGTACATACTAAAGTCTATCTCTGACTTTCTATTAACACATATTAGAGGATGCAAGACATCCCAAGAGACTTGGGATGCCCTCGAGACTTTCTTTTGTGCTAGTACCAAAGCAAGAAAGAATCATCTTTGGAACGAGTTCAACCAAATGAAGAAGACACCTAAACAAACCATCACAGAGCTTGTTACCAAGGTCAAGGAGGTTGCAGATGAGTTAGCATCCATTAGAGAGCTGATTGAAGAAGAGTTCATCATGAGGAGAATTCTCAACGGCATTCGAAGTGATAAGCAATGGCAATCCTTCACGACGGCTTATGATCTCATCATGGATGTGCAAACTCCAGACTTCAATATTTTTCTTGGACAACTCTTCAATCAAGAAGCCAACAATAGCATAAAGGAAGGTAACTTTTATCATGGTAATTCAATTAGTGCTCTATATGCAGATAAGAAGGATAAGAAGTAGAAAGACAAGAAGAAGGAAGAAGATGCAGAAGAGACCTCCCAAGCCAACTTCGCAAGCAAGAGCAAGTGGAAAGGGAAGAAGAAAGGACCAAAGCAAGACAAAGCCAAAGGTCAGAATGTTCAACCTTGTGCCATATGCGATAAGACCAACCACACCACTCAAAATTGCTTGTTCAATGGGAAGACCCAGAAAGGAAGTGGAAGAGGTGGATATGGCAACAACAGAGGCAGAGGTGGACACAACTTCAACAATAACAATAGAAGCTATAATAGAAGGGACTACAACAATTATTCAGAAGATCAACCACATGAAGAATCATTGGTTCTTATGAATCTAAGCAACAAAGAAGGTAAAGAAGATGATCATTTTTTCTACATAGCTTCAGGATGTTCGAATCATGTTGCAGGCAACATTGCTCTTCTATCTGATTTGGAAAGTCCAAAGCATAGACATGAAGTGCAAACAAGGGATGACACGAAGCACAATGTAGAGAAGATTGGTAATGTCAAAGCTTCCAATGGCAGGACAAACATTCTGAGTAAGGTTGTCTATGTACCCATTATCACTAAAAACCTAATAAGTGTAGGCCAAATAGTTGAAAAAGTCTTGCAAGTTAGGTTCACCCAACATGGAGCTTTTGTGGAAGATCCATGTCAAGGCTTCAAAAAGATAGCCCGAGGTGAGAAGCATGGTAGGTTCTTTACTTTTGAAGTAGGAGAAACCAAGGACATAGCTCTATTCAACTTTGGGTCTCAACCCCTAAGTGAGCTTGAAGTGTGGCAAAAGAGACTTGCTCATGTGAATGAAAGAACCTTGAAGGATATATGCAGGGATCAAAGTGTTCTAGGACTGCCGAACATATCAAAGCAACACATGATCAATAGGTGTGATGCATGTCAGATTGGGAAGGCACAAAGAAAACCATTCAACCACAAAGGCTACATCCACAACAACTTATTGGACTTAGTACATACAGATGTATGGGGACCAAGTCAAGAACCTTCATTGGCAGGATCAAGGTATTATGTCTCATTTATTGACGACCATAGTAGATGGACTGTTCTATACTTTATCAAGAATAAGAATGAAGTGTTTGATTGCTTCAAGAAGTATCTTGCACATGTGGAGAATCATACAGGTAGATCACTAAAGAAGCTCAGATCTGATGGAGGGGGAGAATACTTCTCCAAAGAGTTTGATGAGTTCTTGCAGGAAAAAGGTATCAAAAGGGAAGTGACTACTAGGTACTCTCATCAACTAAATGGAATTGTAGAGAGGAGAAACAAGACATTGGTTGGATCAGTCCGAACAATGCTTGAAGAGAAGAAGTTGCCACATTATCTATGGGCAGAAGCTATTTCAACTGTTGTGTACCTTGTCAATAGACTACCATCCAAATCACTTCAAGGTAGACTCCTTATGAAGCATGGCATGGAAGAAAACCTAGTCTTGGACATTGCAAGGTTTTTGGTTGTTTAGCATATGTTCATGTACCATCACAAATAAGAGGTAAGCTAGATGAAAGGGCAACATAGGCAGGGTTTATTGGATATGATTCAACTCAGATGGGTTACAAGTTCTTCAATCCTTCAACCAAGCAATTCACTACAAGTAGAGATGTTGTGTTTGAAGAACAGAGGTCTTGGTATGATGAAGACAAACAAAAGGTAACACTACCATATGATCTTGATTCTAACTCTCATCAATTAGGAAGCAAGCATGATACATAGGTCCAGGATCCAAGAAGTGATACAGATGATGACCAAGATGAAAGAGAAAAGGATTACAAGCTATGGAAATCAAGAGGCAAAGCAAAGATGCAAGAAGTTGGAGAATGCTCCAAACAAGCACCTAGAAGATCAGCAAGAGAGAAGAAACAACCAGAAAGGTATGGATATGATTCCACATTTGTTACAAAGCATTCAATATACTTGGCAAAAGACTCTATTTGAGAGGAACCCTCAACCTATGAAGAGGCAAAGGGAAGCCCTAATTGGGAAAAGGCCATGAAAGAAGAGATAGATGCATTGACGGAAATGGACACTTGGGATTTGGTTCCAATGTTGCCGAATCAAAAGGTAATTGGTTGTAGATGGGTATATAAAGTTAAAAGAAATTCAGATGGATCAGTTTGCAGGTACAAGGCAAGATTAGGGTTGGCAGCAAGATGCAAAGAACTAGTGTTATCACCAAAGATCATTGGTGAATGAGTGTGAAGTCCCAAATCTGACTAGAGCAACCTAATCCAAATAACTTCTTGTGTAGCATTTGCTAATCCCCTGTATTCATCCTCTGTTGATGTTAGAACAACAGTTGGTTCATTCTTAGAAGACCATGAGATGGTTTTATCACCTACAAAAGATAAATAGCCCGAAGTACTTCTTCTATCATTCTTACATCCTGCCCAATCTGCATCTAAGTACAACTTTATGTTCAAATCTCATGTGTATGGGAAGTAAAGACCTTGATTTTGAGCACCTTTGACGTACTTCAAAACTCTTTTAGCAGCTTCCAAGTGAGGTGCTCTAGGTTTATGCATGAATTGGCTCAGAATACTTACTCCATAACATATGTCAATCCTTGTTAATGTTGCATAATTTAGACTCTCAACTATGCTTTGATAACCTACAATGTCTTCAAGCAAATCACCTTCATGAGCACTCATTTATGATTTACCTCCATAGGGGTGCTAGCTACTTTTGCATCCTCCAAGTGGAACTTCTTCAACATGTCCTGCACATATTTCTTTTGAGTGACGTAGATTCCAGAGTTAGTGTATACCAACTCAAGTCCAAGAAAGTATTTCAAAAACCCTATGTCACTGATCTTAAACTCCTACATCATCTGGTTTTTTATTTGTTTGATGTCATTGGCATCACTACCTGTAAGAATGATGTCATCCACATATACACATAAATATATCACTTTTGAGTTACTCCTCTTGATAAATAGAGAAAAAGTTGCCTTGCTCATCATGAATCCTTGTTCTTGAAGATAGGTTGGTAGCCTATGGTTCCATGCCCTAGGTCCCTACTTTAAACCATAAAGAGCTTTCTTTAATTTGCATACATGATTTAGCTTGGTTGGATCTCCATAGCCAAGAGGTTGAGCCATGTAAAGCTCCTCTGAAATCCACCCATTGAGAAAAGCATTTTTCACATATAGTTGATACATATTCCGATTCCTAGATGCAGATACACTTACCAATACTCTAATCGTTGGCATCTTAGCCACTAGTGAAAAGGTGTCTTCATATCCTACTCCATGGGTTTGTGCAAAACCCTTAGCCAACAAGCCTAGCTTTGTACCTGTTTATGGATCCATCTGAGTTCCTTTTGATTTTGTAAATCCACCTAGAACCAATTACTGAACCTATGAAATTTTGCACGGTAAAAATAGACTCTCTAAGCTTTCCAACAAGCCATAGATCACTCAATTTGGAGCATATGAGGTATGCCAAACTCCTTGCACAAGAAAGACCAAAATCTACCCAAACTAGTAGCTTGCACCTATGTGTACCTTCCAACACACATATATTTGGGAATATGAAGAGATCAAACCAAAGAGCTTTCAAGCTCAATATACTCAAGGTTAATGAACACTTGATTCCATCTGAAGTAAAGCTTACAATCATAGGAACAAAATGAGCTATCTTGCAAATGAATCCGACTACTACACAAAGAGATATGGGTGATCAAAGATCACTTCCTACGAGAAAACTCAAGCAAGCAAGGGGCTTGCTTAGCTAGGAGCTAGATTAGACTTGGAGTAAACGCTCCTAATGAGAGCCTACAAGTTCTCAAATGGTAGAGGAGGATGGCCACGACTTTGCTCCATGTCTTTGCTTATATAATGCTCAAAAAGGTGGTTGTAAATTTGAATTCAAAAATGCCCTCCAAATGATCCTGATTTCTCTCCATCAATTAGGTGAGTAAAGGGCTGAGAAAACTCGGGGAAAAGTGTGTGTATATCCTACCAAAAAGTGTGAGTGATGTGGCACTTCAACTTAGCATGAGTTCCCACACTTGAGATTGCTAAAATTCTAACACTCCCCCTCAAGCTCAAGTGTTAGTCTCCATTGATCTCCTTCAAGTTGAGGTTGATCTTGAACTTCTCCAACTTGCTTGCATCCATAAACTTGGTCATGATATCTGCTAGCTGATCTTTGGTGTTGATGTACTTGATGTCCACTTCTTTTGCTAGTACCTTCTCTCTGATGAAGTGATAATGGATCTCTATGTGCTTGCTTCTTGCATGGAACATAGGGTTGCTTGCTAGATGAATGCTTGACATATTATCTCCAAATAGAGTGAACTCTTTGACCTCCACATCCAAGTCTTTGAAGAGCTTCTTGAGCCACATGATCTCACATGTAGCAAGTGCTAAAGCTCTGTACTCAGCCTCATTTGATGATAATGCAACTCTAGGTTGCTTCTTGGACATCCATGAAATGGCTCTTTGACCTAGCATGAAGACATAGCCAGATGTGCTCCTTCGATCCTCCTTTCAACCAACCCAATCAGCATCACTAAAGCCTTGAGGTTGTAATCCATCTCCATAAGGGTAGTACAACTCTTGGTTGATAGTGTGCTTGATGTACCTAAGCACTCTCTTGGCTGCATTCATATGAACATCAGTTGGTGAATTTAGAAATTGAGAAAGAACTCCTACAACATAAGACAAGTCAGGTCTTATGATGGTAGCATAATTAAGGCTTCCAATTATGCTTCTATATGCTAAAATATCTTCAAGAGGTTGTCCTTCACCTGCACATAACTTAGTGCTAGATCCATAGGTTGTGTGAGTGGCTTACATCCACTCATACCATAGTTATAAAGTAGATCTAGCAAGTATTTCCTTTGAGCAAGGTAAATACCATTTTCCACATAAATAACTTCAATCCCAAGAAAGTATTTAAGAACTCCACAATCTAAAATCTTGAATTCATTTCCAAGCTTGGCCTTGATCCATGTGATACCTGCATCATCACTTCCTGTTATAATCAAGTCATCTACATATATGCGTACATAGACAACTAGTCCTCCTTCCTTCTTGAGGTATAAGGAAGGATCTCCATCACTTGGCTTGTATCCAAACCTGCACAAATACTCCACAAGACCTTGATTCCATGGCCTAGGAGCTTGCTTTAAACCATACAATGCTTTTCTAAGTTTACAAACAAAATTTGAATATTTAGGGTTCTCAAACCCTAATGGTTGAGTCATGTAGACTGTCTCCTGCAAATCACCATTAAGAAAAGCATTCTTTACATCCACCACCTCCTAGATTTATCAACCCCAATGATTGCCCTAATTGTGGTCATCTTTGCAACCGGGCTGAATGTTTCTTCATAGTCAATCCCATAGGATTGAGCGAATCCTTTTGCCACAAGCCTTGCTTTGAACCTAGCAATTGAACCATCAGAATTTCTCTTCACTTTATAGACCCATTTGTTGCCAATTACCTTCATCCCTTCTTGTCTTGGAACAAGACTCCATGTGTTGTTGTCTTCAAGGGCTTTGTACTCTTCTTCCATAGCTTCTTGCCACTCCTTTGTGTCTTTGGCCTCTTCATATGTAGAAGGTTCATGATCTTTCATAACCTTAGTCATGAAAGCATAATGCATAGCAATATAACTATCATAAACAAGCCTTGAGATTGGAAGTTTTACCCTTGTTGACCTCCTTTCTTCTCCTTTTTTGTGGAATGAACCTTCTTTGCCTTGGTGCCTTTATTTTTGCTTTTGATGTGGCTCCCCCTTCTAACATAGGTTCTTCATGTCTTCAACTTCATGTCCATCTTCATCAAGCTCTACCAATCTTGCCTTTCCTTTATTCACTGATTGATGGGCTGAATCCATGCTTGAACTCCGTTGTATGCTTGGACCACTGATTTCCAAGCTATCTTGAAACCTAGCTTCATATCTTCTCTCTGCCTCTTCAATATCTTCATCCTTCAATGGAACTTTGGAAGCATACCATGGTTTGAGTTCATCGAACACTACATCTCTAGATACCTTTAACTCCTTAGTATTAGGATTGTAGCACCTATAACCTTTTTGCTCCATAGCATAACTAATAAACATACGTGTTCCAGCCCTTGCATCCATCTTACCTCTCAACTCTTGTGGCACATGTGTGTAGCATACACAACCAAAGATTCTAATGTGTGAAAGGTCTGGTTTCCTTCCACTCCATGCCTCCTCAGGTGTCATGTCATGTACCCCTGATGTGGGACACCTATTCATCAAGTACACATCAGTAGATACAACATCTACCCAATATGTTAAAGGCACATTCATTTCATTTAACATACTCCTAGCAATTTCAGCAATATACCTAATCTTCCTCTCTGCCACCCCATTTTGTTGGGGAGTATACCTGCAAGTGATTTGCCTCTTTATACCTTGGTCCTGCAAGAAATCACAAAAAGCATGGGAGAAGTATTCTCCCCCTCCATTGGACCTTAGGGTTTTGATGTAGCAACCTGTCTCCTTTTCAACTTGTGCCTTGAATCTTTTGAATACATCAAACACATATGATTTTTTCTTTATACAATACAACCATACTTTTCTTGAGTAGTCATCTATGAAGGTTACAAAGTACCTATTACCTGCAAGAGAGGACTCTTTGGTTGGCCCCCACACATCTATGTGCACAAGGTCTAACACACCATGTGCTACATATCCACTCTTCTTGAAGGGTTGCCTAGTAGACTTGCCTAGTTGAAAAGCTTCACACATCTCATGCAACATTTGTAATGAACAATGTGGTAAACCTCTTACCAATTGCCTCTTCTCCATTTCTTTCAACCTTTGAATGTTGATGTGACCACACCTTTTATACCACAAATCCAAATCTCCAATCTTCTTGTCATCATAAGTAATGAACATTGCCTTGTTGCTTTGTCCTTTGCCAATGTCAAGAGTGAACATCCTTCTTTCCTTTAGCTATCAGCTCATAGCCATTCATTGGGTCCTCAATAAAGCATCCTTTGTGGTTGAACTTGACTTGGTATCCCTTTTCAACCATCTGTCCAACAAAGATTAAGTTCTTTGTAATAGTAGGAACATGCAATACCTCAGATAGTCCTTTTGCTTTATGGTTTCCTTCAAGATTCACATCTCCCATTTGTTGTATCTCATGCTCTGTGTTGTCCCCTGTCTCCACAAAGCCTCTTTGCTTGGGTGCTTGAAGATTGCTGAAGTACTCATCTTTACCTAACATGTGGTTACTACAACCACTATCTATATACCACACCTCATCATGTGGTTGAACTTCACTTTTATGCTTCATAGCTAACAAATGCTCATTTTCTGAATTTGTTGAAGAGTTAGCATAATTACCTTGACCTTTGTAATTGTTTCCACCTTGCTTTTGCCAACAATCTTTGGCATAGTGTCCTTGCTTCCCACAATTGAAGCATCCGTTTGAGTTGGAGTAGCCTCGACCTCCATATCTTCCTCCTCTACCTCTACCTCTTCCTCTTCCTCTTGATGATTGACCTTCATCTTGGCTTGATTGACTCCCTTGATAGCTTTGGCTACCTTGTTGGTAGTTGCTTCTACCTCTTCCTCTTGAAGCACCTCTATTGCCTTTGCCTCTTCCTCCTTTGCCTGCATAGAAGAGTTGTTTTTGGCTGCCCTTTGACTTGTTGCCTCCATGGTTGAGCTCCCCAGTCAGCATAAGAGAAGTAAGTTTCTCAAAATCTGCTAATGAATCTCTTACATACACAGAGGTTGTGAATGCCTTCCATTTATCATCTTCTCTAAGCCCATTAAGTGTGTGGGAAACTAGGTCATCATCATCTACAACACCTCCTATTGAACCAAGTGCATCCGAGATCTCTTTTACTTTGAGTATGAAGTCATTAATGCTCCGATTTGATAACTTCCTAAGGTTGCTAAGTTCATTATTGAGCTGAATTTTTCTAGCCTTTTTAGAGGTAGAGTACAACCTTTCTAAACACTCCGAAACCTTCTTAGATGTATCTAGGTCTTGGATATGACCTATCATGGAGTTGCTTATGTGTTGAGAAAGAATGAAGATCATTCTCCTATCCCTTTCTTCCCATTCTCTAATGGATCTCCTTTGATTCTCAGTAGGTTTATGTGGATCTATGTATGGCTTCACCTCAGCACCACTAACCAATCCCCAAAGACCCTTTCCCATGAGGAAGTTAGAGATTCTAAACTTTCAAGCTTGGTAATTGCTTTTATCAAGCTTCTCAATCTGAGTATTATAGTCTCCCATTGTGCATGAGACTATATGTGGCTCCTAATCCCTCCTTGGATTGTTATAGATGTGAGAAAGAATGATATGTTACCTTCCCACAAGAGTCTCCACTTGTCGTGAACTTTCAACCATGATAGAAGCTCCCCCTTGCTTCAAATCCTTCTTCAAATCTTGTTGGTCTTTGCTTCAGTCCTTGGCTCTCAAGAACCTTCAAGGCCTCCTCTTGATGTATTCAATTCTCAATGATGAGCTCTAATCCCACTAATGGAGTATATCCACTCCTAGTTGGAACAGAAGAATGATAGGCCCTTCCTAGGACCAAACAATTCACTACCACAGTCTACCAAAAATTGAATTTCTCTCTGGACCTGAAGATTGAACCTATGAAATTTTGCACACTAAAAATAGACTCTCTAAGCTTTCCAACAAGTCATATATCACTCAATTT
The DNA here is from genome assembly GCA_020310875.1 of Ceratopteris richardii. Classification (NCBI taxonomy): domain Eukaryota; kingdom Viridiplantae; phylum Streptophyta; class Polypodiopsida; order Polypodiales; family Pteridaceae; genus Ceratopteris; species Ceratopteris richardii. The sequence continues at coordinate 128,294,461 of CM035427.1, forward strand.
GGAGAATGTGAGCTATGCCAAACTCCTTGCACAAGACAGACCAAAATCTGCCCAAACTGGTAGCTTGCACCTATGTGTACCTTCTAACACACATATATTTGGGAGTATGTCGAGATCAGACCAGAGAGATTTCAAGCTAAATATACTCAAGGTTAATGAACACTTGATACTAAGATTATATCCAAAAGAAAGCTGACAATCATAGGAACAAAATGAGCTATCTTGCAAATGAATCCGACTACTACACAAAGAGATATGGGTGATCAAAGATCAGTTCCTATGAGAAAACTCCAGCAAGCAAGGGGCTTGCTTAGCTAGGGGCTAGCTTAGAAGTGGAGTAAACAATCCTAATGAGAGCCTACAAGTTCTCAAATGGTATAGGAGGATGGCCATGACTTTGCTCCATGTCTTTGCTTATATAATGCTCAGAAAGGTGGTTGTAAATTTGAATTCAAAAATGCCCTCCAAATGATCCCGACTTTTCTCCATCAATTAGGTGAGTAAAGGGCTGAGAAAAATCGTGGAAAAGTGGTTGTATATCCTACCAAAAAGTGTGATTGATGTGGCACTTCAACTTAGCATGAGTTCCCACACTTGAGATTGCTAAAATTCTAACACAGGCTATTTCGTCTTTTTGTGCCAAAGGTATATACTAGTTTTTGTTCGCCAGTATAAGCATCTCAAAGTCTGCTATAGGTCTAGCAGAATTCATCTGGGCAGTTCTCTTCAAATTTTTGAGATACACTCAATTTTCTACATCAAGGTATTTTAGTCATCGACCATGGCTGAAAGCAGTGATGTATTCTGTATGTTGGCTATTGAGGATAAGTTGAATGGTACCAACTACCCGTTATGGGCTTATATGATGCTACATGTATTGGTTGCAAAAGGACTGTGGAACATTGTGCAGGGTGTCGAAAAATATCCTATCACACCTGCAACTATTACAACTACATGTATTGAAGCTGATGTAGAAGGTGTCGAAGATGATGATATTCTGCATATTCCTATTCGTGCTATGGTTTTTGCTGGACCTACTACAGAGCAGATTCCTTGGGATGGCAGAGATGTCCAGGCACATGCATTCATGGCTTTGTGTGAACGTGCCATTATTCCTCACATTCGCTCTTGCAAACCAGCTAAGGATGCTTGGGATACACTTACCACATTGTACCAAGCTAGGAATGAGGCTCATGTTGCTTACCTCCGAAAACAGTTGGAGAGTGAGCACATGAATGAAGGTGATTCTATGGATAGTTTTCTAACAAAGATCAAAGACTTGAAGGAATAGTTGATTTCTATTGATGAGGTTATACCAGATAGCTCACTCGTGCAGACCGTTATGAATGGTCTTCCTGATTCATATCAGAGTTTTGCTTCTACTCTTCGGTTGATGATGAATGGCAATCCAAATGCCTGGTCATTTGAGGAGTTAGTCTCTGTTCTATTGCATGAGGATCAGTCCAAGCAGAACAGGTCCATTATGCGTGTTGCAGATCAAGCTTTCGTGGCTAATCAGAAGGGCAAAGGAAAATGGAGCTCTTCAACTAGTAACCAAAAATCTGCTAATTCTGCACAAGCAAAGAGGGAAGACAAAGATGATAAGAAATTAGAAAAACAGAAATTGTTTTGCAAGTATTGTAAAGGCAATGATCATATCATAAAGAACTATCCAAAATTGGCTGCTAAAGAGGCAAAGAAGAAAGAGGCTGGAATGGTTGTTGTAGAGGCCTCTACACCAAAAACAGAGTCTACTAATCTTGTGCAGGAAGAAGAATGGGCACTTACTACTATCTGTAGTTTTGACCCATCTTCTCATGAGCAGTGTGTTAAACGCTGTGTTCTAACTGTCAGAAGTGTGTTTAAACGTTGTTGGGTTCTTGGGAGTGGAAGGGGTCTGTAAAAAAACAGAGGCCCTATGCTTGTTTCCCAAAATGACTTCTATCATGAATTGGTATACCCTTCTCAATCTTTACGGTTCGTTATTCTAATTCTTCCAAGGTTCGCCGAACACACTGTACGAGACGATTAGTATCATGATACCGAGTTACCTCGGACCCTTTTCCGAATACACATTGCAGTAACATTAGGAACAATAGCAGTAGTTCAACCTTCACCGAACACTGCTCATAGTCAAATTCAACCGAAGACACAGAAGGACTCAACAGTTACAGACACACAATGCTTGAAGATTCAGTACACAACTTAGGACGGCTCTTACCGTAGCTTAATCTTCGCCGTACGAACATAGACCTCAATACTGAAGACAACACAATACAAACCCGAATACCAGAAAAGCTACCATAGCTACACAGACTTCACCAAACACTAGCAGACCATTCAAGAAGAATAACAACACGATACGCGAACTAACACAACAATCCCAATAGAGACTCGCAAACGACTTACTCAGACAACAGTACAACGATCCACCGTATGTAAATGAAACTCACAATCGCAACAGAGATCGATAGACAACAAACACGGATATGCACAGCATACTCAGAGTACTCAGAAATTAGCCAAACAACGCTATAGCAACGCTCAGACAATCACCCAGACGGACAGTCTGGTGATTCCACCAACCTTCACTGAGCATCTCTTTTCATTGCTTTATATAAAAGATTACAACTGTCAGTGTAACAACTTTTCGTGCGTGCAAACAAAAGATTCAGTTTTACAACTTCCAATCTGGCGGCCGACTAACACAAATTCAACCAAAGACACAGAAGGACTCAACAGTTACAGACACACAGTGCTTGAAGATTCAGTACGCAACTTAGGACGGCTCTTACCGTAGCTTAATCTTTGCCGTACGAACATAGACCTCAATACTGAAGACAACAAAATACAAACCCGAATACCAGAAAAGCTACCATAGCTACACAGACTTCACCAAACACTCGCAGACCATTCAAGAAGAATAACAACACGATACGCGAACTAACACAACAATCCCAATAGAGACTCGCAAATGACTTACTCAGACAACATTACAATGATCTACCGTATGTAAATGAAACTCACAATCGCAACAGAGATCGATAGACAACAAACACGGATATGCACAGTATACTCAGAGTACTCAGAAATTAGCCAAACAACGCTACAACAACGCTCAGACAATCACCCAGACGGACAGTCTGGTGATTCCACGAATCGTCACTGAGCATCTCTTTTCATTGCTTTATATAAAAGATTACAACTGTCAGTGTAACAACTTTTCGCGCGTGCGAACAAAAGATTTAGTTTTACAACTTCCAATCTAGCAGCCGACTAACAAGTGCATGTCTGGAGTAGACTCAGATGTTTGGTATTTTGACAGTGGGGCGACCAAACATATTACCTCCCAGCACAGTTTCTTCTCTTCACTCGAGCCTGCCCCTACAGGGAATACTATTACATGCGCCAACAACTCCTCTTATCCTGTTATGGGAGTTGGTAAGATCATTTTGACTACTGCTGATGGTAGTTCTTTCACTTTGTCAAAGGCTTTATTTGTGTCACGGATCAAGAAGAACCTGTTATCAGTTTCTGCATTAGCCAAGATTGGCTTGGTTGTGAAATTTGTTGATGATCAGTATATAGTTCATGATCTGTCAAATGGCGATATGATTATTGTTTTTGGCATTTTATGTTGTGGGTTGTATAAGCTCATACACTATGAAAGATCTGTAAATGATTTGGCATGTGCGGTACATGATTCTCAGGCTATGTCAGATGCAAAGCTTTGGCATGCACGCTTTGGTCATCTGAATTTTGCTAGTTTGCTACGCTAGCAGAAATCTGAAATGGTGTCCTCTTTGCCCAAACTTGAGGCACTTGGAAAACATGTTTGTGAAGGCTATATTTTGGGCAAAATGCAGCGTTTGTCCTTTCCAAAAGATGATTCAGTTCGGGCTACTCAGAAATTGCAGCTTGTACATAGTGATGTTTATGGTCCTATGCAGACACCTTCTTTTGGGAATTATCTTTACTTCGTGATTTTCATAGATGAATTTTCCAACCATTCATGGGTATATCCATTAAAGGCAAAGTCCGAAGTGTTCATGTGCTTCAAACAGTTTTTGGTTTTGGCTGAAAATTTGTCACCATGTAAAATGGGCACCCTCCGTTCTAATCGAGGGGGGGAATATATCTCTTCTAATTTTAATGAATTTATGGCTGAACGTGGGATAAAACACCAGTGTATAGTGTCATATACACCTCAACAGAATGGAGTTGCTGAACAAAAGAACAAGTCACTCATGGAGATGGCGAGATGTATGGTCAAGAGTCAGGATTTACCACATAGTTTTTGGCTTGAGGCTGTCATGTGTGGAGCATATGTACTTAACAGGTGTCCCACTAAAGCGCTCCAGTCTATCACTCCATATGAGGCTTTGCATGATCGCAAGCCATCTGTTGCTCATCTGTGTGTTTTTTGTTGTTTGGCATATGCATTAGTGCCTGAACAACATCGTAGAAAATTGGATGATAAAGCAGTAAAATGTATTTTTCTTGGGTACAGTTCTGAAAGTAAAGGCTATTGTGTATATCATCCACAAACTAAACGCATGTTGGTTAGCCGTGATGTTGATTTTGTGGAAGATGCTATTCAACCATTGCTTTCATGTACTAAGGAGACATGTGTTAGCTCCAAAGACATGTATGATACTTTGCTGCCTCTTTTTACAGGTGGACAGTCTAGTGCTGGTCCCAATGAGGCAACTTCTCAGCCTTTGCAGGTTTCATGTGATGATGCAGATCATTCCATTTTTTATACAGATTTACATGATGCACTAGTTGATGAGAGAGCTAATATTGAGCAGGCAAAATGGTTGGTGCAGACTTTGCATGACAACAAATTAGATGCATCTTTGTCATACCATACTCGTTCAGGCTCTCATAGTGCCTCTTTTGCATCATATTTCTATGCTATGGCTGCATCTAGTCTCTATGATGAGAATGAGCCTGTTTCGTTTGATGAAGCACAAAATTCAAAAAATTGGATGGATGCTATGCAATCTGAATATGATGTTATAATGAAGAATGGTACTTGGTCTTTATGTGACTTGCCTCCTCGCAAGAATAGGACTAAGTGGGTATACAAGCTGAAGCGCAAGCCTGATGGTACACTTGACAGGTATAAGGCTAAACTTGTTGCAAAGGGGTATGCGCAGGAAAGAGGCATTGATTTTGATGAGACCTTTGCACCTACTTGCCTAATGACTACTGTTCATAGCATCTGTGCACTTGTAGTTCATCATGGTTGGAATGTACATCAATTGGACATTAAAAGAGCATTTATGAATGTTGACTTGAATGAAGAAGTGTATGTTTTTCAACCCCATGGCTTTGTGCAAAAAGGGCATGAAAACAAGGTATGCACATTAAAGAAGGCATTGTATGGTTTAAAGCAAGCACCACATTCTTGGTATGAGAAGATACATGCTTTGAGAACAGTCCAATAGAAAGCACCTTATATGTTAAGCGTGTTAATGATGTGCTTCTAATCATTGTTGTCTATGTTGACGACATGCTGCTCACTGGTCCTATTGAGAAGCATATTGCTTATTTTAAGCCTGATTTGCATGCCTCATTTGAGATGTCTAATTTGGGGCATTTGCATCGCTATTTGGGCATTCAGTTTATGCAAGTTGATGGCGGAATGGCTTTGCATCAAACGAAATATATTGACGCATTATTGCAGCATTTTGGCCTTGAAGTTTGTAAGCCTATTGCCACTCCTATGGAGACAGGTTTACGATTGAGTCTTCATGATGTTGGTTCATTTGATGTTGTTCTCTATCAATAGGCTGTTGGATGCTTAATTTACTTATGCATTACTCATCCAGATATTCAGTTTGTTGTCTCACAGATGAGCAAGTTTATGCATTGCCCAAGAGTTAAGCATTGGCAGGCCGTTAAGTGCATCTTTCACTACTTGAGTGGTACTCGGCTACTTGAGTTGTTTTACCCCAAGGGGGGATCACTACTGCCAGATTTCCATGCTTTTTCTGACTCTGATTGGGTTGGTTGCTATGACACTCGTGTGTCCACTAGTGGCCTTTGCTTCATGCTTGGTAGCTCATGTATATCTTGGTTGAGCAAGAAGCAGCCTACTATGGCCACTTCTAGTTGTGAGGCTGAGTATAGGGCATCTTTCACAGCGACCGTTGAGTGTGTGTGGCTCAGAGGCCTTATGGCTGATTTGGGTGTTGGTCAGTCTTCTGCCACCACCATCTTCACTGACATTCAGAGTGCATTGGGAGTTGCGAGGAACCCTGTGTACCATGCTCGCACTAAGCACATTGAGGTGCATTATCACTATGTCAGGGAGAGATTCTCTGCTGGGGAGATCAGCTTGGCATATGTGCCCATGCAGGAGAACATTGCAGACCTTTTCATGAAGGTTCTGCCTAGGGAGAATTTTGAAGCTTTCTGCAAAGCTTGAGGCTTACTTCCTTTTGTTGGGTGATTTCCACATAGCTTGGCACTCCCTTATACATGAGTGCCAGCTCCTTGTTCACCGCATCACTCCCAGGGGGGATTTGTTGATATATTTAGGTAGTGATGTGTGTGAACATACTAGGATCGCCGGGTCACTTTTTTCCCTCTTTAGGAGGTTTCTTTCCCCCACTTGTATATCTGCCTATTGCCCTAATGGGCTACTTATCTTTGTACATTCTCTAGTAATACATTCAGTATTGTGTGTTGTGCTCCAATCTTCTTCCTTGTGCTCTTTGCGTGCTTCCGCAGACGTCTATCTCCAACAGAAACTCCCTTCAAATTTCTTCTATTTCTCTAATTTTTTTGAGTTAAACCTGTTTGAGAGAAAAAAAGGGAAATCATCACATAGAAAAAGATATTTGACAATAAAATACCAACCTCATTATCGCTCAATTTTGAATACTTGGTCACTCTAGATTCATGTGAGGATAAGTATTGATGATCGTTAAAATTCCAAAAATCACTATGTGCATTGGGTACAACATATGTATGTGTGTCAAAAAAGGGACTCTTTCATGAAGAAAATTGAGCAAGAGCTACATATGAATTGACTAATGATTAACCATCTTCATGTAGTCTTTATAATGTATTTGATCTGTAAGAGTATGAAATGGTTGTTCCTTCCACCAACATATAAGGAGGCATAGTTGATACATTTAAAAAAACTATAGATAGCTTAAGAAAATATTGAATGCCATCTAAAATTCAGAAGCTTATAGAAATACTCATAGTTCATAAAGACTTTAACCATCTAACTAGAATCCACAACAATATTGACAAATAAATCTAAAAATGCATGTAATTTAATTTTGATTTATAAGTATATGTTTACATCTTCTACACAAAATATAGGATGCACTATACATTAAGCCATGCCCACTTTAAACCTATTTAATAATAATTTTTTTTATCTCTCACCTTCCAAAATAATTTGATATAATGGGTACAACATATGCATGTGTGTAAAAGAAAACACCATCATTACGAAATGATTAATTTAGTAGAATAACTAATGCCTTAAATCTTCCATGCAATTTTTAGAATGTACCTATAAGGCTATGGAATGGTTGTTCTTCCAACTACATAGAATGAAATATAACCAAACCACAAACAAAACATATGTAGATAGGTTAAACAAATATTAAATGACATCAACAATTCAGAAATCCACAAAAATGCTCAGATCTTCATGCAATTCCTAGAAAGTACCTCTAAGGTTATGAAGTGGTTGATCATCCACCAAAGTAGAAGGAAATATATATGTAACAAATGAAAGCATACTTAGATAGGTCAAAGATATATTGAACACTACAAACCATGCAATATTGTAGAGTAATACTTACAATTAATAGGATATCTCATTCTAGTGGAGTTTTTGAGTTTCATAGTTGCCATTTCAAGACATTTTGTGCAATAGCAATGATCCCGTTGTCTTTATGGTTCTTGAAGCCAAGTAGCTTTCCCTTTCAATGAAGATCTAAGTTTCCAAGATCTCTAACTCGATGAGGCCCATATCTAGAGGGCTGCATGTACACCCATGCACCTTCATAGTACTTTTTTGGCATGCATTGTCCATCTATAGCTTTGATATTGTGACACCTTAATGTGAGAACTTCATCTTTTGGTTGCTTGCAACCTTTAGATGTTGGCATTGAAGTTGAAGGTCTTCAATCTACAATATTAGCTCAAGATGGGAGATGTAGACAGCTTGAAATATAGACACAAGAGCTTCAATGGTGTGCTACACAAAGAAACTAGTAGAAAAAAGATGTCTTTTTTGGACCTAGTATGAAAATGTGAGGTTTAGGGGAAAGGGGGGACCTCTTTTTTGAGTTTTTTTGAAAAAAAACATTTTTGCAGCTAAAAACATGCACGGATTTCAAAATTGTGGTAGAAAATAGTGCTTTTGGCCCTAAAAAGAAATGGGGGTCCATTGTTAGGTGTTATGATGAGCTTCTAAACTTTTAGAAAAATTTGAATTTTTGGGCCCAGCCTAGTTACCAGATTCTTTCTCTCTCTAGAGGCAACTCATTAGATAGGGGGGAAATTTGTCCCCTCTTCCCCCTTCAGCCTAGTATTTTATAGGGTATAGACTGTGGCCACCACCCTCTTCTGATTGGTCCATCACTAATCACTCCTTAATCTAAAAGGCCATGCAGAGTTCATTTTTTCCCCTAATGGTATGTTATGTGTACGTGTATGTCTATGTGTATGTGCACGTGAATTTTTTTGTGTATGTGTATGTGTATGTGTATGTATATGTGTATGTGTATGTGTATGTGTATGCATATGCATATGTGTATGTGTATGCGTATGCATATGTGCAAGCATAGGTGTAGCTGCAGGTGTAGGTGTAGGTGTATGTTTAGGTGTAGGTGTATGTCTAGGTGTAGGTGTAGAGGTAGGTGTAGGTGTAGGTGTAGGTGTAGATGTAGGTGTAGGTGTAGGTGTAGGTGTAGGTGTAGGCGTAGGCATAGGTGTAGGCGTAGGCGTAGGCGTAGGCGTAGGCGTAGGCGTAGGCGTAGGCGTAGGCGTAGGCGTAGGCGTAGGCGTAGGCGTAGGCGTAGGCGTAGGCGTAGGCGTAGGCGTAGGCGTAGGCGTAGGCGTAGGCGTAGGCGTAGGCGTAGGCGTAGGCGTAGGCGTAGGCGTAGGCGTAGGCGTAGGCGTAGGCGTAGGCGTAGGCGTAGGCGTAGGCGTAGGCGTAGGCGTAGGCGTAGGCGTAGGCGTAGGCGTAGGCGTAGGCGTAGGCGTAGGCGTAGGCGTAGGCGTAGGTGTAGGTATAGGTGTAGGTGTAGGTGTAGGTGTAGGTGTAGGTGTAGGTGTAGGTGTAGTTGTAGCTATAGGTGTAGTTGTAGGTGTATGTGTAGGTATAGTTGTAGGTATAGGCATAGTTGCAAGCGTAGGTGCACGCATAGGTGTAGGTGGAGGTGTGGGCATAGGCAGAGGTGTTGGTGCAATCATTGGTGTAGGTGTAGGTGTAGGTGTAGGCATAGGTGTAGGTGTAGGCATAGGTGTAGGCGTAGGTGTAGGCATATGTGTAGGTGTAGGTGTAGGCATAGGTGTAGGCATAGGTGTATGCGTAGGTGTATGCATAGGTGTATGCATAGGTGTAGGTGTATGTGTATGTGTATGTGTATGTGTATGTGTATGTGTATGTGTATGTGTATGTGTATGTGTATGTGTATGTGTATGTGTATGTGTATGTGTATGTGTATGTGTATGTGTATGTGTATGTGTATTTGTATGTGTATGTGTATGTGTATGTGTATGTGTATGTGTATGTGCATGTGCATGTGTATGTTTATGTGCATGTGCATGTGCATGCGCATGTGCATGTGCATGTGCATGCGCATGTGCATGTGCATGTGCATGCGCATGTGCATGTGCATGTGCATGCGCATGTGCATGTGCATGCGGATGCGCATGTGCATGTGCATGCGGATGCGCATGTGCATGCGGATGCGCATGCGTATGTGTATGCGTATGCGTATGCGTATGCGTATGCGTATGCGTATGCGTATGCGTATGCGTATGCGTATGCGTATGCGTATGCGTATGCGTATGCGTATGCGTATGCGTATGCGTATGTGTATGTGTCTGTATGTGTATGTTATGTGTATGTGTATGTATATGTGTACCCGCATAAGCAACACGAAAGTCCAAATTACGTTTAGCAGTTAGCTCTACTTGGATGTGTCCAATCGTGAAATTTGAGGCATTTATATGGATATGGAATGGTTTGTTTCAATCCAAGGATTTCATTAATGGAGACAATATAGTGCATCACTTGAGTTCTTGGAAAGAGTGCTTGTACTTTTACATCCAGTCAATGTTTTTTTAATAATGAATACATTTGTTTAGCGACGGTTGAATTCATGTGCATGAATATTTATAATAACCAAAATTCCCCATAAAGGACTTCTTAAGCATTACATGGTCTACTAAGTTTTGCGATTACTCTTATCATATCTTCTCTTTCAGTATCCCACCCTTGGGGATTATGGTCCCAAGGTTCTTACCTTAATGGACAATAAATATGCATTTTTTGGGATTTAAATAGACTTTCTATATGCAACATCGATCAAAATTTCTTTTGAGATCGGGTACTTGTTCTTTATGTTGATTGGAATATGCACATAAGTCATCTAGGTACACATCCAAGAATTTTGAAAGTAATTCCTTGAAGACGTGGTACATTATCCATTGGAATGTGATTCCAAATGCCATTATGCAAAAAGCATAGATGCCCCATTCTATCACAAAGGTAGTTCTATGTTGATCCTCTAGTGCTTAGGCACTTGATTATACCTACAGAACCCATATAGGAAGTTACAAATGTCTTAATCAACTACCCTTTGTAGAGAAATATCTACTATAGGAAGTGGATATTTGTCCCTTATAGTGGTAGCATTGAATTTTTTAGATTAATACAAACACAGAGCTTGCCATTCTTCATAGGCACTAGTACTATATGTGAGGTCCACTATGTGTGCTCTATTTCATAATGAAATAGATAGCTAATACATTTGCATATTTCTTCGATTTTGGTAGAGTAGGTCTCATTATACGTTTAGGGATTCTTTTTAGGTGTTTGTACATCTAGTGCTAGAGGAATTCAATGCGCACACATGTCTTGAACAATGCCTTTTAGATCCTTATATGTCCAAGAAAAGACATATTTGTACTCCTGTAGGAGTCAAATGAGACCTTCTTCCTTGGATCTAGGTTCTTCCTTGGATCTAGGTACTTCATTAGGAATATAAGAGGAATGCTCTTCATTATCTTCAACTACAATGACCACTTTCTTCATGTCTTCTTTATCTTCATAACAGTCTTCTTTGGTTCTTATCTCTTTGGAATAGTTGAAATCACCTTACGTTCCTCTACTTAATATTTCCTAAAATGGTTAGGGACTTCAAACGAGTGTTTTGGTTTGACTTAGTGCTAGAAACACTAGCTTGATCATTCTCAACTTCATACTAATGGACTTGGAAGATTTCAAACAAAGGTTCTTTCATGCTTGATGTATAGATCATAGTCCCCATATCTTATAGATATTGGCCCTCAAAAGAGTAGGTGATGTCCATGCTAAGGATTTGATAGTGACTATCGTTCAATTTAGTGTTCATTGGGTGTGCCGTTTATCATTTTTCTGGGTTTTAATAACTTGAGAACTAGATTGAATTCTATGGAAGCTTCCACAAAAGTCACCACAAATGAATCCAAGTCATAGACATATTCATCACAATGATGTGTGAGTGTTTGTTCATTGACTACTACCTCGATGGTGCTTAATATGTGTGTCCAACCAAAAGGATCAGATTCACTCTCTTTGAGATGAGAGATCAAGATATGTTTTGGATCTTCAAAACTTCTTTTAGCTGAATGACTCGGATTTGTTGATCCCACTTGACACATCCAAGGGTGTGTGTCTTCATGCTCTTGGTCAAGCTTTGGTTTTCATCATCATGAATAGCCCAACATTTAGGAAGTGGAACATCTCCATACATAATTGTCTACAAATTAATATTAATCTTCGTAGTCGTGCATGGATTTGTAAGTATATAGCATTTCCTCCCCAGTCTTGCACAACTTCCATATGCCTTAGAAACAATCTTCCTAAGAGGAGCTCATAGTTGCTAGCCTTTCCAAACTTGTATATGGCTAAGATCAAATCTACTCCACACATGGTCAAGAAAATTTTTTCAAGGAGACCTAAGGGTCACTCCATGTGTCCACTATCTAACTCTAGGTGTATCCGAGTGGGACGTAAGGTTTTCTTACCCTACTTGATCTCCTATAATTTTCTTGGTAGCTATGGCTACTACAATGCTTGAATCTACAATAGTTTTTGGAATCACAACATTTTATGTGATTAGTAATAGAGAATCCCCCTTATCTCCTTCATTATAATCTCCAACTTTGTTGAGAGGAATCTCATGTATGTGTGAATCAGCAGCAACCTTGTGTCCTTTGGATGAGTGGTGTAATTTGAATTTTTTTTTTTTTTTTAGTGAAGATAATGAAATTGAAAATTCGGTAGGTTATTCTTTTATGCCTTAAATGATTAGTGTGTACAAGCGCTTTGCACATTAAAGTTTGTGCATTCTTGATATGATTGAATACTTATAGAGAATATACCATAGTTTTGTTTTATTTAATGCTATTTTTGACATATTTCAGGAAATGTTTGAGTATCTTTAAAGGCTGAAATTGAATTACCCGTTTTTGTGCCAACATCTTAAATCCCAGAACTAGATATGAACTAGTACATGAAGAAGGAATAGGTTTTCTACATATAAAACTCTTGCTATAAGAAAAGTGGATATGCAAAACTAAAAGAATCTCCATAGAGACGCCTGAGAATACTCAAGCAAAGAAAACTGAATATGTAATCTCATTACTTCAAGGAAAATGATTAAAGATGTAAAAGTAAAAAAAAAACTAACATATAATACATAGTCCATCGTTTCAAATATATGAGTCCTCTATGCACATCAAGTCATTTGGATTATGCTCTAACAAGTGCAAAATTGGGAGAAGCTCTTCAATCACTTGGATATAGGAAAAATCCAAGCTTGGATGTTCTCTCATTGACTTTCTCAAAACCTTTACAAAGTACACTTTATATGGCCATCATGCAAGTTACAGAACAAAGAATTAGGTGCAAAGCTATGCATTCTCAAGTGAATGAGAGTGGTTAACCTTGTCCAGAAGAGAGGGGACAAACAAACGTTAAAGAAGTAAGGTGAATGAGAGTGCTTAACCTTGTCCGGAAGAGAGGGGCCAAACAATGTATAGAAAATTCTGAATTGCTACAAAGGTGAATGAGAGTGGTTAACCTTGTCCAAAGATGTATAGAAATTTCTGAATTGCTACAAGATAGAATCAGTTCTTCCATGTAGAACACTAGAATCCTGAATGTGAATTCTAGGAGTGTTTGAGATGAAAAGATGGCTTGGAATCTCACAAGGCCAAGAGTCGGCATCCAACATCTTAACTTCTAGAGTCAGTTATGAAACTAGTACATGAATAGAAATCAAGTTTTTAACATCTAAATTGCTTGCTGCAAGAAAGGTGGAGAGGCAAACCTAAAAGCCCCTCCAAAGAAAAGTGTAATATTATTCAAGTAAAGGAATCTGAACATGTAATTCCTCTCCTTCTCAAGCGAGATAATTAATTAGATGTGTGAAAGTACAATCGAAACAAAGAATGCCAATGTGTCCACGCACGTTAGCTTAGCTAGATGGGCCTTCTGCCTCTTGAGGTGGGGGCGAAGGTTCGATCTTCATCTACAGTAGGACACCTTGTGGGCCTAAGGCTAGTGTATTCACATTGTATCCTGTTGAAACCAGTTGCTTTTGGGCACTCCTCTCTTGTGTCACCTTCGGGCAGTCTAACCCTTGCTTTGTGGAATATAGGTGGGTATTATGTCCATATACAGTTGCAATTTAAAGTTAAAGCTCTAGGGAGTCGGCTTCGGTTGAACCTTCATTTAAAAAAAAAAACATAGAATGCAAAGTTGATCGTTTCAAATATTTGTTTTTCAATGACATCATTTTCTTACGCATGGAAGGCAAAAGCATGGAAGAGTTAGTAGAAAGTTTTTCAATTCTCTATGCACATCAGGTCATTTGCATTATGCTTCCACAAATGCAAGATTTGGAGAAGCGCATGACTCACATGGAAATGTGAAAGATCTAAGCTTGGATATTCGCCCATTTGACTCCTTTCAAAACCTTTAAAAAGTATTAAATATATGCCTATATCATGCAAGTGAGAGAAGAAAGAACAGAGAGGCTCAAAACTATGCATGTTGATCACGTGAGTGTGAGTGGTTCGCCTTGTCCATAAGAGAGGCGACAAAGAGAAGTTAAAGAAGGGAATAGACTTTGAGATCTTGGTCTCCTCCAAGCCTTGGCCAGTGATCTGCTTTTTCAGTATTTGCTTTTTGCTTTCTGCTTTCAGCTTTAAATTTAAAAAAAAAAAGCATAGGATCAGTGCAGCCGGCCGAAAGCGTACAATGAATTCTTCCTAATGTGTCCCGTAGATTGTAGGTAGTAGTATTTGGCTTTGGTGATCTTTAGCTAAGCTCTGTACAGGAAGCATATCGAGACACAGAGAGGGAGAGAGAGGGGGTCGCCGAGGCACACAGAGAGAGAGAAAGAGAGAGAGTCCTGGAGGCTGGTTGGGAACGTGTACTGTTAGCGGCTAGGACCCGCGTATACATAACACTACCGACGCGGACGCGGTTTTCCACGAGTGCTGCTGGCTAGCACTAAGCAGGTGCGACCATGAAAGCACTGCGAAGCAGGTAGTGAGCAGTCCCAACAAGCAGTGGAGAGGCCGTAGCACGTAGCTTCTTCAGGAATTTCGCGCGCGGCGCTCTTGGAGATACGGCGCTTTCATGAGCCATGGCGCCCAAAGTTCTGTAAAAGCTTCCAACGGGAATGACACATCAGGGGCTCTCGAGCGTTTGAGCTTGATAGAGAGCGAGTGGAAGGAAGCGGGTCAGTGGCTATGGTGCGGAGCAACAGATTCCGAGGCAATGTGCTTGTCCAAAAGCACAAGAGACGAGTACATCATCATCCTGCTGCTGGAACAGACTCAGACTTCGATGCATGAATGATGGATTTCACATACTTTTTATCAAGCCATAGACATCCACGATCGAGCAGATAAGGGAACCGGGATCTCACGCGAATAGTGTGTGTGTGTGTGTGTTAGAGAGAGCCTCTCGCTTTTCAATCTTGAGTGTTTGCATATCCATCGGGCCTGGAGTTGTCCATACAGCAGGATACTTCTTCTGGAAGAAACAGAACAGCTATTGCTTCCTCTGCAAGAAACAGAAAAACTGATGAACTGCGTGATGGATCTTTCCCCATTGTGCATGCAACTCTAAACCACACTATATTTCATTAACCCTCTCAAGCCCTCATCATCGGCTTTTCCATAGGGAGCGCATGCTTAGATTGTATCTTTCTATCCCTCGATGTTCCTCATTCCACCATCTTTTTTTATTAAGACTTCTAATCCCTCGTTCTCTACATATGATTGTTTTCTCCATAACTGAAAACCAAAACAAGTTTTGATAAAGCAAAATACATTGTCGAACATAAAAGAGATATGTGGCAGCACAATTAGAAGTAATGTTATAAACAAATGTGTGCTTATCATATACAACCAAAATAGTAGAACAATGCAATAATTGAACCATGTACAAAAATTTTGAAGAACCACTGCCATATAGAACCAAATACAAAATTGTGGCACATGACCATTGCCATACATAAAACCAAAGGGATCAAAACATCTATATTTGCAGTTTTGTAACAAAGCACATCCATGAAATCAAATGAATTGAAACTATGTTCATAAACAACAACAAAAAAAAAACCTAAATCAAAACCAGAAGCTCATCTCATGATAAGTTGTTCCATGAAATGATGATACTGCGTCCCTTCAAGTCCTTCAATAGTGGAAGCAGCCCATGAAGATATCCGAAAGTCTTCTGTGCTCATATTGAAGGATCCACTATCAACTCCTACAACAAATATGCAAAACATGAGATCAACAAACATGATGTGCTTAACATAAGCAAATTCATTCATCAAAATGATACTTAAGAACTCGTGATGCATCATATCATAACCGTGGCTACCCAAATGAGACGCTCCGACTGCCTTTAGATGTGTGGCTACTGCATCTCACTATTGATGATAACATTAAGAAGTTTGCTACTACTCATCATGAATCATCTCCCAGTCCTCAGCATCTAGCCATAGAGGCTTTAGTAAGCTTCCTCTGAAAGAGTTGCGAGCCTCTGATCGTGGATGCGACATCACCTCACATGACATGTGTTGAATCCACTCTAAGCTAACAATAAGGCATCCAAGTGATGGCCGATACTTGCGATAGATCACCTTTGTGATATAATTCTTGTGATCTTTGTGCTCTTCACTCCACTCGACCATGCCAGAGTGTCCAAACTATATTGTGAACAATTTTTGTATCCGCTGATGCATGGCCTTTTTTGTCGCATCCATCATTGGAGCACCATCTCATATATGGTACAACTGAGAGTCGGCATGATCATGAGTATCCCAAGGTGTACATTGTGTACTATGTGGCATACCTGCATCTGAGGCACTCAGTCTAGGACTAGTTGTGGATGACACTACAACCATCGCACTGCCTCCAAAACATATGGCCCCTCCTCTAGACCCACCATCACCTATAGACCTTAAACTTGACCCCCATGAACAAGACGGATCATCCATAGACCCTCCTCTCAAACCTCCTCCTATAGAATGTGATCTCAAATCTGACCCAGATGAACAAGATAGGCCAATACCTATATTATGTTGTGGTATCAAACGCTAGCACACACATCAACTGCTCAAGCCACTAGGGGATGGCTGAGAAGATGGTTGTGGTGGAATCATAAAACCAGGAGTACTGCCAAAAAGAGTGTCATCGACGGGAGTAGGGATAAGTAGCTATAATTATATAAGTAAATAAACCTATTTCGATGCAGAAACAAAAGCTTTAATTCCATGCTACCTAAACAATTCACAGATACTACCATCTGACCATCCATAGATGGATTGAACATTGACCATCATGAGTGATACATGTAGAACAGATATCTTTGAGCCATTGTAGAGTGGTAAACGAACTAGTTTTTGCATGTTTCCATGTTCTTTGTGGGCTTCTAATGGCGGAAATTATATCATATCCAAGGAACCCATGACATTATCTCCACCATTGTGGTCTTCATCCATGTCATTAAATACCTTGAGCATTTCTTCCATGTGTTCATTCTCTATCATGCTACTAGTAGCTTGTCCTTCTGCATCCCATTTCATTCTCTTCTGCCCATGAGAGGTAGAGGGTGCAATGTTGTGTGGGTCAATCTCCCACCAATCAAACTATGTGATTGGAAGTGTAGGTTTTAAACTCGATCTGAAATAAAGCATCCATATTATCAAATGTGTGGAGTACAAATCCATCCTTTATAAAATATTTGATACTTGCATTGGGTGCAAGGACATGCCATTCTCTCCTCCAAATACAAGGATGCCATTTGATACATGTAGAGGTGTTGGAACATATCCCTCTCTCTCTATCTCTATCTACCTATCTTTCTCTCTCTATATCTTTCTCTCTCTCTCTATCTCTCTTTCTCCTTTTTCTATATGCTCTCTTTTTCTCTATCTCTCTCTCTCAAATGCCAACCAAAATTTCATTACATGTCGATTTTTATCTCCCTCTTTCTCTATGCATTAAACCCTAAAACCTAAGCCCTATGTGTGTGTATGTGTATGTATAGTGTGTATATATGTGTATGTGTGTGTATAGTATGTATGTGTGTGTATGTGTATGTATAATGTGTATATGTATGTATGTGTGTGTATAGTGTATATGTGTGTGTATGCATATGTATGTATAGTGTGTATGCGTGTGTATATGTGTATGTGTGTATGTGTGTATGTGTGTGTATGTATGTGTATGTATGCATATGTCTGTGTATGTGTATGTGTATGTGTATGTGTATGTGTATGTGTATGTGTATGTGTATGTGTATGTGTATGTGCATGTGCATGTGCATGTGCATGTGCATGTGCATGTGCATGTGCATGTGCATGTGCATGTGCATGTGCATGTGCATGTGCATGTGCATGTGCATGTGCATGTGCATGTGCATGTGCATGTGCATGTGCATGTGCATGTGCATGTGCATGTGCATGTGCATGTGCATGTGCATGTGCATGTGCATGTGCATGTGCATGTGCATGTGCATGTGCATGTGCATGTGCATGTGCATGTGCATGTGCATGTGCATGTGCATGTGCATGTGCATGTGCATGTGCATGTGCATGTGCATGTGCATGTGCATGTGCATGTGCATGTGCATGTGCATGTGCATGTGCATGTGCATGTGCATGTGCATGTGCATGTGCATGTGCATGTGCATGTGCATGTGCATGTGGATGTGCATGTGGATGTGCATGTGTATGTGTATGTGTATGTGTATGTGTATGTGTATGTGTATGTGTATGTGTATGTGTGTGTGTATGTGTGTGTGTATGTGTGTGTGTATGTGTGTGTGTATGTGTGTGTGTATGTGTGTGTGTATGTGTGTGTGTATGTGTGTGTGTATGTGTATGTGTGTGTATGTGTGTGTGTATGTGTATGTGTATGTGTGTGTATGTGTATGTGTATGTGTATGTGTATGTGTATGTGTATGTGTATGTGTATGTGTATGTGTATGTGTATGTGTATGTGTATGTGTATGTGTATGTGTATGTGTATGTGTATGTGTATGTGTATGTGTATGTGTATGTGTATGGTATGTGTATGTGTATGTGTATGTGTATGTGTATGTGTATGTGTATGTGTTGTGTATGGTTATGTGTATGTGTATGTGTAATGTGTTGTGTAATGTGTAATGTGTATGTGTTATGTGTAATGTGTATTTGTATGTGTATGTTGTATGATTGTTATGTGTATTGTATGTTGTAGGTGTTGTGTATGGTGGTGTATTGTATGTGTATGTGTAATGTGTAAATGTGTATGTGATATGTGTATGTTGTATGTGGTAATGTGTATGTTGGGGGTATGTGTATGTGTATGTGTATGTGTAGTGTATGTGTATGTGTATGTGTATGTGTAATGTGTATGTGTATGTGTTAATTTTTATGTGTCTGTGTATGTAATGTTATGTGTATGTGTAATTGTGTAATGTGTATGTATGTTATGCATATGCATGTGTGCATGTATGTATGCATATGCATGTGTGTGTAATGTATGCAATGGTGATAAGTATGTATAAACATGTGGTATGTGTGTATGTGGTATGTGTGATATGTGTGTATGTCGTGTATGTGTGTATGTGTGTATGTGTGTATGTGTGTATGTGTGTATGTGTGTATGTGTGTATGTGTGTATGTGTGTATGTTGTGTATGTGTGTATGCGTGTATGTGTGTGTATGCATGTGTGTATGTGAGTTTATGTACATGTATATTTGTATGTGTGTATATGTATATGTGTGTATGCATGTGTATATGCATGTACGCATATACTTGCGTATGCATGTGTGTTTTTCTATGTGTGTGTATGTACATGTGTGTATGTGTATCTCTCTCTCTCTCTCTCTCTCTCTCTCTCTCTCTCTCTCTCTCTCTCTCTCTCTCTCTCTCTCTCTCTCTCTCTCTCTCTCTCTCTCTCTCTCTCTCTCTCTCTCCCCCCCCCCCCCTCTCTCTCTCTCCCTCCCCCCTCTTTCTCTATGCTCTAAACCCTAAACCTTAAACTCTATGTTTGTGTATGTGTGTGAATGGGTGTGTATGTATAGTGTGTATGTGTATGTATAATATGTGTGTGAATGGGTGTGTATGTATAGTGTGTATGTGTATGTATAATATGTGTGTGTATGTGTGTGTATGTGTTTATATAGTGTGTATGTGTGTATATGCATTTGTATGTCAAGTGTGTATGTGTGTGTTTATATATGTGTATGTATGTGCATGTGTGTATGCATGTGTATATGTATGTATGCATATGTATGTGTATGCATGTGTGTGTATGTATGCATGTGTACATGTGTATGTGTATGTATGCATGTGTGTATGTGACTTTATGTGTGTGTATATGTTTATGTATATGTGCATGTATGTGTATATGTGTATATGCATATGTGTATGTTTGTATGCATATACTTGTGTATGCATGTGTGTGTGTGTGTGTCTCTATGTGTGTTTATGTGTATCTCTCTCTCTCTCTCTCTCTCTCTCTCTCTCTCTCTCTCTCTCTCTCTCTCTCTCTCTCTCTCTCTCTCCTCTTTCTCTCTGCTCTAAACCCTAAACCCTAGACCCTAAACCTAATGTGTGTGTATGTATAGTGTGTATGTATATGTATACTTTTTATGTGTGTGTAGGTGTGTGTATAGTGTGTATGTGTGTGTATGCATGTGCATGTGCATGTATAGTGTGTATGTGTGTGTATATGTGTATGTGTGTTTATGCATATGCGTGTATGTGTATGTGTGTGCATATGTGTATCTATGTATGCATATGTGTGTATGCATGTGTGTGTATGTACGCATGTGACCGCTATGTATATGTGTATATATGTGTATATGTGTATGTATGTATGTGTATGTATGTGTATATGCATGTGTGTATGTGACTTTATGTGTGTGTACCTATGTGTATGTATATGTGCATGTATGTGTATATGTGTACATGTGTGTATGTATATGTGCATGTATGTGTATATGTGTACGTGTGTATGTATATGTGCATGTATGTGTATATGTGTGTATGCATGTGTGTATGTATGTACACATATACTTCTGTATGCATGTGTGTGTCTGTGTGTGTGTGTGTGTTCATGTGTCTATGTGTATATGTGTGTGTGCATGTCTCTCTCTCTTTCTTTCTCTGTCTCTTTCTCTCTCTCTCACTCTATGTATTTATGCTCTAAACCCTAAACCCTGTGTGTGTATGTATGTGTATGTATAGTGTGTATGTGTGTGTATGTGTGTGTATGCATGTGTGTCTCTTTCCTCTTTCTCTATGCTTGAAACCTTAAACCCTATGTGTTTGTATGTATGTGTATGTATACTGTGTATGTGTGTGTATCTGTGTGTATGTGTGTGTCTATGTGTGTATGTGTGTGTATAGTGTGTATGTGTGTGTATGCATGTGTATGTGTGTGTATATGTGTATGCATGTGTTGGCAGTAGCCAGAGGCATAGAAGACATGGAAGCATGTAAAGACAGAGCAGGCAGTAAGTTGAATCAATTTTTACAAAGACTTATGTTTTATAAATACTTTTCAAAACCTCCAACAGTGATTTTGATCACTATTGTAACATATGTAACATAGAAAAACCCTTTTTGTAATTTATAGCTCCATTTTCTGCAAGTTGAGGCGTCCTCAAGCTTGAGGAGCTTAGGTAGAATGAGCATACCAATTTTGGTTATTTTTAGATACCGTTTACCCTTTCAAATAGCACCTAGAACCTATTTTTTAACTATGCCGGTCACTAGATGTGAAACCGGTCAAAACTAGTCTAGAATCTATAAAAAGAGCTAGAGAGCTCATTTTTGAGGTTAGCTTGTTTGAGTAGAGAAGATCTTAGAGCTATTTTGAGCTTGTAAGAGTGTTCTTGAGTAATACAGTTGATTTCCTACCTTCCATTGTGTCTTGCTTGTCTCTTCGTTGTGTGTGTGTATGTGTGTGTGCATCTCTATGCTTCTCACCTTCACTCTCACTTCATCTCACATTCACGATCTGTATATCACTCCTATCTCTTCCGCGGATTGACATTAAGGAGGTGGAGCTTCTTAACGTGGTTCTCACCATTGTGCTAGAGCAACACCAAATTTGGTGCTGTTGCCGGGGATCGAGTCTAGGACAAATGTGTGATGGTAAGAGTATAGCAAGAAGTGGCGTTGGAAGGTAAAAATTTCAGTTTTTGTTGTTGTTTTTACTTAGTTTTTAGTGTTTTTCACCTCCCCCACACTCCATCTTCATCACCGCATCATCATCTTCCACTTCGAAAAAATCAAAAAATTCACCATATCCACCCATTCTCCTCATTTCCCCTCATTTGTGCAGGTGAGAGAGAGAGAGAGAGCTTTTGTGCTTGCATGTGTTTTTGTGTTCTTGAGTTTTCTTGCAGGTACAGTGCTCCAGTGCATCAGGAAAGCTTGCAAAAGGTAAAATTTCACTTTCTGTCAGAAATCTGTCGTGGGTGTCAGACCATCACGATGGTCTGTCAACTTCGACATTTTTGGTAAGCGAGTTCACCATGAGGTAGGCGACACCAGTGCATACACGGATCCACAAACGCTTTGCAAAAATTCATAGTTTGGTGGACCATCGCGATTGGCTCACGCCATCGCGATTGTGTCACACCATCGCGATTGGCTCACGTCATCGCGACGGCTAGGCCAGACCATCGCGACGGCTCACTTGGACCATCGCGACGATCCCGTCGACCCCACGCCATCGCGATTGGCTCATGCCATCGCGTCGATGTTGCCACGTGGCAAGCTAGACCATCGCGACGATACCCCCAAACCATCGTGACACCTCAAAATTCGAACCATCGCGATTGGCTCAAGCCATCGTGCCTCATGACCATCGCGACGAGCTCACGCCATCGCGATTGTCGTGTTGACCATTGACCGACGCCATCACGATTGCTCGCCGATTAGACCATCGCGACGGTTCATTGACACCATCGCGATTGTTCACTTTGGACCATCGTGATCACTCGACTGATATGCCATCGCGACTGCTCACATTTTAGACCATCATGACAGTTCGCTCCATCGGACCATTGCGATTGTGCAACGCCATCGCAACAATCCCAGACCATCGCGATTGTCCACCCAGAATGCAATTTTTAGGGTTTCAATTTTTGACCAATTTTGGGGCTATTTTTTGAAATTTTTTGGATCATTAAGCTCATAGGAGACTCCTTAGCTCATATTTGGAGAAAAACCTGTTTGCTGGTTTTTACCCCCGAGGGCCTGAACGCTCATATCTTTTTCATCCGAAGTCCATTTTTTGAGCTTTATAGCTCGCTAGACGTTGATTTTTAGATAAGATATTTTGAGGTTGACATTGTTGGGACGAGAAAAGCCAGGGGGCATTAAAACTTGACCAAGGAAAGAAGGAACCTTTAAAAGTGTATATAGTAAAGTGCTTGATCACCATTTGAGAATTTTGATATTGGATTTTTACAGGTCTAGCAAAGGCAAGCAAGGGCAAACAAGGCAAGGCAGTGAAGAATGCAGGGCTTGGGAAGCACGACTTCTTGGGCAACAGGGCAACCAACAAAGCTGACTCGAGGTTGGAAGACTACTCAACCCCCTCAGTCAATTATTAGCTTAGGCTAAACATTAGCATTGTGGATTAACGACGATAGGAACGCATCAAGTTCAAGAGATTTAACTTTTCAAGTACAAGACTAAAGTAAAGGTGTGTGATACGAAAACCTAAAGGAAAGAACTAAGTCTGATGGAACGAGAACTCAAAAGTACCACGGAAAGTCGATTGCTGACGCAAACAGTTATACAAGACAAGAACTTAAAGGCATTTCAGAAGAAACAAGCAATAAAGAGCAAAGAACCATTGACGATCAAAGAGTGCCTCTAAGCAAATTCATGAACCTTAGATCGGGCAAGCATATAGGTAAGCCAGACCGACAAAGCCTTAGATCATCAGAAGCAAGCGTAGGAACTACTGCACGTTCGTGGGCAAAACAATTGAATAGTAGTTATCCCTATGAGTTGAGCTCAGATACGAGTGAATCGGAAATGGCTTTTAGCACGGAAAGACCAGAAGGAGGGTCAAACGTAGCATATTTAGAAAGGCCCGAAGGACCCTATAGAACTCAATTAGAATTTCTCCGAACCAACCGCTTAGGTGCTCGCATCTATGAGGATGGTTTGCGAAGACAAGTAGTACAAATGCACAATCCTGGTCAACCCATTGGATTGGAACGTCCAGTGGTGAAATTCAAAAGAGACGCATACATAGACAAAGAAGGAACGATGTACATCTTAAGTACGCAGCCAAATAATACGAATGAGTTTGGCATAATTCAGTTAGAGACGGAAGCAAGAGCCCAAGGAAAAGAACCAATAGAAGAACCTAGGACACCTAGAGGGAAATCTGTGCTAACAAGAGTACTAATTCCATAATGGATCCCTCAGGACAACAGAAGCAAAGAGTTGTTTGTCAATAAAGGAACTGACGAAGCATTTTGGAGGTATAGAACAGAACAACCTAGTGAGGTAGGCTCCATCACAATCTATGAATTTAAGGACCCAGATGCACCTGGAAAGGTTGTATACCTGGATGAAACTTCAGAACGAGTATTTCTAGTACCAGATCATGCAAGAAATACCTATACATGGAGAGGTGAATTAGTATTCCCTCCATCTCAAAAAAACGTAAACGCGAGCCAACAATGGGCACGAACATCCTCATCCCATGGCACTCAAAGAGAGAAAAACAAAGAAAGACCTGAAGTAAGTTTCACCCATCCCATAGGGAGAGATAGAACCACCGTAGACACGGACAGAGTGGATAGACAAATAGAACTTAGAATACCAGGAGGTAGAGATGATTTTCCTCTACCTAGACCACGTGAACACGCAAGGGTATTAAGACCCACTCAGCTAGTAAAATCAATGAAAAACTACTTTGATGGGACAGGAGATCCCTATGATCATGTTGCAGAATTTAAGCAAGTGCTACGAGCAGAGCAAGTGGAAGATATGTTCACGCAATATAATGCATTTGGACTAATGTTAAAGAACATAGCTTTAACTTGGTTTCAACCATTGCAACAAAGGCAATGTAGAGACATCCATCACTTTTTAGAGTCATTCATCACTGAATTCTCTAAAAGTGGAATCAGACATGACACGTCTTCATTGATCCATAGTTTCAAACAGACCCCTCAAGAAACAGTCAGACTGGAAGGACGTAGGTTTAGACAATATGTGGAGAGATGCCCAATGCAAGAGTTACCCTCACAGGCCAAGCAAGAGTCATTGTTTCTAGATGGTCTATTGAGCTCTAAACTATGCTCCTATGTGTACTTGAAGGAACCCAGAATGCTAGAGTAGTGTGTAAGAATTTGCATAGACATTGAGGACAACTTAGGAGACGAGTTGGAACTCTCAAAGGTTTATAAGGACTCAGATTGTTCCTCTCTAGCATCTTCAAAACTTTCTAGCTCGATAGAGGACCTAGCAAAAAAAGTGGCCCAAAAACTGGGAGTTTCAAGTAAACAGATGCCTAAGTTAACAACAAACAAGTGTTGTTACACCTGTGGTGGTGATCATATGGCAAATGTGTGTCCCAATGCAACACAACCACAAGCCAACCCTAGTGGCCAGTACTGTACAATTGAGAGAAGATACACAAATCACACAGCTCAAGACTACCCATACAAAAAACAAGCAGTAAGACAGAACTACCCACAAGCATATGCACAGCCAGGTAGGCATCAAGGCTAGTATAATACTCAGCCTCATTACTATAGGCCTCCTCAAAGCTACCCTTATCAGGCTCAACAGAGACCTCAACCTATCTTAGCTCAACAGCCATCCCCACCAGCGAATGTCATCTCAGTTAAATATGCTGCTGCAGAAGAGAATCTCAATAGGGCTTTAGTTCCCGTTTCACCCCTAATCACTGACAGTGATCCAAACTCAAACAGTAAGAGTGTCCTAAGAACCCTGTAAATGCTTCAAATGTGACACCAATCAACGTAATAGGTATTGTAAACAATGCAGATGGATCCAACCCTACATACGTGCCTATCGAAGCTATAACAAGAGCCTAGGCACTCTTACAAAATCAACAGCCTAACGCTGAGAAAATAGCTGAAACTAGTGTAGTTGGAGAGTCTAGTAGTAAAAAGACAAAATCTTGGAAAGATTCCAGAGAAAGGATTAAGAGAAAATGGAGTAAAAAGATAACCGAGTTGGAAGGAAGTCTCAAGGAATCGAGAGCCAAAATCCTAGAATTGACCTCACAAGAATCAAACCAAGAAAATCTTAGATTCTGGAGTTGGAGTAGCCATCGCTACCACCGCTTTATGGAAACGTTGGGGTAAGCCAGCATTAAGACCTACCAGGATGAAGCTACAAATGGCTGATGGACATATAAAGAAACCATTTGGTGTACTAGAAGGCATATCTCTCACCACTTGTGGTGTAGAGTTTGAGCATACTTTCACCATTTGTGATTTTGCGAAAAATCATGCTTAGGAGATGATTTTAGGATGACCATTCATGCGTCAGTTGCAAATTGTACAAGATTGGGGAACTAATTCTTTGTACTTGCAACATTTAGGAGTGACTACTAAAGTCAATCTTAAAGACTATTATCATCGAGATGTACCCCCAATACAATGGAATACCATCCATAAGACACAAGAAGAAACGGAATCAGTACACTCATTGGAATCAGACCCCTCATGGTTGCACGAGGATACTCATCTATGGATGTGTAAGGTAGCAAAACAAGAGGAAGAATGGTTAGAAGCCAGAACCTTAGGTTCAGAACAACATCCACGAACCCTTCAAGACCCAGCTTACGCACCTGTAGTATTTCCAGATGAAGAATTTGAGCCTCATGGTTGGGCAAAAATCCTAGAAACCATGGATGTAGCCATCAATGAAGAACAATGGACACCCCACTGTGACGAGGATGGCTATGATATTTCAGTTTCCATAATAGAGCCAATCATGTGTGATTCGATTATTGAAGAATGTGAACCTAGAGCTAATGCATTTGAGGATGCGAGTGATTTTGATTTAGAGTCAATTATTATGGATTCGCCCTTTGCATCAGAAGAAGAATACTTCTATGAAGTAGAAACTTACCCTCCGAGGCACAAAGAACTTATGAATGATGTGAGGTTAGCCACACAAGTGACCGCTAGAAGTGAAGGAAAGAAAAGAAAGAAGAAAGAAACCATGTCAGAAAAAGAAGAATCTTTGTGTGAGGTTCTTGAGAACTTCAAGAAGTATGAAATAGAAGACAGACGAATCATGGTACGAATGCCTAACAGAAAAGCTGACATGGGAGAAGTATATGATAACCGAGAGAAAACCAAAAAAATCATAGTGGCCATAGAAGGAGAAGAAGAAAAATATACCTACATAGGGCATGATTTGACAAATGAAGAAGAAGAAGAATTAGTTGCCCTATTGCGGGAATATAGAGATGTTTTTGCGTGGAGTTACAAATATTTGAAAGGAGTAGACCCAGATATATGTTCTCATAGAATCCCTATGACTCCAGATGTAAAACCTACAAAACAAAAACCATACACATACAATGATAACTACGCTGCAAAGATTAAAGAGAAAATAGACCGCTTGATAGAAGCAGGATTCATTTATGAAATTGAGCATACCGAATGGGTATCCCCCATTGTGGTTGTGCCCAAGAAGAATGGAAAATTTCATGTGTGTATTAACCTTTAAAAAGTTAATGCCGCCACGATTAGAGATAGTTATCCTCTTCCTATCACGGAACATTTATTGAAAAGAGTTGCGGGCAAGGAAGTTTACAGCTTTCTTGATGGTTTCTCAGGCTATAATCAAGTAGCCATTGCTCCACAAGATCAACACAAGATGGATTTTGCCACAAAATGGGGCATATTTGCATTTCGTGTGATGCCATTTGGCTTGACAAATGCACCCGCCACTTTCTAGCGACTCATGTGTCATGTTTTTAAGGAATTCTTATGCAAGAATTTGGAAGTTTATGTCGATGACTATGTGCTCATTCGAATATCAGGCATACGCATATCCCAAAGTTCAGACAAGTATTTGACAAATGTCAAGAATATCAGGTTTGCTTAAACCCAAAAAAGTGCATTTTCATGGTCAGACAAGACAAAATTCTAGGACACATTGTGTCAAAGAACGGAATTTCGACGGACGAAGAAAAGGTGAAAGTAATCACAGATTTACCTAGACCAAATAATGTAAAAGAGGTACAGGTCTTTATGGGTCACTGTGGTTATTACAGACGATTCATACACATGTATGCAATCATAGTCAAGCCTCTGTACTCTCTTTTGACCAAGTTTGAATGGACAGATGAGTGTGAGAATTCATTCAATGAACTTAAACGACGTTTTTGCTCAGCACCTATATTGACAACCCCGAATTGGAGTAAGACATTCCATGTACATGTGGATGCATCCAACTATGCCATAGGATGTGTGTTAGCACAACCCACGAATGAAGGAAATATAGATCTCCCCATAGCTTACGCAAGCAGACAGTTGAATGCAGCAGAAAGAAATTACACCACTACGGAACGATAGGGATTAGGAATGATCTACGCTGTAAAGAAATTCAGGCATTATTTGTTGGCAAACAAGTTCAAATTCTTTACAGATCATCAAGCATTATTGTACTTAGTCAATAAGCCATGTAACACAGGACGACTGATACGATGGTTTCTATTACTCATGGAGTATGACTTTGAGGTAGTAGTCAGGAAAGGAAAGACGCATCTCAGAGCTGACCACCTCTCGAGACTAACCTCAGGAGAAGCTCCTCAAGGAATAGTGGACGAATTACCAGATGCATATTTGATTAACCTAGAGATAGTACCAGAATGGGCTAAGCCTATTGTCCCTATTCTAACATATGGACCCAAGAATCCTAGGATAAGGATCAAGGAAGGAGAAATTACCAAATCTCAGAGATATCAAATAATAGCAAGAATTATATATAAACAAGATAATCAAAAGATTATTGCTTGTTGTGTAGATGAATCAAAACATGCAAATTGGTTGCAATTAGCACATGTAGGTGCATTAAAGCAACATTACTCAAAACAACGTACATTGCAGACTCTGCATAGACTAGGAGTATATTGGCCTACGATGGAAGCAGATGTCTACAGGTTGTGTAAAGAATGACATGTTTGTTGTGAAAGACCACCAGTAGAACATGCTACATTATATCATGTGTCTCTCACACCAGAATGGAGTGAACCTTTAGTGACGTACTTGAGGATGAAAACATTCCCTCAGGAATAACCTTAGCACGACAACGAAGTCTAGAGCAGGAAGCTCAAGACTATTCACTTATTAGTGATAATTTATACAAAAGAGGACGAGATGGATACCTAAGACAGTGTTTTCATGAAAGCGATTACTTGAGCGTACTAGAGATTGCACACCAAGGTGTCGCAGGAGGTCATTTTGGACCCGATAAAATCATCAAAGCCATCCTCTTTGCAGGATTATGGTGGCCCACTCTTCACATGGATGCACATACCTATGTTAAGAGATGTGATGTGTGCCAGAGAACGCAATTTCCTACTCGCAAAGATGAAATGCCATTGAAATCCATGATGGGAGGACGTGCATTTTCTAAGTGGGGTATTGACTTTGTAGGACCCATTAACCCCCCTGCAAAAGGTACACATGCTGAATACATTATTGTTGCGACAGATTATCTTACCAAATGGGTAGAGGCAAAAGCCACAAAAAAGAATGATGCACACAGGACTGCAAAATTCTTATTTTAAAATGTCTTTACAAGATATGGATTGCCTATAGAGTTAGTGAGCGATCGAGGAACTCACTTTCTAAATCAGGTCATTGAATATTTGTTACAGGATTTTATGGTGATTCACAAGAAATCCACACCATATCATCCTCAGGCCAATGGTCAGGCTGAAAGCACTAACAAGATCCTTTGTAACGTACTGACAAAACTTGTGAACAACAAACGTTCAAATTGGGACAAACTGTTACATCACGCTATTTGGGCATATCGAGTGGCCTACAAGACCGTACTCAATGCAACTCCCTTTCAGATGGTTTTTGGTCAGAATGTTGTGCTTCCTTTGGACTTCTTGATACTGACCCTTAAGGTTTCACAAGAACATCAGTGGACCGGCCATGAATCAACAAGAATAATGGACTTGGAATGATTAGGAGAAACCAGGCTGAAAGCAGCAGCAGGCATATATGCAGCAAAGAAGCGATAGAAAGCTTATTTCGATGCGCATGTGAAAGATATAGGCTTAAAAGAAGGAGATTTAGTCCTAGTATATACGACGAAACAACATGCACGGAAATTAGAAAAGCGAGGTTATGGACCTATGATCATTAACAGACTCTCGACAAGTGGAGCAGTACAATTAGCCACCCTAGAAGGAGACATAATGCCTAATTACATTAGTGGATGTAGAGTCAGGCTATACTAGGAACCTCTTACTGAGGATATGCTTAGACGACTCACGTTGGCAAAGAAGCGTAAGGAGGAAGAAAATAGAATATGGGGTGAAGCTCAGGCAGAAGCTACAGAACGCATTAAGTGCATGAAGTTAAGAAGACAAGGACTGGGGAGAGAACATTATAACCATCTGGAAACAACACCCAGATACCCCATGGCCATGTGTCAAGTAAAGTCAACCACTCATCCTAGCATAGTGGATAGGGAGACCATTCATTACAGTCAAGCTAGAGCACGGCAACCCTTGCCAAGAGCTCAGGGCTTTGATTGACTCAGGAGCTGCCACTAGTGCGATTAGATGGTCCCACTATAAGGACTCAGGAATAGAAATGCGGCCAATTGAGGCATACCTCATAGGGCTAGGAGGCATGGAAACCCCTTGCATGGGTGAGGTGGACCTTCCTATCCTCATAAACGACATGACCATGACAGCGAAGCTACTAGTGTGCCATAATGACGACCTGATAGAACCCCTAATCCTTGGCCAAGATTGGCTATACGATCACTCAGTGGACCTAAATCTTAGACAAGGCTCCTTACAGATTGGAACCTTAGATCAGAAGCGAGTGATACTGCTTGACTTCCCTAACAACCCTCCGCCTGAGGTATGTAACTCTGGACCCTATGAAACGGTCGTGACGGAGGACCAAAAGATATTTGGGCAAATCCCTCGGCTAAGCACGCTCCTTCCAAAGTCAACCCATGAGAGCTTGGCGATGGATCGTTGCCAGACCAAAGATTGTCAAGAGATTTTCTCCTGGTCTTCCAGCAGCAGACAAATGGGGACTAGTAGCAGCCAAATGGGCACCATCAGCGGACAAATGGGGACAATTGCAGGTCAGGTGGACTTCATCAGCAGCCACATGGGCAAAACACCCTGTAGTGCCCATCCTTCCACACTTACTACGGACTGGCCTAGATTTTTGCTACAAAACGGAGCAACCCTCAAGCCATGTAATATATACCCCTCAAAAATCTCTTCACCCCTCACCACCACCACACCCGATACCACCTTTTGTCCCTTAGCAAAAACATGTCACCCGCTCAGAAACTCTTAGGAAATGGATATCGAAATGTATCCAAATGTCTTCTCCGACCCCCTTATCTAACATTACTCCCACCCCGACTAAACACCATCCTTGTAATAACTCATTCACAACTGAACCTTGTACAAATCCACACACTATAACCCAACATCACTTGTAATAACATCTCATCAAGAAATGTATGCATCATCTGAAGCATTTAGGTGTCTAGAGACCTGCACAAGAAATCATTCCATAAACCATATCACAACACTCGGCTACACGGGTCACACATCGGTTATGGAAAGGGATTGTGGTCTCACTTTAATGGGATCATGATTAATTTCCATATTAATGTGTTAATCTTTTGTAGCAGATCTTGTACATACTCGCATCACTCATCATGCAGGCAGAAGGACCATCTGAAGCCATGCCCCACAAATGCATCTGGTTTGGTTTATATTTAGCATGTACTGGACCTCAAACGGTAGACCTAGCAACTTGGATAATTGATCAGTTGTACTTAGCACAACATAGATGGGAAAGAAAGAAGGTAATCAATGGATGTTGTGCTCTTACGAGGATTGTATATATGTGTTTGGCATACAACTTGCCAATCGAACGTGCAATGACAAGCGAGGAGTTGAAACCATTTAAAGGGACAGCAAAGAAAGCAGTTACCTCACAGGAAACATCTGTCCAGGAACCTACAACCACTGCAGCAGAAGCTCCCACCACTGTTGGTGCGGAAGCGTTTTCTTTTCCAATACCCAACATGGAGGCATAACCATTGGACACGATGTTTGATTTTGAAATGCCAGATGCTTTCTCAAATGAATTTCTATTTTCTGAAGGCCAGATTTTTTCTCAAGAATATGAACGTCCAAGCTACCTAACCACTCCCCTGGATCAACAACAAGGACAAGTAGTATCCAGCTCGGATGGAGAAAGAACAAAAACAGATGATGATGAGGGTGATGATGAGGGCGATGATGAAGCCAGCCAGGGCACTCATGACTCCCAAGAGAATGTGCAGACACATGAACACGGACAGCACACGGACACCCAGGGTGATACCAGTACGCATGAAGATGAAACCTTTGAAGCAGCAGCTTATACGCTAGCCATCAAGAAGTTATATCGTACTATGGAAAAAGTTTGGGCGCGTAAGAAGTTAACTGAGGAAGAGAGCCAACCACTTATAGAACAGGAACTTGTCTCAGGCGGTTTCGAAGAAGTATACATCAAAGGCTTCAGGGAACTTGTTAAATCCGTGGGATCTAATGAAGCATTAAGATATTTGCAGAGGAAGTCGTTACCGCAATTTGACCCCCGACGAGTACGATTATTATCCAAGCCAGGTGAATACATTCGCGTACCGACAGGTGCCCAATCTTCAAAACAGGCCAGGGAAGCACGTCTCATCCCCGAAGGCTCTTTAGCCGAAGACACCATTGTAATCGAGTCCCCACCCCACACTACTACTGTACATACTACCGTTGTGACCGAAGTACCCACCACCCCAACTGCTCCTCTTTCCCGTCCCATCCACCCAGTCTCCCCCATACACCCTCCTTCTCCCAGAACATCCACCTCCTTCTATGGTGAAGTAGCAGAAGCCTTCTTCACCTCCATTCCTCCTACACT
This sequence comes from Ceratopteris richardii, assembly GCA_020310875.1. Lineage (NCBI taxonomy): Eukaryota > Viridiplantae > Streptophyta > Polypodiopsida > Polypodiales > Pteridaceae > Ceratopteris > Ceratopteris richardii. The sequence continues at coordinate 128,327,433 of CM035427.1, forward strand.
TCCGGCACCCACCCAACCTGGTTTTCCTCCTCGAACATCCCCCTTTCTATCCAACCCATTTCGCCATCCACCGTCCCGTCCTTCCCCACACCTCCAAGACACCTTTTCCCATTCCCACCTCCATTGACCTTTTCCCCCGTCCAACTGCCTTTCCTCTTCCTTCTCTCCACCAAGCAGTACAAGAAAACCCCTCTGTAAATTACTCTTCAACTTTTGTAAATCCTGTATTTACACACACGCACACACCTACAATCACTCCACTATTCACAGTCACCGCACTTGATACCACATCCAATGACATGGATATATCACCGCCCACTACACCACCACTCACATCTTCCATCGTACCACCATATTTAGGCATATCACAATTTTCCACAATCACCACTACATCCACATTCCCACCCCCGTTTCCCTTTCCCTTTGCATCGACACCCACACACACTACAACTGCATTCACTCCGTCACTAATATTATCTCCCACTATAGACACTGCATTTCGACAAATGTTCACGTGTATGACACAAGTTGGAGATGAGTTTGCATCTCTTGGAACTAATTATCAGACGCTGCAGCAGACAATGCATGATTTACAGTCGCAGCTCAATTCACTATCTATCGAGAATGCCTCATTAAACACCAGATACCAAGAGCTACGAGAGGCATATCATAAATTGGAACTAGAAAGTGAAGAAAAAACCAAAGAGGCCATCACAGATATCGATAACTTGTTAAGGGTGCAGACTATTCGGAATGCAACACTTACGAGAAACATGGGCTTACTCAGACAACACTTGGCAGCAACGAAAGAAGAGAACCAGCAGTTACAAGAATAGAACAGAGAGAATTTAGAAGCTACTCTAGACCAACCAGACCAATAGTTGAGCCCCAATCGTTTCAAGGCCGTGCCCTCAAAATCTATGAAAATGTTGCTAGAGGATCATGTTAGATTGTTAGATGAATATGACAACATGAACGAGGAGTTTCAGAAGCTCAAAGAAGAACACAAGATAGTGCAGTTAAGAACACCTGTACAACTAGGACTACTAGCCCCTGCGGACCTATCTCCTGACATCCTAGAGGAACTCAACGCATTACGGGCCCAAGTATCAACTCTTCAATCACGGATAGCAGTATATGAAGCACCCTCAGGCCAGATTCCCCACCGGAACTACCAACAGAGGAAGAAACTGTGACTATTCCAGTGGAGGAAACTTTTGAAGAAGCATATGAACCCCAACCCATCCCAGGCGGACGAGTCACGGCCGAAGGCCAGACGACTTTCGAACTTCCAACTCCCGCATGGATGAAGACGATTGAAGAACTAGGAAGAACCCACTCAGCACGAGTAGAGTTGTAGTTACACGCAATGGCAATGATTGAAGAGCGCATTTTACAGTCCCCCTACTTTGCTCATTTGGCCCCTCGTAGATACATATCTGGGCATGAGCTACAATACAAGCCTTACTTTATGTTAATGGCCGAATATCAGCTGGCCATAGAAAAAGAAACAGGCAAAAAACCCTCTCACGCAACCCAATTTGAGCCTGAAGATTTTCCATTAACTGCGTAGCGAGGAGAAATCTATCAACCAGATTGGCGCAAGGATTTATTACAAGCATATCCAGACATGATGAGTACTTGGGTCAAGGCACCATTACACTTAAAGTACAACCCATGTTGGGGACCAATGCCACGTCGCCACTCCTGCAAGGCATTTGCCATTAAAGTACAAAACAACAAGCAATGCCAGGATTGGCTTAATTACCTGTACTTCACTCCACCCACAGGACCACCAACAATTGGATACATGATAGCAACGATTTGTCACTGGCTCCCTCGCTTAAAACATATGGACGATGTAGCAGCGCACATGACTGTCAAGATATTTGACATGATGCAGATGGTATTCAAAGTCTTCCGTCGCGTCAAGGCACCACATGTGAACACCTCGGGTTTCGAGCATGGCAATCAAGATCTTGCATATGATATGAGTGCAATGCCATCGCTCCGGGGTGTTATGCCTAGCACTCTCGAATTAAATACTTACCGGCATGCTACAAGCAGACCTTCCAAGAAATGTTCACAACCGGTTTCTGGGAATACCACTCAGAAGTGTTAATGAGCAGGCCTACACAACTCTTGCAGTTATTTGCCTGTGAACAGATGGTATATTCCATGCATTATCGACTCCCGCCATCCGATGAACTGCAACCCATTGATTGGGAGAAACTCGAGGCAGATCTGGCCCGAGGTATTTGAATATCAGAGCACACCCTCGCTCAAGACCTCCTATAGAATTACATCCGACAAACTGCACAACAAAGTTCTGTCGCGGACGACAGAAGCGAGAGGGAGGGGGGTGTTGGCAGTAGCCAGAGGCATAGAAGACATGGATGCATGTAAAGACAGAGCAGGGAGTCAGTCGAATCAATTTTTTCAAAGACTTATGTTTTATAAATACTTTTCAAAACCTCCAACAGTGATTTTCATCACTATTGTAACATATGTAACATAGAAAAACCCTTTTTGTAATTTATAGGTCCATTTTGTGCAAGCCAAGGAGTCCTCGAGCTTGAGAAGCTTAGGTAGAATGAGCGTACCAATTTTGGTTATTTTTAGATACCATTTATCCTTTCAAATAGCGCCTAGAACCTATTTTTTAACTATGCCGGTCACTAGATGTGAGACCGGTCAAAACTAGTCTAGAATCTATAAAAAGAGCTAGAGAGCTCATTTTTGAGGTTAGCTTGTTTGAGTAGAGAAGATCTTAGAGCTATTTTGAGCTTGTAAGAGTGTTCTTGAGTAATAGAGTTCATTTCCTACCTTCCATTGTGTCTTGCTTGTCTCTTTGTTGTGTGTGTGTATGTGTGTGTGCATCTCTATGCTTCTCACCTTCACTCTCACTTCATCTCACATTCACGATCTTCATATCACTCCTATCTCTTCTGTGGATTGACATTAAGGAGGTGGAACTTCTTAACGTGGTTCTCACCATTGTGCTAGAGCAACACCATGTATGTATTTGTGTGTATGCATATGTTTGTGTATGTGTATGTGTGTGTATGCATGTGTGTATGTATGTATGCATATGCATGTTTATGCATGTGTATGTATGTATGCATGTGTATGTATGTATGCATGTGTATGTATGCATGTAAGTGTATGTGTGTGAATGTATATGTGTATGTATGTGTATGTGTGTATGTGTGTATATATATGTGTATGTATGTATATGTGTGTGTATGTGTCTATGTTTGTATGCATGTGTATGTATATGTGTGTATGTGACTTTATGTGTGTATATGTGTATGTGTGTGTATGTGTGTGTATGTATATGTGCATGTATGTATGTATGTATGTATGCAGATACTTGTGTATGCATGTGTGTGTATGTATGCATGTGTGTGTATTTATGCATGTGATTGTATGTATGTGTGTGTATATATGTGTGTGTACATGTGTGTGTATGTGTGTCTATGTGTGTGTATGTGTATGTGTCTATGTGCATGTATGTATATGTGTGTGTATGTGTATGTGTGTGTATGCATGTGTATGTATATATGTTTGTGATTGTATGTGTGTCCATGTGTGTGTATGCATATGTGTGTGCATGCATATGTGTGTGGATGCATGTGTGTGTATGCATGTGTGTATGTATGTATGTATGTATGTATGTATGCATATGCATGTGTAGTGTTTTGTATGCATGTGAGTGTATATGTGTGTATATGTGTGTATGTATATGTGTGTCTATGTGTATGTGTGTCTATGTGTATGTGTATCTATGTGTATGTATATGTATGTGTATGTGTATGTGTATGTATATATGTATGTGTATGTCTATGTGTGTGTATGTGTATGGGTATGCTTATGTGTATGTGTATGTGTATGTGTATGCGTATGCATATGTGTATGCATATGCGTATGCGTATGCATATGCATATGTGTATGTGTATGCATATGCGTATGCGTATGCATATGCGTATGTGTATGCATATGCGTATGCGTATGTGTATGCGTATGCGTATGCGTATGCGTATGTGTATGCGTATGCGTATGTGTATGCGTATGCGTATGTGTATGTGTATGCGTATGCATATGCGTATGCGTATGCATATGCCTATGCGCATGTGCCTATGCCTATGCGCATATGCATATGCCTATGCGCATGTGCATATGCCTATGCACATGTGTGTATGCCTATGCGCATGTGTGTGCACATGCACATGTGCATGCATACACGCATGTGCATGTGCATGTGCATGTGTGTGTATGCATATGCATGTGTGTATGTGCATGCATATGCATATGCGCATGTGTATGTGTACGTGTATGTGTATGCATATGTGTATGCCTATGCGTATGTGCATGTGGATGTGGATGTGCATGTGGATGTGGATGTGCATGTGGATGTGGATGTGTATGTGTATGTGTATGTGTATGTGTATGTGTATGTGTATGTGTATGTGTATGTGTATGTGTATGTGTATGTGTATGTGTATGTGTATGTGTATGTGTATGTGTATGTGTATGTGTATGTGTATGTGTATGTGTATGTGTATGTGTATGTGTATGTGTATGTGTATGTGTATGTGTATGTGTATGTGTATGTGTATGTGTATGTGTATGTGTATGTGTATGTGTATGTGTATGTGTATGTGTATGTGTATGTGTATGTGTATGTGTATGTGTATGTGTATGTGTATGTGTATGTGTATGTGTATGTGTATGTGTATGTGTATGTGTATGTGTATGTGTATGTGTATGTGTATGTGTATGTGTATGTGTATGTGTATGTGTATGTGTATGTGTATGTGTATGCGTATGCGTATGCGTATGCGTATGTGTATGTGTATGCGTACGCGTACGCGTACGCGTACTGCGTATGCGTATGCGTATGCGTATGTGTATGTGTATGTGTATGTGTGTGTATGTGTGTGTGTATGTGTGTGTATGTGTGTGTGTATGTGTATGTGTATGTGCATGTTTATGTGTATGTCTATGTGTATGTATATGTGTATGTGTATGTTTGTCATTGTGTGTATGTGTATATGTGTCTATGTGTGTACGTGTAGGTGTGTCTATGTGTGTATGTGTATGTGTGTCTATGTACCTCTCTCTCTCTATCTATCTATCTTTGCTGAGGGGAGAGAAAGTGCAAGAATAAGCAATGAGTCAGATTTCTAAAGGTTTGCTAACTCATAATTTTGCTAAATCAGAGTCTGGTGACTCTGAATGTTGCTGACTTGGAATTTTGTTGAATCCGTATTTTGTTCACTCCAAATTTTAATAACAGTTACAAATTAGTTAGGCACTGATTTCACCTGATTATGTCCATTGTTTTCTTGTTTGCATGAGTACGTAATGGGAAGGCGAAGCGTTTGAGGGAGAAGAAAAAGCCTAGAGAAGAGGAAAAGACTTTGTTCATGTAATTGCGCAGCCTAAAAACAGTTCAGGCAGTCCAAAAATCATCAATTTATAGAAGAATAAAGCTTATCTATCTTGCAAACTCTGTTATTTCGAAGAACTTAATCAAGTATTTGTATTTCTTGCTCAGTGCAAGTAGAATTCTTTGTTTGTTTGAGTAAGATTCTATCGAATAATATTATGGCGCAACATAAAAGTGTTGAATCTGAAGTACAGTTGTGAGCATTTTCTCCGTGTGTGCGAAGATCAGTGCTGATATGTGTTTCTTGGAAGTTTGCAGTGTGACTAAGTAGCTATGCGTTCCTGAACCCAAACACATTTGGCAATCCTACTGGTTTGCTAAAGAAGCAAGAGATTCATGAAAGGAAGAAGAGGAAGATTTGGTAAAGTTTATTATACAAGAGCACAAACAAAAGTAGCTAATGTGGATTCATCTTTTGAATTTTATGATTGGTACAAAGCACAAGAGGAATCTAATCTAGAAATTGAAGAGGAGGAAGGAGGAACAGGTGCAGCAAAGGCAATACTAGTGGGCGGTATACTAGGAGTGTGTTGGGTTATGAGGGTTGCTCACAATTTCTCTTATGTAATGGCACCCTCTAATACTCATAAAAATACCCTTTTCTTGTATTTAGGAGATGTTTCCATATGAACACTCTCCTAAGCCCTTTTTGATATTTCCCTTAGGCTATGGTATTGAAGCCTTCTCAATAAAAGCCCTTTCTGCACACATATACAAAATCCCACGTAGAAGAATTTCCACGCCTTTATTTCTCTCGGAGTGGGTTGTTAGAAGGAATATTTGCAAATATTTAGAGAGATATGAGCAAATGTTCCCTTTTTTACTTTTCAAAACAAACACATGGGGAATTGTGCTTAGCCATTTTTGTAAAGGGGAGAGCTTTTGGTCGACATGCTCTCATGTAATATCCTTTGAATGGAAAAACTCTCTTTTCTCTTAAGGCTTTGTGCATATGTGTATTTAGTATTAGAGTGTGAGAGAGTGAGGTGCGTGTGCATGCTAGCATTTCCTATGTGTGTAAGTAGAGTGTTGCAACTTTCTTGTATTTTACATATGTGACTAGGATCCTTGACTCCCATCTCTCCATGTTTTCAAGCATGTGGCATAGCTGTGGGCTGATAGCCAATGGCTTGAACATGTTGGAGGATGGGGTGGATGAAAGCAGAGTCATTCTTGAGCCTTCCTTCTTGCTTCCATGCAAGGTGCTGAGGGCCTAGGCTTCCCAAGGGCATACTACAACAAAAAATTTGGTGTCGTTGTCGATAAGAATGGACTTTCATCACTTGGAGAGCTCAAGAGCATGTGGTAAGATATTGATTTGCAATTTTTTCTGCTTATTCACCTAGGTTATGTGTGTTGGCATGGCACTTTCACCCTTCCATTGGGCTATTAGTTCCCCATTTCTTGTTTTTAGTAGTGTAGTTTTATTTCATTTCTCTTGATGCACAAAAACAGCCCCTAACCCCCTTCTCTCTCTCTTTCTCTTTCACATACACATACCCCTATACACACACAACACGCATCACTTTCCACCTCTGCCATCTCCTTGTTGAGTGAATGCCTTGGATAGGAGGATGGGTACTCTCCCTTAACCCTGTAATAAAGTAAGTCTATGATCTAAGGGTCTGGCCAGTTCAGACAGATCTAAAATCGGACACCGTTTGGTCACTCGTCTATAGGACCGAAGATCTCAAGAATAGACTCAAGCATAAGTTCATATGCTCTCATATTCAAGTAATCCACTTAGCCTAGTCGTTAAGTCTCATGGTTGTGAAGGAGGAGGTCTTGGGTTCAACTCCCATGGGGAGCATGGGGAGAGAGTTTTGCCCAAGAAGCTCTAGAGCCTTCTAACTCAAGTCAATGTGAGTTAACTTGAGTCTTGAGACACTTAACTCAAGAGGCTAGTACACCAACCACTAGTGGACTCTGGTGGAAGGTATGAAAGGAGTGGAAGAGATTGCACATGCACTTGTGGACTCTAGTTACATTTGTGGTCCTTGTTGATTCAAGCAGCTATATATACAGGCATAAGCCTGGGAGGAGAGTCATCTCTCTAGCATGTCGTGGTCATTATAGTCATTCTCTTGCATTGGTATCAAAGCCCTAGGCAAGCTCCTATGGAGACCTTTGATAGCTTATCATCTTCCATCTCTAAGAGAGTTCTCGTGAAAATCTTGACAATCTTGAATAAGATTTTCTCATCATTCTCATCACGAGGTCATTGTCTTCTCCTTATTACCGAATCGAGAGGAAGTCACAAATATGTGAGTCATGCCAGGTATTGATCTCGTTACCTCCCGAGCGGAAGGCAACCTGGTAGACAAGCGAGCGATCCAAACCGCTTTCCTAGCTCCAATTTAAGTAGCAGATTAAAAAGATGTTGAGCTATCTACTCTTTTCATGAGAATGTTGAGATTCCAACTCAAGTCTACCAATGATTCAGGGCCCAAGCTATCCACGAGGAGAGAGGCATCGTTGAGAGAAATAATTTCATCTCATTTTATGTGCTCTTGCCATGTGGAGCACATGGAGAGCAACCGCGATGCAGAATCCCAACCTGTGCTTATCAAGCCTCTGCCCACAATTCACGTGTCTGCCCATCTCTGCCCAATCGTTTGTTTAGAGAAAGAGACAAGGTTCTTTCTTTCCTCTTTTGGTTGTGGAGCTCAGAAATATTAGAGCAACAAAATAAGGGGTCACATGGGGACTTAAATGCGTTGAATAGCTTATGTTCTCCAACATGGTGTTGTAACCATTGTGATGAATGGCTTCATAGTAACATTCTTATTTTTAAGCAATTCTTGAGCTTGTTAATCGCAAGCTATCGAATAAGAAGATGACACCTCTTTTGTTGAGACCTAGAAGTACATCTTCTACAACTCCAATTTTTATATTTTCCAGTTTCTACTTGGCCTTAATGCTTGATTTATCTTATTTTCAGTATTCTACACTTAATCTTAGATGCACATTGAAATAGCCAAGATTTCAATCGATTAAGTCTAGATTAGGATAATGAAATAATCCACTTCTCATTCCAAGCATTAGTTTGCATTAAGGAAAGACTTGGTTTAAAAAGGATCCTTGTGCATCAAAGAATGTATTTTGGTAGTTTAATTCCAGATTTCCTTTCCATTGAGTAAGCTTTTTATTGCACCACAAGGATATGTTTTTATATCATAGTGCATTAGGACAAAGGAAAGGATATACATGCATCAAGATTGCATGATATACATTCTTAGTACAAGGGAAAGTCATGCATCAAGCTCATGCATGATTGTTGCATTATTTTTTGGGCATGCAAAGAACATGCATGTATACGCATGTGAGCATATGTATTTGCATGAAAGAACGGGATGTTGTTTGCAAGTAGATATGAAAATGTACTCTCTTATTATTTAGCTTACTTTATAAAACTCATGGCTTGACATTAGGGAAGATAGAGGATAGTTAGTTGCAAAGACATACTAGTTCTATTTTGCAGCTCAAGTAATTAGTCAATTTCTTCCCAAGTTGATAGTCCGTTATCAAAAACAAATACTTAATGACAATTAAAAATGTTTGATGTCTTGCTAGGTATAAATAGGCCCTAGGAGAAAGTTAAGTATTCTTGATGACTAAGAAAACTTAATTACTTGCAAATTTTTTGCAATGTATGATGACTCTAAGTCTTAGATGTATTTAGAAAGTCATACGAATAAGCTTTAGTTGATTAGTTATGTAAATTATGTAACTTCTCACGTATCTCAAGATTGGATGATAACTTTATCTATATTTCCAAGTTCCAGGAGCACTCTTGTATTTAGAAGATTTCAAAAGTTCTAAGATGTTTCTTTGTGGTTTCAAGATTCGTATCTCACGATGAAACCTCGGTAAGTGACTTTTAGGAATTGAGATATTTCCTAAAAGAGAAATGCTAAAATGAAATAGTCAACTTTTCTATTCCACACGTGAGATCATTCTCCTACCATGTTCGAGATGAATTTATTTTTGGGAAGGTAGACGTTCCAAGTAGAGGATCTTAATTGATTCATGAACTCTTCCCAAAATATATATAAATTCATATTATATGATAGGACCCAGAACATGATGATCTTCTAATAAAGGTGCCAAGAAAAGCTATGAAGTTTTTTTTTGTTTCATCCCAAGGAGTGATGGAAATCAAAGGTTGAACCTCAAAATCAATTGATTTTTGACGTCAATAAGAGGATGTTTGGTTCTATAGTTGCATCTCTGGTAAATGATCCAACTAGTTAAGCAATCTTTAGGAAATAAGATAAGTTCCTAATGACTTGAAGCAAGTGTGAACTTTTCATTTAAGAATAGAAAGATCCAAGAAATGGATCTCCAATCCCATTACTAAGTCCATGCATCAATTATGCCTAGAAATGGACTTGTAATTTGAATCCACCTAGTTTGCATGTTTGTGCCTAGATCCCACATCTAGAAACTGTGAATTGGCTGGGGATGTGTTTAGATCCACCCTTATTATTCTTTCACTAGTTTGTACTTTGACTAGTTCATCAAAATGCAACATGAGACAGTGTTTTGAATCATTTGGGCACGGACGCCACCACAGAGATGAGACATGTTCTTCTAGCCAGTTTTAGAACATGAGGCTCGGGGGATGCCTACAGTATGTATATAGATCTATTTTCGAGGACAAAAACCTTTTCCAAGGGGGGAAGAATGTAATAAAGTAAGATTATGATCTAAGGATCTGGCCAATTCAGACAGATTTGAAATCGGACACCGTTTGGTCACTCATCTGTAGGACCAAAGATCTCAAGAATAGACTCAAGGATAAGTTCATATGCTCTCATATCAAGTAATCCACTTACCCTAGTGGTTAAGTCTCATGGTTATGAAGAAGGAGGTCTTGGGTTCAAGTCCCATGGGGAGCATGGGGAGAGGATTTTTCCCAAGAAGCTCTAGAGCCTTCTAACTCAAGTCAACATGAGTTAACTTGAGTTTTGAGACACTTAACTCGAGAGGCCAGTACACCAACCACTAGTGGACTCTAGTGGAAGGTATGAAAGGAGTGGAGGAGATTGCACATGCACTTGTGGACTCTAGTTACATTTGTGGTCCTCATTGATTCAAGCAGCTATATATACAGGCATAAGGTTGGGAGGAGAGTCATCTCTCTAGCAAGTGGTGGTCATTATACTCATTCTCTTGCAAACCCTCCCTCTCTTCAAGTTTCAAGAAAAACCAAAAAGAAGTCTGAGTAGTGTTTTTTTTTTCAAAATCTTCAACCCATGTCATCTTGAAGTTTTTTTTTATCTCACACTTCAAAACTTTTAATTGGCCGGCCATTCATGTAATTTGAGGTATTGAAGGAGGCCATCACAAGTGTATGCGCATCTGTCGGGGGAATGAAACTACTATGGTAACTTTCTATTGGGATGTTTATTGATGAATATTAAGTGGGGCAGAACTTGACAGTTTCATCTCACCTCAATTAGAGAGTCCCGAATTTAATGCATACCTACTGCTTGGACTCCTCTGACAGCATTCATGGAGGTCGGGGGAACCTATTCCCACCCTCCAAAAAAAATCCCCCTGCCTTTTGGTCGAGGCGTCGAGCCTCATGCTCCCGCTTTGGCTCCTCCTACTTAGGGTGGAGCTTCTCCTGCTTTGTGCCCTTGTCCATGGTGGGTGTGCACTCTGATGTGCCCCCTTTTGGTCATCCATATCCGACAATTGGATAGTCGACGCTCCCCTCCTCGGGGTCGAGCTCATATCCTACTCCACATCTCCTCTTACAGACCCCTCGGATGCGAGAAGGTGGGAGGAAGTTTCATCTCGTATTCATCCTCCACTCGAGTGTTGTCATGATTCAGACCCTTACATCTCTTCTCTCTAATCTCTACGGCATCTATGGCAGGATTGGGCAGTAGAACTCCCTAAGACCTTTTATGATGGGTGGTGCTTCTTGCGCTCTATGTTTCGATACTATGAAGGATTTCTGACTTTTAACTTGCCTCCATCGCCGTCCCTCGGGGGTGAGTACTTGTAAGTTCCTCTTTCTCTCAGTTCTGCTCAGATCGAGAGCTTTGAGTTGTTGCATGGAGTCGTATGCCCTTCAGGTTCCCCATCGTATCTATCATGTGAAGGTTGGAAAGCTCCAAAACTTCCCTGTTGAGCCATGTCTACAGCATGATTAGTGTGGAGCTCTGCACTTGGGATAGAGTTTTATTTTCTCAATCTTCTCCTAACGTCCACCTTGGGTCTCACCCCTCTTACCCCGATTGGTTGCTCCAGGACGATGTGAGATGGAGCTATACTCCCCATTTTCTTTCGCACTGAAAGATGAAAATGCTTTACGACTCCCTAAGCATGACAGATCGGCCTTGTTGCTTGTTTGCCTCCACTTTTGGACTTTGGGGTTGAGCTTGGGCTCCCCTGTGTGGTTCTTTGTTGCAAGGTAGGATTGTGCTATTTTTTCTTTAACCACGAATTCACCAATGAAATCTTCACATATCTATGAACAAATTTCTATATGACAACCATAGTTTATTCTATGGTGAATGTGTAACACTTTGTCTAGGTTCAGAGTTTTCTATGGCTATTGTAATAATCAGAACGGGCTCAAAGTTGAAAGAAAATGCTTATTACATTCTCTATTGAGATTCCCTTTCCCACATGTGGTTCTTTAAATATGGTTTCATTGATCTAAGTAATGACTTTCATGTTTCCTTGGATTCATCTCTCTTTCATGATTGGCATGAGCTCTTTGGATGCAACAAACCTTGTGTAGAGATTTGAAATAAAGCATCTCAGAGGTCTAGACTCTTCAAGGTCTGTGAGAAGATTGGTTAGACTGGGTGTTTATTTCTAATGATCTTGGGATGAGTCTCTATGACTACCCCATTCTGGGTTGGTGTCCACAATCTACTACCCACTCTTTGCACGGAAAGTAAATGTGCCATCATTTGCATCTCTGTGCATGCGAAGGCAGTCCTATGCTTTTTAGAGACTCCTCCCTATACTATATTTCCCTGGTTCATTGACACACAATGATTATCGTTCTTTTTCTTTACATGTGTCTCAAGGAAGAGGTATGAACCATGATGGTGTTAACATTTATTACTATTAATATTATTCTTTTTTTTGTTCAGCTTTGATGATGTGGAATGTTGCATATCTATGGGTGTGGTTGTCTCTTATCTTAGAATCTATCCTAGTGATTAAAGATATGAGACCTTATCTATGGGCCACTTGTTTGTTTTGGGCATAATCAAATTTTGCCATCATGAGTGGTATAATACTGCAGCAACCAACTATCTTCAATTCAAAAGCATTACAGTACTCTGAATGTACATCAACACCATCCTCGTGCCTCGATTCATCTATATCTACTCATGCCATTGCATTCATCACTTGGTAATTCTAGCAAACAAAGGTCGTCATTTTTGTTACTATCATATGAACCAATGATGAATCCAAACTTCTTGCTATCCAAAATAATCTATCTACACATGCACATTTCACTTAACTTATCTTCTTTGAGGTGTATACAAGCTTCATGTTGGTATTCCATAACAGCAAACACAGTTGAGCAATTTACTGTTTTAAAGATAAAATCTCGATAAACTTCTTGGCTGTTTTCTCTTTGGATTTTCCAAAAAGTTTTTGCTTTGAAGTCATATGTTTCAAATAAGTACCTATGATGTGCACTTATTTTCTATACCTTTTCCATGTCCTGTGCTCACATTGAAATACAAATCCTTTTGATTGCCATACCCTTAGTGCTCCTCATGTAGGTGGCAGTTCATCTTCCATCAAGTTCTGAAAAGAAATGTTTTCATATTTCAAGACCTTGTAGGGATCAGTGAATCTCTGATATGACAATAGAAATTGGGAGGGATAGATATTGGTACACAAGGGGCAAAGGGGTGTAGGATTTTTGAACTCCAAGAAGATTTTGAGATATGACTTAAGATATATTATTAACGTTGTTGCTAAGATTTTTTCTTTCATAGGTTTTACATATATCCTTTGGGGCTTCTCCCTAAAGGTCAAAACTAATTCTTGGCTTTTTGTGATTGCGCATGTGCTAGGTTGGTGTCTGACTTTATGGATGTTGCACTTCATGGATTGCAGGGTTCAAGCCTCTACTCTCTTGGAGATCCCCATCACTCTAGGGATGTCATACTGTGTCGATAGTGGTGTAAGGCTATGAGACACAAGTGTTCAAGGTGGTGTGGTAAGGCCATCCTTGGCACACCTTGGACTTGAGGGTGATTCCCTTTGGTCCACTCCCATCCCATGCTCTTTTGATGTTTGATCTCCTTGAGTGTATGCATGTTTTCAATTATGTTTCTCACCATCCCATGTTATTGTGCTTGAGCATGCACCACACTCCCTTGTGGTTGTTTGTAGGCTTCAGGATGCTATAGTTTCTTGATGACTTACTTGCCCTTTTGACTCGAGTGCCATCTGCGCTCTGATAATTCTTGGAGTTGCAGGTTGTGAAGCCCCACCAAGGAGTGATACACATGTTGGGTTTGAATAGTGTTGATTCCTTTAGGCACCTCATATCTATGCATTTATCATATACATGATCTTCTTGCTTGATGGAAAGTTTGCAGGTGACTGGAGTATATTGATTCTTCTCCTTGGGGAAGGTGTACCTTATGGTGATTAACATGTTTTAAAGAGCTTTGGGGTTGCGGAGTTCTTCTTTGCTGACCTTTAGATGTGAAGCTTATCTTCAATTGCTAATTGTGTACCCAATTCCTCTTGACTCTGAGTGTTATAGGTTTGAAAGAAGGATGATGGTGCTTTCGGGTCTTGTGAAGTTTCTATAGCATGCTTCTATCATAATCATTGGAAATGGATAAATTGCTTGTTTTTTCCTCTATATGTTTGTGTTGGTTGCATATGATCACTTATGATTGAAAGGAAATTAGTGATACCATAGGGTTGATATGTGAATGTTGTGCTAAGAACCCAATTGGCCCATAGACATCCTAATACAAATTGCATTTACCTCATGATTAATGACTAAACTTTCTATCTTCTTTTTGGAGGCATGTATTAGGAAATGTCCATGATAATGACTCTTGTTGCATGAATGAGCCTATAGGATACATGGAACATGCTTTATGACCTTTGGACTTCTAGTAGATGCACAGGATGCACTCCTATTCATGTTGGAAGCATTGATGTATTGATATTGGTTGAGTTTGCATGGGGGGGAGTCTAAAACTCCAACTATACATGGAAAAGGTAGCTATTTTGATCCTTGGTTGCTTGATTGTGTGATTTCATGATGCATCACTATAATTGATTGTTCTCTACATACTTTTGTTGAAGGAAACACCTATTAGACACACAATGAAGAATGATGCAATCATGTTGATATTTGCATAAAGTCTCGAAAGGAACCATATCACATTTATGTCTTACTCTCCAATAGGTCACACATGCACTTGTGGTGGACTAGGTGATTATGGTTAGCCTATGAGCCATATGAAATGTTATAGGGCTATGGCTACTTTTGGACTGCAGGAACAAGCCCAATCTTCATGAGGACTTTTTCTCTAGAAGAGCCCATATTATTGAACTTGATGTTTCCCGAAGTGGAAACTACAATTGGAATAAAAGTTACTAGCTGCTTCTTTTCAAATTCAGTCTACTTGTTATGGTTGTTTTAACTTTCAGGGTTTGGAGCTTCTTGAGAAGGTATTTCCAACCTTACAAAGTGTTGCACATTGGGATGGAGGTTGGGCTGACTACCCCGCATGGGGATTGTGTCGCTCAGCATTGCGGGAGGATGGGGTGGATGAAAGGAGAGTCATTGTTGAGCCTTCATTCTTGCTTCCATGCAAGGTGGTGAGGGTCTAGGCTTCCCAAGGGCATACTACGTCAATAGAGTGTTATTCCTAACAGAAGCAACTATAGGAGTTAGAAGACAACTCTAGTTCGACCTAGTTATAGGGACGATTGGTCAAAGAACTAGGCATACACCTTAGCGACAGCCAATGGTGCAACCACCTCCAAATCCCAAGGTCAAAGCAGCCCATTTTAGAGGAGGCTCTAAAGAAGATGTTGACTGTCACGTTGCTCAATTCGAGATAAAGTGGATAGCAAATGGATATCTAGCCATATATGGTGATGACATCAAACTCCAGCAATTTGCAGCTACATTGGAAGGAAGAGCAATGAGCTAGTTTAATCAATACGTTATTGCTCATTTCGCTAGATATGATGCATTAAAAACAGTATTTTTACAAAGATTTAGGAAAGACAAAACTCCCTATGATGTGTTGAGAAAGTTGAGAGCAATTAGACAAAGGAACATGTTAGTAGAAAAGTATGCTCAAAAATTTAGAACCTTAATGGAAAGATTAGAAGGTAATGAGAGACCTACTTACGAGATGTTGGCGGGTTACTTCCTAAAAGGATTCAGGACCAGCATTAGGTATGCAGTTGCAAGTGTGGATATAGCTAATGGTTTTGATGTATTAGTGTTAGAAGCTACAAGAGTGGAAAGAAGATTTGGCAGATTGAAGAAGAAGCACAGTGACTCTAGTTCAAATGTTGAATCTAATTCAAAAATGGAGTCGGAGAAAGGTACGACTAATTCTGAATCATACACTAAAGATGAAGAGGTTGTAATGAGAAGGCACTGCAAAGATAAGGGTAAGCAAAGTAAAGAGGAGTCTTTGATTAGTAAATTAAAGACACATGGATACTCTATAATTGCTCCAAAGGAGAAAAGATTTTGTGACATTTGTGATAAAGATGGACACACAACAAGTCAGTGTTGGTATAACCCCAAGCATAGAGGGCAAAGTTGAAGGCACGACAATAGAAATAATAATGAAGTGGGTGCCAATCAGGCTATTCCAGTCCAAGCACGAGGTAATTTTCAGAGGCAATAGCAAGGATGGCCGCCATGGAGAGAACAAGTGAACCAACAAGGAAATCAGCAGGGCAGACCACCTAAGATGATGCCCTTTGGGTATTGTTTAGCACCTAATCATTGGATAGGGCCTTATTGTCCTTTATAGGTGAAGCATAGAGAAGAAAGGGGTATACTAGTGGTTTGATATAATCAAAATAATCAACAGGGGTAGCAGCAACAACACGCTCAGGAGGCCACTCAGGCTAATGCTATAGTTATAGAATTATCAGATAAGGAGTGTCATAACGATGTAGGTGCCAGTACATCATGAAGTCTACATTTGAATCATGAAAATCAATAGAATTGCGATTGCAAGAAATGTGGTAAGGTCATAGAAGTGGATGTCATGGAAGTTACAAGGTCTAAAAATAAAGGTCCCATCAATTGGCAGGAACAAAGACATATAAGAGACCAAGTTTAGAAACGGATCCAACAAGATCAGGAAAAACAAGTGCAATTTCCAAGTTCATCTTAGGAGGAGGAGGATGCACTATTCTTACAAAAAATGAAGAAGGAGGATAAGATTAAGTCCAAGAAAGATTTAGACAATGACTAGTTCGAAGTGATCATTAACTCTCCTTTGTAGTTGTCCTTAGATCAGTTATTGTCTTTGGTACAAGCTTTTAGAGAGAAATTGTTGAAGAAGCTAGTGGGACAGAAGTCAGAGCCAGCAGCTATGCAGGTACCTTCAACATCAGCTAATAATATCGATCCCACTGATGTGGATTTTGTTGTGCCAGTAATTCAGGCACAGTATAAACAAAGGCGATTTGATGAGGTTTTATTAGATGGTGGCTCAGGAGTAAACATATTACCAGACTATATTTCTAAAGAAATGGGGAATGGGGATTTGGCTCCAGTGCCTTTTCAAGTAAACATGACAGATGAAACAAGAGTCCAACCATTGGGCATTCTGAAGCAGCAACAAATCATAATTGCAGGGATGTCATTCATGGTAAACTTTGTGGTGATTAGAATGTCTGCGTCTGCATACTCGTATGAAATGTTGTTAGGAAGACCTTGGTTCAAGTTGGCTAAGGTTAAGCAGGATTGGGGATTGAATGTGGTGGTGATTACAAGAGGTAAAAGGCAGGTGACAATTTTCGTGAAAGGTAGAAGAAACATGTCGGTATGAGAGAAACCATTGATGGCTCAGACCATCAGTTTGGTAGATGAGATAGAAGATGATGAGGAGGAAGAATTTTTGAAGGCAAACCCAACTGTTGCACCAGTTTTGGAAGTAGATGTGGAAGGCGTGTTAGCAACGGATGAAGAATTGTTGGAGAAGACAAGTGACCAAGTTCCAGGTGATGCATTGGAGGGTACACAATTGCGATGGATGTTTGAACAAAGTCTGGAAATTCCTACGCAGCAGAAACTAGATCAACAAGAGAAAGACGTAATTAATTTGGCTGAAAATTTTTATGAACAAAAATATGCAAGTTTTGGCAGGGTAAGAGAGGACGAACTTCAAGAAATTAATTTGCGGATAGAGACTAACCGAAGATGGTGAGAGTAAGCAAAGAATTAGAAGTTCAATTCATGGAAGGCCAGATTTGTTTATTAAAGGCATATGTGGATGTTTTTGCTTGGGACTACTCATAGGTGAAAGGAATAGACCCTCATTTACATCAGCATAGGATAAATTTAAAGAAAGATGCAGTTTCGGTTGTGTAGCAAAGGTATCGGATGAATCATAATTTTGCTAAGCAAGTTAAGGAAGAAATTGATAAGTTGTTGGCAGTAGGATTTATCAAACCAGTTAATCAGGTCACATGGTTGTCTCCTATTATAGTGGTCCCTAAATAAATGGGAAGTTGAGAATTTGTGTTGATATAGAAAGTTAAATGCAACAATGATTACGGATCCCTTCCCTATGCCATTCTCTGATGTAGTATTGGATGTAGTAGTTGGACATGAGATGTATAGTTTTTTGGATGGATTCTTAGGTTACAATCAAATTCATGTTGTTGAGGTGGATCAGCATAAAACTGCATTCATTACAGAACTTGGTGCTTATGTGTTTACAGTTATGAGTTTTGGATTGAAGAATGGGCCCCCCTCGTTCAATTATGTGGTGCACAGTGTTTGAACCTTATTTATAGGATTTCATGCAAGTCTTTGTGGATGACTTTTCAGTGTTTGGAAAAAAGGTACAACACTTGCTACATCTAAAATCTTGTTTTGACCGATGCAAGAAATTCAGGATGATGGTCAATCCGTTCAAGAGCATCATTGCAGTAAAGAGTGGAATTTTATTGCGACGTGTCATTTCTCAAAAAGAAATGGCTATTGA
Organism: Ceratopteris richardii; assembly: GCA_020310875.1. NCBI lineage: Eukaryota > Viridiplantae > Streptophyta > Polypodiopsida > Polypodiales > Pteridaceae > Ceratopteris > Ceratopteris richardii. The sequence continues at coordinate 128,346,096 of CM035427.1, forward strand.
TGTGAAAAAGATTGAAGCCATTAGGACAACAAAAGCTCCCACAAATGTCAAGGAAGTAATAAGGTTTGTTGGTCAGATTAAGTGGCATGCTAGGTATTTAAGGTACTTGGCCAACATTTCTTTACCACTCACACATTTGACAAAGAAGGATGTTCCATTTGTATGGGCTGAAGCTCAAGAAAAAGCATTTCAGTTATTAAAGAGGATGGTTTCAGTAGCACCAATTTTGTAGCCCCCAGATTGGTCGTTGCCATTCCACATATTTGTTAATGCATTGGATGTGGTTGTAGGAGTAGTTTTGATGCAACAAAAGGAAAAAGGATGGTATAGGCCAATATACTATGCTTGTAGGCTGTTGTATGTAGCCGAAAGAATTTATCCGATGATTGAAAGAGAATCTTTAGCAATGGTGTATACTCTTAACAAGTTAAGACATTATTTATTGTTGGAGTTAGACGTCTGCGGAAGCACGCGAACAGCACAAGGAAGAAGAAGAAGCTTGGAGCACAACACACAAGACTGAATGTATTACTAGAGAATGTACAAAGATAAGTAGCCCATTAGGGCAATAGGCGTATATACAAGCCAGGGGAAAAAACCTCCTAAAGAGGGAAAAAAGTGCCCCTGCGGTCCTAGAGTGTTCACACACATCACTACCTAAATATATCAACAAATCCCCCCTGGGAGTGATGCGGTGAACAAGGAGCTGGCACTCATGTATAAGGAAGTGCCGAGCTATGTGGAAATCACTCCACAAAAGGAAGTAAGCCCAAAGCTTTGCGGAAAGCTTCAAACTTCTCCCTAGGCAGAGCCTTCGTGAAAAGGTCTGCAATGTTCTCCTGCGTGGGCACATATGCCAAGTTGATCTCCCCAGCAGAGAACCTCTCCCTGACATAGTGATAATGCACCTCAATGTGCTTAGTGCGAGCATGGAACACAGGGTTCCTCGCAACTGCCAATGCGCTCTGACTGTCAGTGAAGATGGTGGTGGCAGAAGACTGGCCAACACCCAAATCAGCCATAAGGCGTCTGAGCCACACACACTCAACAGTCGTTGTGAAAGCTGCCCTATACTCAGCCTCACAACTGGAAGTGGCCACAGTAGGCTGCTTCTTGCTCAACCAAGATATACATGAGCTACCAAGCATGAAGCAAAAACCACTGGTGGACACACGAGTGTCATAGCAACCAGCCCAATCTGAGTCAGAAAAAGCATGCAAATCTGGCGGTAGTGATCCCCCCTTGGGATAAAACAACCCAAGTGGCCGAGTACCACTCAAGTAGCGAAAGATGCGCTTAACCGCTTTCCAATGCGTGACTCCTGGGCAATGCATAAACCTGCTCATCTGTGAGACAGCAAACTGAATATCTGGCCGAGTAATGCATAAGTAAATCAAGCATCCAACAGCCTGCTGATAGAGAACAGCATCAAATGCATCTCCAGCATCATGAAGACTCAATCGTAAACCTGTCTCCATAGGAGTGGCAATAGGCTTACAGTCTTCAAGGCCAAAACGCTGCAATAATGTGTCAATATATTTCGTTTGACACAAAGCCATTCCACCATCAACTTGCATAAACTGAATGCCCAAATAGTGATGCAAATGCCCCAAATCAGACATCTCAAATGAGGCATGCAAATCAGCCTTGAAATCAGCAATATGCTTCTCAAGAGGACCAGTGAGCAGCATGTCGTCTACATAGACAACAATGATCAGAAGCACATCATTAGCACGCTTAACATATAAGGTGCTTTCAGTTGGACTGTTCTCAAAACCATGTGCAATCAGATAGGCATGTATTTTCTCATACCAAGCACGTGGTGCTTGCTTTAAACCATATAACGCCTTCTTTAACCTGCACACCTGGTTTTCATGCCCTTTCTGCACAAAGCCACGGGGCTGAAAAACATACACTTCTTCATGCAAGTCACCATTCAGAAATGTTGTTTTAATGTCCAACTGATGTACATTCCAACCATGATGGGCTGCAAGTGCACAAATGCTCCGAACAATAGTCATACGGCATGTAGGTGCAAAGGTCTCATCAAAATCAATGCCTCTTTCCTGTGCATAACCCTTTGCAACAAGCCTAGCCTTATACCTGTCAACTGTACCATCAGGTTTACGCTTCAGCTTGTATACCCACTTAGTGCCAATGGCCTTCTTGCCAGGAGGCAAGTCACATAAAGACCATGTACCATTCTTCATTATAGCATCATATTCAGATTGCATAGCAGCCTTCCAATTTTCTGAATTTTGTGCTTCATCAAAAGAAACAGGCTCATTCTCATCACAGAGACTAGATGCAGCCATAGCATAGCAATCTGATGCAAAGGAGGTACTATGAGAGCCTGAACGAGTACGATATGACAAAGGTGCATCTAATTTGCTGTCACGCAAAGTCTGCACCAGCCATTTTGGCATAGTTTTTGCCTGTTCAATATCAGCTCTCTCATCAACAAGTGCATCATGTAAATCTGCATCAGAAATGGAATGATCTGCATCATCATATGAAACCTGCAAAGGCTGAGAAGTTGCCTCATTGGGACCAGTGCTAGCCTGTCCACCTGTAAAAAGAGGCATCAAAGTATCATACATGTCTTTGGAGCTAACAGATGTCTCCTTAGTACATGAAAGCAATGGCTGAATAGCATCTTCCACAAAGACAACATCACGGCTAACCAGAATGCGTTTAGTCTGTGGATGATACAGACGATAGCCTTTACTTTCAGAACTGTACCCAACAAAAATACATTTTACTGCCTTATCATCCAATTTTCTGCGATGTTGTTCAGGCACTAATGCATATGCCAAACAACCAAAAACACGCAGATGAGCAACAGATGGCTTGCGGTCATGCCAAGCCTCATATGGAGTGATAGACTGCAACGCTTTGGTGGGACACCTGTTCAGTACATATGCTGCACACATGACAGCCTCAAGCCAGAAACTATGTGGTAAAGCCTGACTTTTGACCATGCACCTCGCCATCTCCATGAGTGACCTGTTCTTTCGTTCAGCAACTCCATTCTGTTGAGGTGTATACGGCACTGTACATTGGTGTTTTATCCCACGTTCAGCCAGAAATGCATTAAAATCTGAAGACATATATTCCCCCCCTCGATCAGAACGGAGGGTGCCCATTTTACATGCTGACAGATTTTCAGCCAAAACCAAAAACTGTTTGAAGCACATGAACACTTCGGACTTTGCTTTGAGTGGATATACCCATGCATGCCTAGAAAAATCATCAATGAAAGTCACGAAGTAAAGGTAATTTCCAAAAGAGGGTGTCTGCATAGGACCACAGACATCACTATGTACAAGCTGCAATTTCTGCATAGCCCGAACTGAACCATCTTTTGGAAAGGAAGAACGCTGCATTTTGCCCAAAATACAGCCTTCACAAACATGTTTTCCAGGTGCCTCAAGTTTGGGCAAAGAGGACACCATTTCAGATTTCTGCAGGCGTAACAAGCTAGCAAAATTCAGATGACCAAAGCGTGCATGCCAAAGCTTTGCATCTGACATAGCCTGAGAATCATGAACTGCACATGCCGAATCATTCACAGATCTTTCATAGTCTATGAGCTTATACAGCCCACGACATAAAATGCCAGAAGCAATAATCACATCGCTATTTGAGAGATCATGGACTGTACACCTGTCATCAACGAATTTCACAACCAAGCCAATCTTGGCTAATGCAGAAACTGATAACAGGTTCTTTTTGATCCCTAGCACAAATAAAGCATCTGACAAAGTGAAAGAACTACCATCAGCAGTAGTCAGAATGATCTTACCAACTCCCATAACAGGATAAGAGGAGTTATTGGCGCATGTGACAGTATTCCCTGTAGGGGCAGGCTCGAGTGAAGAGAAGAAACTGCACTGCGAGGTAATATGTTTGGTCGCCCCACTGTCAAAGTACCAAACATCTGAGTCTACTGCAGACATGCACTGATCATGAGAAGATGGGTCAAAACTGCAGACAGTAGTAAACGCCCATTCTTCTTCCTGCACAAGATTTGCAGACTCTGTTTTTGGTGTAGAGGCCTCTGCAACAACCATTCCAGCCTCTTTCTTCTTTGCCTCTTTAGCAGCCAGTTTTGGACAGTTCTTTATAATATGATCATTTCCTTTACAGTACTTGCAGAACAATTTCTGCTTTTCTGATTTCTTCTCATCTTTATCCTGGTTCTTCGATTGTGCAGCATTTGCAGATTTCTGCTTACTAGTAGAAGAGCTCCATTTTCCTTTGCCCTTCTGACTAGCCAGGAAAGCTTGATCTGCAACACGCATAATGGACCTGTTCTGCCTGGACTGATCTTCCTGCAACAGAACAGAGACTAATTCCTCAAATGACAAGGCATTCGGATTGCCTTTCATCATCAATCGAAGAGTAGAGGCAAAACTCTGATATGAATCAGGAAGGCCATTCAGAACGGTCTGCACAAGTGAGCTATCTGGTATAACCTCATCAGCAGAAATCAATTGTTCCTTCAAGTCTTTGATCTTTGTAAGAAAACTGTCCATCGAATCACCTTCATTCATGTGCTCACTCTCCAACTGTTTTCGGAGGTAAGCAACACGAGCCTCATTCCTAGCCTGGTACAAAGTGGTAAGTGTATCCCAAGCATCCTTTGCTGTTCTGCAAGAGCGAATGTGAGGAATAATGGCACGTTTGACAGACAAAGCTATCAATGCATGTGCCTGGGCATCTCTGCCATCCCAACGAATCTGCTCTGCAGTAGGTGCAACAGAAACAGAAGCACGAACAGGAATCTACGGAATATCATCTTCGACACCATCTTCATCAGCTCCAACACCTGTATTTGCAGTACCTGTCGTTACAGGTGTAACAGGACGTCTTTCAACACCCTGCATAATGTTCCACAATCCTTTTGCAACCAGTACATGTCGCATCATATAAGCCCATAATGGGTAGTTGGTACCATCCAACTTATCCTCAACAGCCAACATACGGAATACATCACTGCTTTCAGCCATGGCCGGTGACTAAAATACCTTGATGCAGAGGAAGAAGAAGAAGCTTGGAGCACAAGGAAGAAGAAGAAGCTTGGAGCACAACACACAAGACTGAATGTATTACTAGAGAATGTACAAAGATAAGTAGCCCATTAGGGCAATAGGCGTATATACAAGCCGGGGGAAAAAAACCTCCTAAAGAGGGAAAAAAGTGCCCCGGCGGTCCTAGAGTGTTCACACACATCACTACCTAAATATATCAACATTTATTGGGTAATAAAGTGATTTTTCATGTTGATCATCAGGCTTTGGTGTATTTGATGAAGAAGCCTTTATTGACAAGAAGATTGGCTAGGTAGATGTTTCTATTGCAAGAATTTGATTTTGTTATTATTCATACTCTAGGTAAAGAACATGCAATGGCAGATTACTTTAGTAGATTGGAATCAGGGGAACACCTACAAGTGTAAATGATGAATTTCCTGATGCGGAACTGTTTAATGCATAAATTGCTGATTTTGATTCTTGGTATGATCAATTATTAATGTTTTTGACAGATGGATCATTACCTCAACATTTTACACATGATCAAAGGAGGAAGTTTGCTCTCAAAAGTAGACCATATTTGGTTATAGATGGTGCATTGTATAAAAAGGGAGTGGATCAAGTCATTAGGAGTTTTGTACCAGAGTTTGAGCAACCAATTCTGTTATAAGAAGCACATTGAGGTCTAGCAAGAGATCATTTGTTAGGAGATATTACAGGGAAAAAGGTTTTACAAGCTAGATTATGGTGGCCTACGGTATTAAAAGATGAATAGGCTAAAAGATGTGTGATTTGTCAAAAAACACACCAACCAAATAATTCAGATCGGATGTTTGATCATCCTGTTTTACCATTGGATCCATTTCAAAAGTGGGGCATGGATTTTGTTGGGCCTATCAAGCTTATTACTCAATGTGGTAATATATATATTTTAGTAGCTACACATTATTGCACAAAGTGGGTGGAAGCAGTAGCACTCAAGGATAACAAGGCAGCGAGTGTTGCAAAGTTCCTCTACCACAACATGATGACCAAGTTTGGTTGTCTAGTTGAGTTGATAAGTGATGGAGGTGCTCATTTTCTCAATGAAGTCATTTCAGAGATAACAAGAACACACCTGATTATGCATAAAAAGTCTACAGCATATCATCCTCAAGCAAATTGTCAAGCAAAAAGTACCAACAAGACTTTCTTGCGTATTCTTAAAAAGTTAGTGCATGACAATCAGAAAAACTAGGATTTGTTGCTTGATTTAGCATTATGGTCGTTTCAAACAGCTTTCAAAGTGACAATAGGTATGACACCTTTCATATTGGTTTATGGCTTGGAAGCAGTAGTTCCAATGGAGTTTGTGGTTCCAAGTTTGAGAGTCACAGCAAAAAAGATGTCTCCTGAAGTATCGGTTAAGGCTGGGGTGAATATGAATGTGAAATTCAAGATATTTTAGGTTGGAGATTGGGTGATGGTGTACAAGTCCAAATTAGGGCCACATCTAGGAAACTTACCTTGAGATATAAAGGTCCGTATCAGATTGTGTAGGACCTAGGCCAAGGAACCTTTTTTCTAGTTGGTGTGTTTGGCACGAGGATGGAAAAACCAATCAATGGATTTTGTTTGAAGTTTTCAAGGCAAGCCACCACATATGGATTGGTTATCGTCTAATCTAGTACACGTGATGTGTAATTCAAAAAATCACATTAGCACCATTGGTGATCACAAAAGTAAGAAGGTTTATTTATCTGCATTTTGTTCGGTAGTGGCATGTTTTATTGATAGTTGTTGGTCCAAGATTACATTAAGTGCTCTCTTGAGAACGCAATGGTTTTCATGTGCTAATCTAAAGTTATTAAATGAAATACTCAATTTTGAAGAATATCAGATGCAACAAATACAAGTGCAGGATCTGGAGAAAGAGTTGTAGAGAAAGTATGAGCAACATGAAAAAGTGTTGTTCTAGTTTCAAAAGCAGCAGACATTGGAAATACTCAAGATGTTACAAAACGAGGAAGTGGAAATGGATGTACTGTTAATGTCAGAAATGGATATGATGACCATAAAACAACAAACGGAGAAGTTTATGCAAGACAGGATTGAAAGAGAGATTACAGGCTTTAATCAATTATCCACATGAGCAGATGAAAGATGGCTTTATATCGGTTTATGAGTGCCAGCTGATGAAAGTGGTTGAATAGCATGAAACTGAGAAACAAGTATTATTACAGCAGATTGCGAAATTGAAAGAGCAGATTATTCAACACACTCTCGATAAAGAGTTGGATGACCGAGTTCAGCAGCAGGAAAAGGTAGTTTCAGAAAAGATGCTGGAGCAAGAAGATATGCAGGTTGAAGCACATCAAGTTCAAGGAAGTTCTAAGGTTGCAGAAGAAGTTCATCAAGTAGATTTCAATAAAGAACTTAGTCTTATAGTCTATAATCAAGGGATTGTTAAATCAGGTCTGATTTTTAGGAAAAATCCTCCACCGAGGAGTGCGAGGTGTTGAGGGGAGAGAACGTGTAGGAAAGACTCAAAATTTTGCTGACTCAAAATTTTGTTGAATTGGAGAGTGCTGACTTGAAATGTTGTTGACTCAAAATTTTGCTAAATATGTATTTTGCTCACTTAGAATTTTAATGACAATTACAAATTAGTTAGGCGCCGATATTGCCTGATTATGTCCATTGTTTTCTTGTTCGCGCGAGTATGGAATGGGAAGGCGAAGCACCTCAGGGAGACGAAAAAGCCTAGAGAAGAGCAAAAGACTATGTTCATGTAACTGGACAGCCTGAACACAGTTCAGGCAGTCCAATAATCATCAATTCAGAGAAGCGTAAAGCTTACCTATCTTGTAAACTTTGTTATTTCAAAGAACTTAATCAGGTATTTGTATTTCGTGCTCACGGCAAGTAGAATTCTCTGTTTGTTTGAGTAAGATTCTATCGAATTATATTTTGGCACAGCATAAAAGTGTTGAATATGAAGTATAGTTATGAGTATTTTCTCTATGTGTGCGGAGCTCAATGTTAATATGTGTTTCTTGGAAATTTGTAGTGTTTCTTGGACGTTTGCAATGTGAGTAAGTAGCTATGTGTTCCTAAACCCAAACAATCTCTCTCTCTCTCTCTCTCTCTCTCTCTCTCTCTCTCTCTCTCTCTCTCTCTCTCTCTCTCTCTCTCTCTCTCTCTCTCTCTCTCTCTCTCTCTCTCATAAGGAACAAAACAGTACATGCATGGACATAGATCACTCACATCAATGCAACTCCGGAACACTTTTCATGCATGCACAATCAATATGGCCTCCTATCAAACAAAAAATTGCCACCAAAAAGCTCCTCCAAAACAAAATGAAATCAAAGTTAGGAAACCCTAAAAATAATAAGGAATAGAGAGAGAGAGAGGATGAGGGAGTGCATCCCTTACCAAGAAGAAAAGGAGGAGAGAGAGCGCATGTGAGATGGAGGGGATCTATGCATGTATTTGAGTGAAAAACAGGTGAGATGGAGTTGGCTCTCATGATCGTTTAAAAATAAGGGAGTCAGCTTTCAACCATTTATCAAACGAGATGTCCGAATATGTGTCAATATATTCCTCGATATAATCATCGAAATAAGCATTGGTATCTGGCAGTGCAATAATGGCATCAGTAGCAATGATTATACTGGCACATATTTTGACGATCATTCCAGCATTCAGATTTTAACATTTTTCCAAGCATCTTTTGACGATCATACCAACACCACGGATGACCATCGGTATGGCTAGCATTGGTATGACCCTAATTTGTAGTTGTGTGCCTAACAATCAAATACCTTAGGGGTGACTGCTTGACCTTATACTTCATGTATGTCATTTGTTTATTTTTTTATTTTTTGTTTTTAATGTTATTACCTATTAGTGTCTATATCATACATACGTTATGATTTGCATTTTTGCCTCTTACATGTGTGGTTTATGTTTTTGTAATTTTTATTCTTGTTGTTTTTAATAATAATAAGTATATATCTCATGAATTCTAAAAATGTTTATTACTTGTATACTTATGTGAATTAAATTTTAAAAAATCGACTAGTTTGATTGTCTGACATTTTAAATATCGGTTCTTACTCTCAAAATAATTTAAGGATATGGAATTTTAGATCTATTGATATTTTTTTAATCATCGCCTCGATTCTTGCTCTCTCATTAGTATAGTGAGTATATAAGAGCGATTGTGATTTTTTGATTCTTTGACTCTTACTTTCACAATATTTACATAGGTTCACCTCACAACAATCATACATAGTATAGGGTGTGTATAGAGTAATTGTGATTGTCTAATCCTTTGACTCTCATTTTTGTTATTAATACATAGATTCACATGATGATAATCATACATTGAATGGGGAGTGTATGGGAAATATTGTGAATGTCTTATTCTTTGACTTTTACTTTCACTCAAATTACATATATTCATCTAAATATTATCATATATAAATATATTTAATCATATGTCTATCTATCCATCTATTTTAAGATCTATTCATCTATCCATCTATCAATATATCTATCTATCTATCTATCTATCCATCCATCCATCCATCCATTTATATATCTATCCCACTACTTTTCTATTTATTTATCTATTTATCAATCCATCTATCCATCTATTTATTCATCTATCTATCCATCCATTTATTCATCTATATACCTACCTATCCATCTATGAATTTATTCATCTACCTATCTATCTATCTAGAGTGCATATTGCACATTTCAATATTTGGCACCTATTGATGTAGATTTTGAGATATCTAATTATTTCTTTTCTAGAATCCCTCCATCACCTTACCAATTGACATATATCATCCCACTATATTTTCCCCATCATGCTACCCATCAATCGACTTCTTCCTCCCTTAATCAACTTCTCCTTCCCTCAATTTCTTACCATCACCCCAATTGTACATTGCTTAGGTGTCCCTTTGTCCATCACCTTCACTCTTGTAGCCACATCACCCTCAGGTAAGATCTCATTCAGCCTCTCATCAAACATTACATCGCCCTCATACACACAAGTGATTAGGGTTCTTGATCATGCTAACTTCCTTGATATTTCTTCTTTGCAAGGATGCAATCACTTATCTATAAGGAAATCATCCATAAAGCTTAGCATCTATCAACTCACAAAATAAATATAAACTAACTTACCCTCTCACCACATACATAATTACCCTATTGTCCAAATTGAACAAAGTTTATTGCTTTGCACAACACATTTCCTATATAATTTCATCTCCCATCTTAGAAGACTACTACCATCCTATTAGGAGCTTGTTGTATAATTTATGGGTTCATAACGCTAAATATTTGGATTCTAGATGTTAGAATATGATGTCAAAATGTATAAAGAGTAATGGTACATTGATGTCACGTGACTCAATAACCGTTATGTTTTTATGCTTTCTCTCTGTTGGCTTAATTCAAAGCTAAAAAAATTTAACACAAATATAGAAAGCTTAAGCTTCAAGTCCTATGTATGGATCCTCAAGCTTCATAAAATGCACGGCATGCCTAATTAGCAAGGTCAAGGACTTAAGCTACAAGTTAAGCAATGGTTCTCTTTTTATTACCCATAAGTTAGTGGAAATAAGAAATTGGATTGAAAGACATCCAAAGAGAAACTAAAGCTCATAAGAGACCCTACACACATTGAAGGATTAACATTTCATAACAATGAAACATGTCACAAAGTTCAAAGGCTTCAAGAACTTCAACACCTGATCATTTGGAGAGATGATCATATGAATTGAGAAAGATAATGTCATAAAGTTACAAGCAAGGCATGGTTGAACCATGTCACCTCTTTGAACATTCATATATTCCCAAATAAATCTCTCCTTTTTTACAAGAAGTATAATCCATTTAGAGCTTTGAAGGAAAATTGCTTTAGGATTAAAGAGTTGTAACTCCTTGAGGCATTAAAGAAACATTCATGTTAGTCACATGAATGTTTAAAGAGTTACAACTTGAGAAGAGGAATTTAGGAAGACATATGAGTAGAGTACTATAAACAAACAGAGATGCATACCATGCTCTATACATTATAATTTTGTTGATATATTTAGGTAGTGATGTGTGTGAACACTCTAGGACTATCGGGGCACTTTTTTCCCTCTTTAGGAGGTTTTTTCCCCTAGCTTGTATATATGCCTATTGCCCCAATGGGCTACTTATCTTTGTACATTCCAGTGGTAATACATTCAGCATTGTGTGTTGTGCTCCAAGCTTCTTCTTCTTCTTCCTTGTGTTGTTCGTGTGCTTCTGCAGACGTCTAATGCCAACAGTTGGTATCAAAGCAGGTCCCCGCTTCATCTAGGGCATCATCAACACCCCTCCGATCACATTCTCGGAATCGCACAAAATTTGCTACACATACTTAGGGTGATTAGGAGATCTGAGCTCGTTTTGGCCTCTGAATGCACTATCATAGTGCTTGTGCAGGTTATTTTGTCTTTTTGTGCCAAAGATATATACCAATTTTGATTCGCTAGTATAAGCATCTCAAATTCTGCTATAGGTCTAGAAGAACTTGTTTGGGTAGTTCTGTACAACTTTTTCAGATACAATCATTTTTCTGCATCAAGGTATTTTAGTCAGTGGCCATGATTGAAAGCAATGATGTATTCCATATGTTGGTTGTTGAGGATAAGTTGGATGGTACCAATTATCCATTGTGGGCTTATATGATGTGTCATGCATTGGTCACAAAAGGACTATGGAGTATTGTGCAGGGTGTTGAAAGACGTCCCCTGACACCTACAAATATAGGTACTACAAATACAGGTACTAAAGCTGATGCAGATGGTGTCGAAGATGGTGATATTCTAGAGATTCTTGTTCATGCTACTGTTTGTGTTGCACCTATTGTAGACCAAATTCATTGGGATGACGGAGATGCTCACAAACATGCATTGATAGCTTTGTATATCAAACATGCCATTATTCCTCACATTCGCTCTTGTTGAATAGCTAAGGATGCTAGGGATACACTTACCACATTGTACCAAGCTAGGAATGAGGCTCGTGTTGCTTACCTCTGAAAACAGTTGGAGAGTGAGCACATGAATGAAGGTGATTCTATGGACAGTTTTCTGACAAAGATCAAGGACTTGAAGGAACAGTTGATTTCTACTGATGAAGTCCTTCTTGACAGTTCACTTGTGCAGACCTTTTGAATGGTCTTCCTGACTCATGTCAGAGTTTTTCTTCTACTCTTTGTTTGATGATGAAAGGCAATCAAAATGCCTTAACATTTGAAGAGTTAGTTTCTGTTCTGTTGCAAGAAGATTAGTCTAGGCAGAAGAGGTCTATTATGCATGTTGTAGATCAAGCTTTCCTGGCTAGTCATAAGAGCAAAGGAAAATGGAGCTCTTCTACTAGTAAGAAAAAATCTGGTAATTTTGCACAATCGAAGAAGGAAGACAAAGATGAGAAGAAATCAGAGAAGCAAAAATTGTTTTGCAAATACTATAAAGAAAATGATCATGTCATTAAGAGCTGTCCAAAACTGGTTGCTAAAGAGGCAAAGAAGAAAGAGGCCGGAATGGTTATTGCAGAGGCCTCTACACCAAAAGTAGAGTCTGCTAATCTTGTGCAGGATGAAGAATGGGTGTTTACTACTATATGCACTTTTGACCCATCTTCTCATGAGCAATGCATGTCTGTAGTAGACTCAGATGTTTGGTACTTTGATAGTGGGGCGACCAAACATATTACCTCGCAGTGCAGTTTCTTCTCTTCACTCGAGCCTGCCCCTATACAGAATACTGTTACATGCGCAAACAACTCCTTTTATCCTATTATGGGAGTTGGTAAGATCATTTTGACTACTGGTGATGGTAGTTCTTTCACTTCTTCATATGCTTTATTTGTGCCAGGGATCAAGAAGAATCTATTATCAGTTTTGGCTTTAGCCAAGATTGGCTTGGTTGTGAAATTTGTTGATGATAAGTGTACAATTCATGATCTATCAAATGGCGACGTGATTATTGCTTCTGGCATTTTATGTCATAGGTTGTATAAGCTCATAGACTATGAAAGATCTGTGAATGATTCAGCATGTACAGTACATGATTCTCAAGATATCTCATATGCAAAGCTTTGGCATGCACGCTTTGCTCATTTGAATTTTGCTAGTTTGCTATGCCTACAGAAATCTGAAATGGTGTCCTCTTGGCACAAAGTTGAGGCACCGAGTAAACATGTATGCGAAGGCTGTATTTTGGGCAAAATACAGTGTTCCTCCTTCCCAAAAGATGGTTCAATTGGGGTACTCAAAAATTCCAACTTGTTCATAGTGATGTCTAAGGACCTATCCAGACACCTTCTTTTGGGAACTATCTTTACTTTGTGACTTTCATCGATGATTTTTCTAGGCATGCATGGGTATATCCATTGAAGGAAAATTCCAAAGTGTTTATGTGCTTCAAACAGTTTTTGGTTTTGGCTAAAAATATGTCAGCATGTAAAATGGACACCCTCCATTCTAATCGAGGGGGGGAATATATGTCTTCTGACTTTAATGCATTTCTATTTGAACATGGGATAAAACATCAATGTACAGTGCATATACACCTCAACATAAGGGAGTTGCTGAACGGAAGAATAGGTCACTCATGGAGATGGTGAAGTGTAAGGTCAAGAGTCAATCTTTACCACATAGTTTTTTGCTTGAGGTTGTCATGTGTGCAACGTATGTACTTAACAGGTATCCCACTAAAGCACTGTAGTCTATCACTCCATATGAGGCTTGGCATGGTCACAAGCCATCTGTTGCTCATCTAAGTGTTTTTGGTTTTTTGGCATATGCATTAGTGTCTGAACAACATCGTAGAAAATTGGATGATAAAGTAGTCAAATGTATTTTCGTTGCGTATAGTTCTGAAACCAAAGGCCATTGTCTATATCATCCATAGACTAAACGCATTCTAGTTAGCTGTGATGTTGTTTTTGTGGAAGATGTTATTCAGCCCTTACTTTCATGTACCAAGGAGACATTTGTTAGCTCCAAAGACATGTATGATACTTTGCTGCCTCTTTTTACAAGTGGACAGTCTAGTGCTAGTCCTAATGAGGCAACTTCTCAACCTTTGTAGGTTTCATGTGATGATGCAAATAATTCCACTTCTAATGCAAATTTACATGATGCACTTGTTGATGAAAGAGCTAATATTGAGCAGGCAAAAACTATGCCAAAATGGCTGGTGCAGACTTTATGTGATAGCAAATTGGATGCAACTTTGTCATACCATACTGGTTCAGGCTCTCATAGTGCCTCTTTTGCATCAGATTTCTATGCTATGGTTGCGTCTAGTCTCTGTGATGAGAATGAGCCTGTTTCATTTGATGAAGCACAAAATTCAAAAAATTGGATCGTTGCTATGCAATCTGAATATGATGATATAATGAAGAATGGTACCTGGTCTTTATGTCACTTGCCTCCTGGCAAGAAGGCCATTGGCACTAAGTGGGCTTACAAGCTGAAGAGTAAGCTTGATGGAACAGTTCACAAGTATAAGGCTAGGCTTGTTGCAAAGGGATATGCATAGGAAAGAGACATTGATTTTGATGAGACCTTTGCACCTACATGTCATATGACTACTGTTCGTAGCATCTATGCACTTGCAATCCATCATGGTTGGAATTTATATCAGTTGGATATTAACAGTGCATTTCTAAATGGTGACTTGCATGAATAAGTGTATGTTTTTCATCCCCGTGGCTTTGTGCAAAAAGGGCATGAAAACCAAGTTTGCAGGTTAAAGAAGGCATTATATGGTTTAAAGAAAGCACCATGTGTTTGTTATGAAAAGATACATGCCTATCTGATTGCACATGGTTTTGAGAACAATCCAACTAAAAGCACCTTATATGTTAAGCATGCTAATGATGTGCTTCTGATCATTGTTCTCTATGCTGATGACATGCTAATCAGTGGTCCTATTGAGAAGCATATTGCTGACTTTAAGGTTGATTTGCATGCCTCATTTGAGATGTCTGCTTTGGGGTAGTTGCATCATATTTTGGGCATTGGGTTTATGAAAGTTGATGGCGGAATGGATTTGTGTCAAACAAAATATATTGACACATTATTGCAGTGTTTTGGCCTTGAAGACTATAAGCCTATTGCCACTCCTATGGAGACACGTTTACAATTGAGTCTTCATGATGTTGGAGATGCATTTGATGTTGCCCTCTATCAGCAGGTTGTTGGATGCTTTATTCACTTATGCTTTATTTGGCTAGATATTCAGTTTGCTATCTCACAGATGAGCAGGTTTATGCATTTCCCGGGTGTCAAGCATTGGTAGGCGGTTAAGCGCATCTTTCGCTACTTGAGTGGTACCCAGTTACTTGGGTTGTTTTATCCCAAGGGGGGATCACTACTGCCAAATTTGCATGCTTTTTCTGACTCTGACTGGGTTGGTTGTTATGACACTCGTGTCTCCACTAGTGGCTTATGCTTCATGCTTGGTAGTTCATGTATATCTTGGTTGAGCAAGAAGCAGCCTACTATGGCCACTTCTAGTTGTGAGGCTAAGTATAGAGTAGCTTTCATAGTGACTGTTGAGTGTGTGTGGCTCAGATGCCTTATGGCTGATTTGGGTGTTGGTCACCCTTCTGCCACCACCATCTTCATTGACAATTAGAGTGCATTGGCATTTGTGAGGAACCTTATGTTCCATGCTCGCACTAAGCACATTGCGGTGCATTATCATTACATCAGGGAGAGGTTCTCTACTGGAGAGATTAGCTTGGCATATGTGCCCATTCAAGAGAGCACTGTAGAACTTTTCATGAGGGCTCTGCCTAGGGAGAACTTGAAGCTTTCCGCAAACCTTTTGGCTTACTTCCTTTTGTGGATTGATTCCACATAGCTTGGCACTTCCTTATACATGAGTGGCAGCTCCTTGTTCACCGCATCACTCCTAGGGGGGATTTGTTGATATATTTAGGTAGTGATGTGTGTGAACACTCTAAGACCGTCTAGGAACTTTTTTCCCTCTTTAGGAGGTTTCTTCCCCCGGCTTGTATATACACCTATTGCCCTAACGTGCTACTTATCTTTGTACATTCTAGTGGTAACACATTCAGTATTGTGTGTTGTGCTCCAAGCTTCTTCTTCTTCCTTGTGTTGTTCGTGTGCTTTCGCAGATGTCTAACTCCAACAATCTTCATTGATGTGCAATGGATTATTTTTGCACTATAATTGATAATTGTTTCCATCTTGCACCATCATCTATCTCAAATGTCTTGATCTAAGTATTTGTTCTTTTGTCTGTGTTATAAGAGTGGATTAAGGAGTAGAAATGCATAGAATCTATTATCATTAATCTCCATTCCTTGAACCTTTCTTGTTGTATTAATTGACACCAAACATTTGGTGACCACAATGGGATGGAGTATTACTAAATAGTGACGAGTGATGAGGTTTCGTACACAATAAGTGTTTAGTTTCCGTTTGCCAGTAAGCATCTCAAAGTCTACTACAGGTTTAGCAGAACTTGTCAAGGTAGTTTTGTTCAAATTTTTTAGGTACAGCCATTTTTTTGCATCAGGGTATTTTAGTCAATGGCCATGGCTGAAAGCAGTGATGTATTACATATGTTGGTTGTTGAGGATATGTTGGACGGTACCCATTGTGGGCGTATATGATGCGACATGTATTGGTTGCAAAAGGACTGTGGAACATTGTGCAGGGTGTTGAAAAATGTCTAATTACACCTACAAATATTGGTATTGAAGTTGATGCAGATGGTGTTGATGATGTTGATATTCTTTAGATTCCTACTGAATTTTGCGCTGCACATGCAGAAAACTAAAATGGTGTCATCTTTGCCTTAACTTGAGGCACCCGAAAAACATGTCTCTGAAGGCTGTATTTTGGGCAAAATGCATTGTTCCTCCTTTCCAAAAGATAATTCAGTTCGAGCTACTCACAAATTGTAGGTTGTTCACAGTGATGTCTGTGGTCCTATGCAGACACCCTCTTTTGGAAACTATCTTTATTTTGTGACTTTCATTGATGCTTTTTTGAGGCATGCATGGACATATCCATTGAAAGCAAATTCTAACGTGTTCATGTGCTTCAAACAGTTTTTGCTTTTGGCTGAAAATCTGTCAACATGTAAAATGGGCACCCTCCATTTTGATCGGGGGGGGGATATATGTCTTCTAACTTTAATGCATTTCTTGTTGACCGTGGGATAAAACATCATGTTGAACGGAAGAACAGGTCACTCATGGAGATGGCAAGGTGTATGGTCAAGAGTCAGGCTTTACCACATAGTTTCTGGCTTGAGGCTATCATGTGTGGAGCATATGTACTTAACAAGTGTCCCACTAAAGCACTGTAGTCTATCACTCCATATGAGGCTTGGCATGGTCGCAAACCATTTGTTGCTCATCTATGTTTTTTCGGTTTTCTAGCATATGCATTAGTGCCTAAACAACATCGCAGGAAATTGGACGATAAACAATAAAATGCAAAGGTTATCGTCTATATCATCCACATATTAAATGCATTTTGGTTAGTCGTGATGTTGTTTTTGTGGAAGATGCTATTTAGCCTTTACTTTCATGTATGAAGGAGACATCTATTAGCTCCAAAGACATGTATGATACTTTGTTTCCTCTTTTTACAAGTGGACAGTCTAGTGCTAGTCCTATTGAGGCAACTTCTCAGCCTTTACAAGTTTCATGTGATGATGCAGATCATTCCATTTTTTATGTAGATTTGCATGATGCACTTGTTGATGAGAGAGTTGATATTGAGGAGGCAAAATCTATGCCAAAATGCCTATTGCTCACTTTGCATGACAGCAAATTAGATGCATCTCTATCATACCATACCTGTTCAGGCTCTCATAGTGCCTTTTTTGCATCAAATTGCTATGTTATGTCTACCTCTAGTCTTTGTGATGAGATTGAGCCTGTTTCGTTTGATGAAGCACAAAATTCTGAACATTGGATGGCTGCAATGCAATCTAAATATGATGATATCATGAAAAATGGTACTTGGTCTTTATGTGACTTGCCTCCTTGCAAGAAGGCCATTGGCACTAAGTGGGTATACAAGCTGATGCATAAACTTGATGGAATAGTTGACAGGTAAAAGGCTAGGCTTTTTGTGAAGGGTTATGCATAGGAAAGAGGCATTGATTTTGATGAAACCTTTGCACCTACATGCCAAATGAAAAAGGACTACTCCTACTCTACTCACATGCACACATCTAAGAAGCTAAGGAGGAAGGAATAAAAGATAACAAAACATGATGAATGAATTAAAATAGGAATGGAAATGGTTTACATAAGATGCTCTATGAGCATGGAGCCTCCATGAGGAGAGGAAGCACACTCTTGGCAATGAGCTAGAGTGGAATGACTTGAGTGGAGTGAAGGGAGGCCTTGCTTATATGGAGTTTGGGAGAATTACCTTGCATGTGGGATATATGTGCTTGCATGAGAATGATTCTAGCTTTGGACAAAAGGGTGGAGCATGGAACTCTCAACACCCCCCCTCCATGTGATGACCCTTTTGTTTTTAGCATGGGGACTAGTGACATATGGGATCACTTAGTCCATTTGGTTTTTAGGATCTAAGGACATATGGGATCCTTAGACATAACTTGGACATATGGCATCCAAGTGTGGGACATATGGCTTCCCTAGGATCTTGGGACATATGGGATCCCAAGACATATACTTGGACATTTGGGATCCAAGTGGTTTTTAATGGGATCTAGGGACATATGGGATCCCTAGACATGTACAAGGGTTTACATCATGGGGTAGGTAGTGCTTATGGAACCATTTGCCACCTTTTGTTCGTTTTTCTTTTCTTGGGTCTTTTGTTGTTGGTGTAGCCTTTGTCTCGTGAGCTTCATGGCCTTGTAGTGGGCTTTAAGTGTCATTTGTTCAAGCCATAGGGAAGTTCTTACTCTTTTAAAGAGCAGTGTCTAGTCCCTTTACATGGGGCTTCATATGATTTGGAAAGTGTTAATACATCTTCACTTTAGTGAAATCTCTATAATATGTAGGCAGTATTCATAGCTTCAATAGTTTATGGCATTGGGAAGGTCCTACCTTCTTGAGTGAAGGTGGTGTCAAGTCCCTTACAAAGAGAGCCATATATGCAAAGTGACTTCTCAAAAATACTATAGCTTGAGTTACATGGAGAAAATGAATCTATATCTTATAGGATGTTAGACTCTTGAATACAAATGGCACTTAGTTCATGTATAGCGATCTTCATCTTTCAGAAATGAAATCATATCTGGACTTTATAACCACAATTAGTTTTTCCCATTGCAAAAAAATCTCCTTAAATTTAGCGGATTAACTTGCAAGCTTAAGGTCAACGAACCAGCATGGGGGCTTTAGAAAAGTTGCACATATGACATCATAGATGATGTCTAATGTTTGTTCGTTCATCGAATCTAGCGAAAGATCCATGAAGGACTGGTGCAAGCTGTCTATTGTTTTGTTTTTCTGTGGACGACTCAAGTACATTAGCAGAGTCTCCTTCAGCTTCACTTCTTGACTTGTCTATAGGCATGCAAGCCAGAAGAACCTTGGCAATATGTTCCGTCTGCTCCAGTCTACAACATCGTGAAAGCTTGGCAGAGCCCTTTGTCATTTGTCTCTCTCAGATATCCGATGCCACCGAGCTACAACAGACCTTGTGCCCTTCATGTCTTCTGAACGACATTCAACACGAGCAAACAGTTGGATAGGAGTTCTTCTTGCTGTAGAAGAGCAAGATTTCTACACGCTGCTACCGAATGGCATATTTGTTCACTTTGAAATGGCTTCATCAAGCTGTTATGCTTTCCATCACACTTGCGGCATCCTGCTTCTCACAGTGTCTTCCTTTGTGTTTTCACATGCAGGCCATGAGCTTCGGAGCTCTCTATCTGCTAGCAATACCAGTCTGTAGCTTTTTAGAACATTCCTTCTCATGTTCTCGCTACGGCTCCTTCTACTTTCGCTCTCTCTGTGCTCTCTCTCACAGCTCAAGAGATTCCCTCATCGTTGTGCATTCGGAAGTAGCTATGTGACTAGCTATACAAATTGCAGCTGTTTTGTTCTCCTTCGCTTCCAGAACCTCTGCCTTCGTTGTTAAGCCAGAAACAATGTACGAGCTATGCTTTTGGGTATTTGACTGCGGTGTACATCAAGCAACACCACTAAACATGCTCGTTATCTTCATGGAGATAATCTGTTCTCACAAGAGATGGGTCTGAAGGAAGAATCCAACAATCCTTCGTTTTTTAGATGTTATCTCTTGTAGTTCTTCTTCACAGCCGCAGATAGCGTATGACAGAGCTCACACAGCGCTTAATCACTTAATCACTAGTGCTTATGAGAACTTGTATTGCAGACTTTAGTGCGTATGACAGTGCTTAAAGGCACTTTTTATTTCAAGTAAAAAGAAACTCTCTAACATATATGAATAAAAAGGTAATGATGGAATGTAGATGAGAGATTATGATAATAAAACTGTTGGAGTTAGACGTCTACGGAAGCATGCGAACAGCACAAGGAAGAAGAAGAAGCTTGGAGCACAAACACACAATACTGAATGTATTATTAAAGAATGTACAAAGATAAGTAGCCCATTAGGGCAATAGGCATATATACAAGCCGAGGGAAAAAAACCTCCTAAAGAGGGAAAAAAGTGCCTCAGTGGTCCTAGAGTGTTCACACACATCACTACCTAAAGATATCAACAAATCCCCCCTGGGAGTGATGCGGTGAACAAGTAGTTGGCACTTATGTATAAGGAAGTGCCAAGCTCTGTGGAAGTCACTCCACAAAAGGAAGTAAGCCCAAAGGTTTGCGAAAAGCTTCAAACTTCTCCCTGGGCAGAGCCTTCGTGAAAAGGTCTGCAATGTTCTCCTGCGTGGGCACATATGCCAAGCTTATCTCCCCAGCAGAGAACCTCTCCTTGACATAGTGATAATGCACCTCAATGTGCTTAGTGCGAGCATGGAACACAGGGTTCCTCGCAACTGCCAATGCGCTCTGACTGTCAATGAAGATGGTGGTGGCAGAAGACTGACCAACACCCAAATCAGCCATAAGGCATCTGAGCCACACACACTCAACAGTAGCTGTGAAAGCTGCCCTATACTCAGCCTCACAACTGGAAGTGGCCACAGTAGGCTGCTTCTTGCTCAACCAAGATATACATGAGCTACCAAGCATGAAGCAAAAGCCACTAGTGGACACACGAGTGTCATAGGAACCAGCCCAATCAGAGTCAGAAAAAGCATGCAAATATGGCGGTAGTGATCCCCCCTTGGGATAAAACAACCCAAGTAGCCGAGTACCACTCAAGTAGCGAAAGATGCGCTTAACCGCCTGCCAATGCTTGACTCTTGGGCAATGCATAAATCTGCTCATCTGTGAGACAGCAAACTGAATATATGGCCGAGTAATGCATAAGTAAATCAAGCATCCAACAGCCTGCTGATAGAGAACAGCATCAAATGCATCTCCAGCATCATGAAGACTCAATCGTAAACCTGTCTCCATAGGAGTGGCAATAGGCTTACAGTCTTCAAGGCCAAAACACTGCAATAATGTCTCAATATATTTTGTTTGACACAAAGCCATTCCACCATCAACTTGCATAAACTGAATGCCCAAATAATGATGCAAATGCCCTAAATCAGACATCTCAAATGAGCCATGCAAATCAGCCTTAAAATCAGCAATATGCATCTCAATAGGACCAGTGAGCAGCATGTCATCAACATAGACAACAATGATGAGAAGCACATCATTAGCACGCTTAACATATAAGGTGCTTTCAGTTGGACTATTCTCAAAACCATGTGCAACCAGATAGGCATGTATCTTCTCATACCAAGCACGTGGTGCTTGCTTTAAACCATATAATGCCTTCTTTAACCTGCACACCTGGTTTTCATGCCCTTTCTGCACAAAGCCACGGGGCTGAAAAACATACACCTCTTCATGCAAGTCACCATTCAGAAATGCTGTTTTAATGTCCAACTGATGTACATTCCAACCATGATGGGCTGCAAATGCACAAATGCTCCGAACAGTAGTCATACGGCATGTAGGTGCAAAGGTCTCATCAAAATCAATGCCTCTTTCCTGCGCATAACCCTTTGCAACAAGCCTAGCCTTATACCTGTCAACTGTACCATCAGGTTTACACTTCAGCTTGTATACCCACTTAGTGCCAATGGCCTTCTTGCTAGGAGGCAAGTCACATAAAGACCATGTACCATTCTTCATTATAGCATCATATTCAGATTGCATAGCAGCCATCCAATTTTCTGAATTCTATGCTTCATCAAAAGAAACAGTCTCATTCTCATCACAGAGACTAGACGCAGCCATAGCATAGCAATCTGATGCAAAGGAGGTACTATGAGAGCCTAAACAAATACGATATGACAAAGGTGCATCTAATTTGTTGTCACGCAAAGTCTGCACCAGCCATTTTGGCATAGTTTTTGCCTGCTCAATATCAGCTCTCTCATCAACAAGTGCATCATGTAAATCTGAATCAAAAATGGAATGATCTGCATCATCATATGAAACCTGTAAAGGCTCAGAAGTTGCCTCATTAGGACCAGCACAAATTGTCCACCTGTAAAAAGAGGCATCAAAGTATCATGCATGTCTTTGGAGCTAACAGATGTCTCCTTAGTACATGAAAGCAATGGCTGAATAGCATCTTCCACAAATACAACATCAGAGCTAACCAGAATGCGTTTAGTTTGTGGATGATACAGACGATAGCCTTTACTTTCGGAACTGTACCCAACAAAAATGCATTTTACTGCCTTATCATCCAATTTTCTGCGATGTTGTTCAGGCACTAGTGCATATGCCAAACAACCAAAAACACGAAGATCAGCAACAGATGGCTTGCGGTCACGCCAAGCCTCATATGGAGTGATAGATTGCAGTGCTTTAGTGGGACACCTGTTCAGTACATATGCTGCACACATGACAGCCTCAAGCCAGAAACTATGTGGTAAAGCCCGACTCTTGACCATGCACCTCGCCATCTCCATGAGTGACCTGTTCTTTCATTCAGCAACTCCATTCTGTTGAGGTGTATACGGCACTATACACTGGTGTTTTATCCCACGTTCAGCCAGAAATGCATTAAATTCAGAAGACATATATTCCCCCCCTCGATCAGAACGGAGGGTGCCCATTTTACATGCTGATAGATTTTTAGCCAAAACCAAAAACTATTTAAAGCACATGAACACTTCGGACTTTGCTTTGAGTGGATATACCCATGCATGCCTGGAAAAATCATCAATGAAAGTCACGAAGTAAAGGTAATTTCCAAAAGAAGGTGTCTGAGTAGGACCACAGACATCATTATGTACAAGCTGCAATTTCTGCGTAGCCCGAACTGAACCATCCTTTGGAAAGGAGGAATGCTACATTTTGCCCAAAATGCAGCCTTCACGTACATGTTTTCCAGGTGCCTCAAGCTTGGGCAAAGAAGACACCATATCAGATTTCTGCAGGCATAGCAAACTAGCAAAATTCAGATGACCAAAGTGTGCATGCCAAAGCTTTGCATCTGACATAGCCTGAGAATCATGAACTGCACATGCCAAATCATTCATAGATCTTTCATAGTCTATGAGCTTATACAACCCACGACATAAAATGCCAGAAGAAATAATAACATCGCCATTTGACAAATCATGAACTGTACATCTGTCATCAACAAATTTCACAACCAAGCCAATCTTGGCTAATGCAGAAACTGATAACAGATTCTTCTTGATCCTTGGCACAAATAAAGCATCTGACAAAGTGAAAGAACTACCATCATCAGTAGTCAGAATGATCTTACCAACTCCCATGACAGGATAAGAGGACTTGTTGGCACATGTAACAGTATTCCCTGTAGGGGCAGGCTCGAGTGAAGAGAAGAAACTGCGCTGCGAGGTAATATGTTTGGTCGCCCCATTGTCAAAGTACCAAACATCTGAGTCTACTGCAGACATGCACTGTTCATGAGAAGATGGGTCAAAACTGCAAACAGTTGTAAACGCCCATTCTTCTTCCTGCACAAGATTAGCAGACTCTATTTTTGGTGTAGAGGCTTCTACAACAACCATTCCAGCCTCCTTTTTCTTTGCCTCTTTTGCAGCCAATTTTGGATAGTTCTTTATGATATGATCATTCCCTTTATAGTACTTGCAAAACAATTTCTGCTTTTCTGATTTCTTCTCATCTTTATCCTGGTTCTTCGAATGTGCAGCATTTGCAGATTTTTGCTTACTAGTAGAAGAGCTTCATTTTCCTTTGCCCTTCTGACTAGGCAGGAAAGCTTGATCTGCAACATGCATAATGGACCTGTTCTGCCTGGACTGATCCTCCTATAATGGAACAGAGACTAACTCCTCAAATGACAAGGCATTTGGATTGCCTTTCATCATCAACCGAAGAGTAGAGGCAAAACTCTGATATGAATCAGGAAGACCATTCAGAACGGTCTGCACAAGTGAGCTATCTGGTATAACCTCATCAGCAAAAATCAATTGTTCCTTCAGGTCTTTGATCTTTGTGAGGTCCATAGAATCACCTTCATTCATGTGCTCACTCTCCAACTGTTTTCGGAGGTAAGCAACACGAGCCTCATTCCTAGCCCGGTACAATGTGGTAAGTGTATCCCAAGCATCCTTTGTTGTTCTACAAGAGCGAATATGAGGAATAATGGCACGTTTGACAAACAAAATGCATGTGCCTGGGCATCTCTACCATCCCAACAAATCTGCTCTGTAGTAGGTACAACAGAAACAGCAGCACGAACAGGAATCTGTGGAATATCATCTTCGACACCATCTTCATCAGCCCCAGCACCTGTATTTGCAGTACCTGTAGTCAGAGGTGTAACAGGACGTCTTTCAACACCCTGCACAATGTTCCACAATCCTTTTGCAACCAATACATGTCGCATCATACAGGTCTAGCAAAACTCGTCTGGGCAGTTCTGTTCAACTTTTTGAGATACAGTCAATTTTTTGCATCAAGGTATTTTAGTCACTGGTATTTTAGTTGAACAGAACTGCCCAGACGAGTTTTGCTAGACCTGTAGCAGACTTCGAGATGCTTAAATTGGCGAACAGAAACTGGTATATACCTTTGGCACAAAAAGACGAAATAGCCTGCACAAGCACTACGATAGTGCGTTCGGAGGTCGAAACGAGCTCAGATCGCGATTTCGGTACCACATAGCCAAGCTGTTTTGATCTCTGAAACACCCTGAGTATGCTCACCAAATTTTGTGTGAATCTGAGACTGCAAACGGAGGAGTTTCGACGGCACCCTAGATGAAACTACGGCCTACTCTGATACCAATTGTTGGAGTTAGACGTCTGCAAAAGCACATGAACAGCACAAGGAAGAAGAAGAAGCTTGGAGCACAAACACACAATACTGAATGTATTACTAGAGAATGTACAAAGATAAGTAGCCCATTAGGGCAATAGGCATATATACAAGCCAGGGGAAAAAAACCTCCTAAAGAGGGAAAAAAGTGCCCCGGCAGTCCTAGAGTGTTCACACACATCACTACCTAAATATATCAACAAAAACACACATGGAAGATGATACGTGATTAGCAAAGAATGGGATAGTGCTTAAAAGCACTTTTATCATCACGATATGGGAGGGTGGGAGGGATTAAGAGTATGATATGTGGTAATGATAAAAACATAAATCTAAAGGAAAAACAAATAACCTATGCTCTGATACCATGTTGAAATGAGAAAGGACTACTCCTACTCTACTCACATGCACACATCTAAGAAGCTAAGGAGGAAGGAACAAAAGATAACAAAACATGATGAATGAATTAAAATAGGAATGGAAATGACTTACATAAGATGCTCTATGAGCATGGAGCCTCCATGAGGAGAGGAAGCACACTCTTGGCAATGAGCTAGAGTGGAATGACTTGAGTGGAGTGAAGGGAGGCCTTGCTTATATGGAGTTTTGGAGAATTCCCTTGCATGTGGGATATATGTGCTTGCATGAGAATGATTCTAGCTTTGGACAAAATGGTGGAGCATGGAACTCTCAACATTATATGGTTTAAAGCAAGCACCATGTGCTTGGTATGAAAAGATACATGCCTATCTGATTGCACATGATTTTGAGAGCAGTCCAATTGAAACCACCTTATATGTTAAGCGTGCTAATGATGTGCTTCTGATCATTGTTGTGTATGTTGATGACATTGCTACTCACTGGTCCTATTGAGAAGCATATTGCTGATTTCAAGGCTGAATTGCATGCCTCATTTGAGATGTCTGATTTGGGGCATTTGCATCATTATTTAGGCATTCAAATTATGCAAGTTGATGGTATAATAGCTTTGTGTCAAAAAAAATAGATCGACACATTATTACAGCATTTTGGCCTTGAGGATTGTAAACCTATTGCCACTCCTATGGAGACAAGTCTATGATTGAGTCTTCATGATGTTAGAGATGCATTTGATGTTGTTCTCTATCAGCATGCTGTTGGATGCTTGATTTACTTATGCATTACACAGCCAGATGTTCAATTTGTTGTCTCACAAATGTGCAAGTTTATGCATTCCCCATGTGTCAAGCATTGGTATGCAGTTAAGCGCATCTTTCACTACTTGAGCAGTACCCAGCTACTTGGGTTGTTGTATCCCAAGGGGGGGATCACTACTACCAGATTTGCATGCTTTCTTTAAATTTGACTGGGCTGGTTGTTATGACACTTGTGTGTCCACTAGTGGTTCTTGCTTCATGCTTGGTAGCTCATGCATATCTTGGTTGAGCAAGAAGCAGCCTAATGTGGCCACTTCCAATTGTGAGGCTGAGTATAGGGTAGCGAGCAACTATTAAGTGTGTGTGGCTCAAATGCCTTATGGTTGATTTGGGTGTTGGTGAGTCTTCTACCACCACCATCTTCACTAATATTCAAAGCGCATTGGCTGTTATGAGGAACCATGTGTTCCATGCTCGCACTAAGCACATTGAGATGCATTACCATTATGTCAAGGAGAGATTCTCGTCGAGATTCTATTAATGATTAGAGGTCCATATCCGCGTTTTTGTAACTTCTTGGCATGTTGCTTCAAGGTGTAGAACAGGATGAGGTCTCCTTGTTTTAGTCCTTTGTCTTTTATGTGTGCATCATAATATGCCTTTTGTCTTCTCTTGGCCGCATAGATTCCTATGACAACCTGCAACCGAGTTTCGTGCAGCTTCTCGATTCGGTCTAGTTGTTGGGATAATTCATGCCCGGTCCATTCATGTTGCTGGGCTACTCTCAAGGTGGGTATCAAAAAATCAATTGGTAGAATTGCGTTCTGTCCGTATACTAGATTGAATGGGGTAGTCCCAATGGTAGTCTTGTACGCGACTCGGAAGGCCCAAATTGCATGATGCAATTGTTTGTCCCAGTCAGACCTCCCATTATTGACAATCTTTGTCAATACAGTGCATAACACTTTGTTGGAACTTTCTGCTTGACCATTGGCTTAGGGGTGGTATGGGGCTGATTTTTTATGGATTACTAAAAACTCATTCATTAGATACTCTATTACCTCATTAATAAAGTGCATTCCTCGGTCACTTACAATCTCAATTGGTAATGCGAAACGAGTGAATATATGCTCAAAAAGAAACTTAGCAGTGGTTTGAGCATCGTTTTTCCTCGTGGCCTTTGCCTCTACCCATTTTGTCAAATAATCGGTGGCTACTATGATATATGGATGTATGATCCTCTGGGATAGTCTCCTGGCATTCTGCGCAGTTACTCACATAGTCATGGACATCCTTAGGCATGTCAGGCCAGTATACTCCTAATCGTTTTAACTCCCTAATGGTTCCATGAGTTCCTTTGTGTGTTCTCCAGTTATTTACGTGAGCTTGTTCAATCACCTTCAATTGCTCGTCTTCTTCAGCACATCTTAGTAATACACCATTGGGTTCCTTATAGTACACACTTCCCGCAATAATGTGTAAATTCCTTGACTGTAGAATTTCCTTCTTACTCTCTTTATTGATTGAATGTTGTGGGCCATGAGTGAGTATCGGAATTAGTTTTTCTGCCCACTTTGGACACACTTCCAGATTAAATAGATAAGTGTCTGGCAATTCGTCTGGTACTCCACTTGGTGGTTCTCCATGTGTTAACCTAGAAAGGTGATCTGCTCTTACATGGGTATTTCCCTTTTTCATTATCCCTTCGAAATCGAATTCCATCAATAGCAGGAACCATCTTACCAGTCTTCCCGTGTTACAGGGCTTATTGACTAAGTACAATAAAGCCTGGTGGTCTATGAAGAACTTGAACTTGTTGGCTAAGAGATAGTGTCTAAATTTCTTCAGAGCATGGACCATTCCTAATCCTTCTCGCTCCGTAGTTGTATAGTTCCTCTCAGCTTGGTTCAGTTGTCTACTCGCATAAGCAATTGGGTGATCTAACTTTCCTTCATCTGCTGGTTGGGCTAAGATACATCCTATTGCGTAATTAGAGGCGTCTACATGAATATGAAATGGCTTGTTCCAATTCGGTGTTTTCAGAATTGGGGTTGTGCTAAGCCGCTTCTTTAACTCATTGAATGCCTTCTCGCATTCCTCTGTCCATGTGAATTGAGTCAAAAGTCCATACAAGGGTTTGGCGATTATGGCATACATGTGGATAAATCGACGGTAGTATCCACAATGTCCCATAAATGCTTGTACTTCTTTTGCATTCTTCGCTCTAGGAAGCTCTAAAATGACCTTAATCTTGTCTTCATTTGTGGATATTCCATTTCTAGAGACTATGTGTCCTAAGATCTTCCCTTGTCTTACCATGAAGACACACTTCTCTGGGTTCAGGTAGACTCTATATTGTCGAAATTTATTAAAGATCTTCCGTAATTCAGGAATGTGGTCTTGTCTTTGATTTGCATATGTACATAGGTCATCTACATACACTTCCATACTCTTCTTCATGAATTCTTTGAACACATGACACATCAATCGTCGGAAATTAGCAGGCGCATTAGTGAGTCCAAAAGGCATCACTCGGAAAGCATAGACTCCCCATTCAGTCGCGAATGCGGTCTTATGTTGATCCTCAGTAGCAATAGCTACTTGGTTGTACCCGGAGAATCCGTCTAAGAAGCTATAGACTTCTTTTCCTGCAACTCTTTCCAATAGATGGTCAGTTATGGGTAATGGGTAGCTGTCACGTATGGTGGCTGCATTGACCTTTTTCAAGTTAATGCAAACTCTCAGTTTTCCGTTCTTCTTAGGCACAACTACTAGTGATGATACCCACTCCGTGTGTTCTATTTCATATATGAATCCTGCCGCTAGTAGTTTATCTATTTCTTCTTTTATTTTAGCAGCATAGACCTCATTGTATGTATAAGGGCATTGTTCGATGGTTTTGCCTCCACTGTCATCGGTATTCTATGAGAGCAAATCGAGGGTTCCACACCCTTGAGATCCTTATATGTCCATGCAAATGCATCTCGATATTCTTGGATCAATTGTATTAATTCGTCTTCCTCCTCAATTGACACATCTTTACCTATGTATGTACATTGTTCTTCTCCATCTTCCACTGTTACTATGATCTTTCTTGTTTGTTCTTTGTTATCGTATGCTTCTCCTTCTCTAGCCTCTCTCTTAGGCATCTGGATGGCTATCTTTCTCTCTTCTACTTCGTACTTCTTAAAATGCTCCAGAACCTCAAAAAGATCTGAATTTGGTCCGATTTTACTCATATTTTCCTCTTGCTCTTGTACTATGGGAGTAGATTCTATCGTCAGGATCTTGGTCGGTTCCTACTTGTCTTTAGTTCGAATGGTGTCTAGATAGCTTTCTTCTTAATCAAATTCTGGTTCCATTTCTATACTCTCATATTCTTCTTTCCATTCTTTTTCTAAGACTTCTATTGGTTATAAAAGTGAAGTGGGAGCACATTCAAAATAAGGAGAGAAAGAGGCAAGAGCTCCCAGTAGTCGGATCTAGCCATTTTGTCATTTTGTCTTCCCTTAGACTCCTTCCAGTCGCACATCAGTTTGTACACAACTCTGTTGCAGAGGTCATATCTCAGTGCATATGTAACCATTTCTTGCGTTTAAGCATTCATGGGAAAGCTTATCTTGTGTACTTTCTGGATATCAAATATCTCTTTGAAACCTTATGTAGTTTGTGAGATATCAGTGAAAGAGTGAAGTCTAGTTTTTTAGTATACTTGTGTAGATAGGTACTCTATTTTGGTCAGTTAAGTTTCTCAACAAAAACATATCCAAATTGCATGATTTTTGTCTTATTGGAAAGCTCTTGGCATCTACTTTCACTTTTTTAAATATCTCATTGAGACCATTTATATTCTGTGAGATATCTGTCAGAGAGTAAAGTCTAGTTTTATAGTGTACTTATGTGTGCAGGTGGTCTATTTTGGTCAGTTGAGTTCCCTGACCAAAACTCATCCAAATTACTTGTTTTTTAGCTTGTTGGAAAGCTATTTGTGTCTACTATCTGTACCAAATATCTTTTTGAAAGGATATATATTCATAGATTTATCAATCCAAGAGTGAAGCTCATTTCTTCA
The DNA here is from genome assembly GCA_020310875.1 of Ceratopteris richardii. NCBI lineage: Eukaryota > Viridiplantae > Streptophyta > Polypodiopsida > Polypodiales > Pteridaceae > Ceratopteris > Ceratopteris richardii. Next base: position 128,376,782 of record CM035427.1, read on the forward strand.
GCATACCTGTGTGGACAGGTAGTTCATCTTTGTCAGTTGTGTTTCCTAATCAAAACTTATCGAAATTAAGTTATTTATAGCTTGTTAGAAAGATCTTCTTGTCTTATTTGATTGAATAAAGGCTCAAGTCCATTTGAGTTTTGGATTAAGAGCAGCAAGCTATCTAAGGTGCAGCTGTTTGTCCAAGTGCTCGACATACAAGGGTGGTTCACTACACATTTCCGTTGCGCATAGGAGAACTCATTCTCCATAGGGGGTAGATCCCTCTCAAGGGGACATGTGTACCTTCCATCACATGGGTCCCTAAGGTGGTCACATGGTTTCCAATCTTAAGAAATCACATGAAATCGCATGGCTTCTAAAAGAAGACTCTCCAAGCTGCCACATACAAACCAAGTGGCTAGGAGAAGCTTCCAATCAAGCCTAATATACTCAATCTTAGAGAATTACCCCTAAGGTTCAAGACCCATCTAAAAGGGGTAAATAAACCATAAATCCCAAGGGTTTCACACCTAGAAACCCAAGGGTTCTACCCCTTAGACCCATGTATTTATACAACATCAGCCTTTGATGATATCCTCAAAATTCAATACTAGAAATCTCCACACTTTCTCAGTCTTCTAAATGTATCCTCAGTCATCATCTATGTTTGCAACTTCCAGTGAATCTTTCACAACATACCAAGGTAGCAATTCGTCAAAGATATTTACATCTCTAGGCAACAATTTCAACTCTTTGTTTTTAGGATCATAGTATATACAACCCTTTATTTAGTTTGAATACCCAATGAATATACATCTTTCAAATTTTTTTTTGAGTTTATGTCTCAATTCAAAGGAACATCTACATAACATACAAAACCAAAAATCTTTAGATGGGATAGGTCTAGTTTCTCACCATATGATATTTCATGAGGACTTAAACCATGATAGGAAACCTACTCATGATGTATATGGATTTACTTTGTATATCTATCCAATAGCAATTGGGCACATCCATATTGTTGAGCATTGATCTAACCACCTCAGTTATGTGCCTAATTATCTTTCTAGTGTAGCCCAATTTTATTAGAATCTATACCTACATGTAGATTGCCTCTTAGTGGCATCGTGCATATGAAATTGAAAATCTCCTTGGAGAAGTATTCTCTCCCTCCAAAAAGGTGTTGGGGTTTCAAATATTGCACCCTTCACCCTTTATTTTTACTACCCTACACTAGGATATGGGACATGTTAGGACTATTGATATATATTCCCAAATTGTCAACATGACATATAATAAAATAAGAATGCAAGGTAGATGGTTCAAATTTATAGGAAACTATAAATTTATAGGATGAGACTATCTTTAAGGAGAGGATTTGTGAATATAAAACTTTCTTCTTATCTCTTGGAAGACTTCTTGGGCTCGCAGTTCTTGATTTTTCCTATGAGACTTTCGTATGTGAATCTTTTGGTTCTTTTTCTAAACTACCCATCTTCTTTTCACTTTTTTGCTAATTTTATCCTTGAAATGTCACCAAGTAAAATTATTAGATCTCTTCTTCTTCTCTCTAGATGGATCTTGGTCCTTGAATTAAGGAGATAAACAATCATCATCTTCATTAGGTTGCTCAAGCTCTTGCTACTTAGCTTGTGAACGTGCCACAACTTGAAGAGGGACTTGCGCTTCATGTACACTACGAATTCCAATTGCTAGTCTCGAGGAGGGTTTCCATATGCATCTCTAGGAGGATACATAGAACTAGGCTAAGAATTCTATCTTTAATGAAAATAGTGGTTGTTGATACTATTGTTGTTATTGAGGTTGGCTATTATAATCCAAGGGCTAGTAAATGGACACTCTATTACACATATATGTGGGATGATCTCCATTGTATATTGTCATCTCTAGCCATGAGGAGCATTGCATTGCTCCTTGGCTTGATTGATATGTAGCTTCTTGACAACTGAGCTAGTTATTTCCTCCATTAAGGATCTTGAAGTACTAGAGGAAACAGAAGCTTCACTTCTTGTCTAAACAAGTGGAATCTTCAATTCCACAATGAGTGAGGTTATCCTCTAAGTCTACATACTCTTGAATTTATTTATTCAAGTTTGCAAGTCTTTAGATGTACACAAGAGAGAGAAATCGCCAATTTGTCAATCCCTCTAGGAAGAGAGAGATGAGTTTCATTTTAGGTGATCTTTTGCCAACTAGGCATCCATCTACATATTGTTTGAAGTGTCTAGCTAAAATTCGTATGGGCTCCTAGCTAGCCTCTTTGAAGTTATAGATTGGATTAGTGGAATTGTGTTTGAATCCTCTCTTTGAATACTCTTCGATGAAACCCTCTATAAGAGCTTCTAGATTCCCAAACATTTCAATTATGAGTGGTTGGAACCATGGCAATGCAATCCCGATGAGGGTTAAGCCAAAAGCTTTTTACTACATGAAGAAGATGATAATTTGCTTGGTTCTCAAGATCTATTTGAATTTGGATACATGATCATAGGGATCAACGGAACCATCATAACAATCCTTCATTCACTTCGCCACTTGGAAGGTCAAAGCCATTCATCTGGGTCTTGTGCTTTTGGCATCAAATATTGTGCTTGAGAATTGACTTGGACATTAACTTGCTCATTTGCATGTACATTAGCTGGTGTAGCAAGAGCATGTTTCTCTTGAGGTGGTGCCATGGATTAGAATCTATCTTGGGGTATGCCTTGAAATCTAGACTTTAGATTTTCATATGGATTCTGAGGTGAGGTCTCAAAGGGATTCATGCTTTTTACTGGTCTATAAATTTGGCCTTGCAAATTAGGTCAATCATTGCCTAAGTTTCCACCAGCGAAAGTTAGGAATCAGGTCTTATGAATTATTTTTCTAACTCAATGATCTCCCAATATAAGTTTCCTCCTTTGCCTTCGATCTTAGGAAGAATTCTTTTGACATATTTATTTTGAAGCTCATAAACTAATACTTTCTTGACAGGTGGGGTCACAATATTATTGAACCGATATTTCTTTTAGGTAAGCTTATCTATTTAGATAGCTTTCCATGAGGGTTCCAATTTGATCCATGTGACCTTAAATGCATTGAAAAGAATCATCCTTACTCTTGACATAGGTGGAATCTAAGGTGGTCTAGTTTCATCATCACTCATGTCTACCTCAAGCACAATCTCTCCTTTGTCGTCTCTATGATCAGAGTGAGGAGTGAGAATATTGACTATTCCATCTTAGTCCTCATAGTGATCGTCATAAAATTTCATGATGGAGTGCAAGGAAACTATCAATTAGTTAGGGATTTTAAGCCTAACCACTTTGCAATTCAAGCCATGTAGGTAGATGCCTACCATATGGGAATTATCATTTTGAAATTTTAAAATTATGTAATAGTGCTGATTCAATAGGCTCGCTTCATCAAGATTGATTGGATTCCCAAGCATTTCCTCTATTGCTAGCATTTTATTCCAATCAAATTCTAACTCACTACTAGATGAGGTCAAGTGTGAGTGGCTTGGGTGCAATTGCTACTTCCAACAGAAGAGATGTGACTCTTTGTGGAGTTGCATGGTCCTAGCATTTGGCCATAACTGAGGTGCATGTAAAATATTTTTTGAGCAAATAAAATTGCCAAAGGAAAAAGGTTACATACATGCAAGTAATTTCAAATTTGCAAACTTTTCAATAAAATATTATTACTTTCAAATCCAATTTCAACCCAAAATCAACACATCATGCAAAGGTCCTCGCAAATCATATTTCCTCCCATCTCTAGATCTAGGGCAATGAGGACCAAAAAGGATTTATCAAGGGTACATATATCATGCAGTCACTATTGACATGTGGGAAGGCATTGAATTTGCTAAAGAGTCTGTCCAAGACATCATCTTCCTTAAGATCAATTTTGATGGTGTATGATAGCCTCAAGTTGGGCTTCATTCTTCATTCTTTGAGTGGGACTTCATTCTTGAATCACTGAAGATTTGGGCTGTGGACCTAAATTTGTCAAGATGGTTTCTACATTGATGGGTAACACCATGAATCGGATAAATGCCAATGATCAAATCTCTTTGGCAGTCAGACTTAAGCACTCTAGAAGAAAGGATGTCCCCTTGCTCCACTCCTCTTTGTCATTGCTACTGATGGATTGATCTACCTAGTGAATCATCATGCCAAAATTAAGCAGATCTAGGGACATGAGCTTCCAATGGATGGGACATGATCCCTCAAAGTTAGACAGATTAAGATGGATCAATGGTAATAAATTGCATAAGATGTCCAAGCTCCAAAAACATTTGGACTTGCATATTCTCCTTAATGGAAGATGGTGTCTTAATTGGTCGAGTACTCGATGAAATTTTAAGTTCATGGACTTGTGGCATGCATTACATCCATAGCCACTTCATGTTCTTTCAATATGGGATCGTGGGCTAAAATGTTCATTCATCTATCCCATTGCACAATGACTCGAGCACATCTCCATGTTGGAAAAACCATTTGTCAAATGCAAACAATATAGACTCTCTTTGAATCTTGAGAAGTGTATCTTCATGGTAAGACAAGGTAAATTTTTGGGACATATTATCTCAAAAATGGAATTTCTTTTGATGAATACAAAATGAAATCTATTATTAATCTGCCAAATCCTAGAAACATCAAAGAAGTACATGATTTCATGGGGCATTGTGGATACTATGGTAGATTTATCCATATGTATGCAATCATTTCGATAACACTCTATGCTTTGATGACCAAGTTTGAATGCATAGAAGATTATGACAAAAAAATTGAAGAGTTAAAACAAATTTTTCTCACAACATTTTGAAAGTGCCCGAGTGGAACCAAATCTTCCATGTGCATGTTGATGCATCATCTATGCAGTATGCTCTATTTTAGCATAGTCTGCAAAAGGTAGGCTTGATTTTCCCATAGTCTATTTTAGTAGAAAACTCAATAGCGAAAAGAAAAATTACACTACAACTGAAGGAGTGGGATTAGACATGATTTATGTAGTAAAGAAATTTAGAAATTATTTGCTTCCAAATAAGTTTTATTTTTATTTTTTATTTCATGAATAAGCCTTGCGAAACTCAAATATTAGTCCATTTGTTTCTCTTATTAATGGAATTTGTTGTAGTTAAGAAAGGTAATGCACATGTGCACGTGGATCACCTTTGTAGGTTTATAAGTGTCGAACCACCGATTGGGGTCTCATATGAATTGTCAGATGAATATTTGTTTAATTTAGTAGTGATCCCTAAGTGGTCAAAACCCTATGTTGCTAAGCTCACATATGGTCAACTACATCAATATCTCACTATAAAAAAGGAACGAGATAAGAGATTCAATATATTTGTAAATAATCACTAGAATCATCTATAAAAAAGTTGAATAAGGAAATAATGTCTTGTTGTGTAGATGATGACAAAAAGTGGGATCCCATAACAAAAGATCACATAACTAGTTTGGTATAGCATTTCCCCCAAACTAAAACTTTGCAAAACATAAGGCAATTAGGAGTGTATTGGCCCCATGTGCCCAAAGATATGCATGACTGTTGCACTAATTGCCAGTTTTACATTGATTAACCAACCACCTAACATTCAGCTCTTTATTAGGTGAGAGTGTTGGAGTTAGATGTCTGCGGAAGCACCTGAACATCACAAGGAAGAAGAAGAAGCTTGGAGCACAACACACAATACTGATATTATTACCACTAGAATGTACAAAGATAAGTAGCCCGTTAGGGCAATAGGCGTATATACAAGCCGGGGGAAAAAAACCTCCTAAAGAGGGAAAAAAGTGCCCCGATGGTCCTAGAGTGTTCACACACATCACTACCTAAATATACCAACAAATCCCCCTTGGGAGTGATGCGGTGAAAAAGGAGCTAGCCCTCATGTATAAGGAAGTGCCAAGCTATGTGGAAATCACTCCACAAAAGGAAGTAAGCCCAAAGATTTGTGGAAAGCTTCAAACTTCTCCCTAGGCAGAGCCTTCGTGAAAAGGTCTGCAATGTTCGCCAGTGTGGGCACATATGCCAAGCTGATCTCCCCAGCAGAGAACCTCTCTTTGACATAATGATAATGCACCTCAATGTGCTTAGCGCAAGCATGGAACACAAGGTTCCTCACAATTGCCAATGTGCTCTGACTGTTAGTGAATATGGTGGTGGCGTCTGAGCCATACACAGTCAACAGTGATTGTGAAAGCTTCCCTATACTCAGCCTCAACTGGAAGTGGCCACAATAGGCTACTTCTTGCTCAACAAAGATATACATGAGCTACCAAGAATGAAGCAAAAACCACTAGATACACGAGTGTCATAGCAATCAGCCTAGTTAGAGTCAAAAAAAGCATGCAAATCTGGCGGCAATGATCTCCCCTTGGGATAAAACAACCCAAGTATCCGGGTATCACTCAAGTAGTGAAAGATCCGCTTAACCTCCTGCCAATGCTTGAAACCTGGGCAATGCATAAACCTGCTCATCTGTGAGACAACAAACTGAATATCTGGCTGAGTAATGCATAAGTAAATCAAACATCCAACAACTTGCTAATAGAGAATAGCATCAAACACATCTCCAGCATCCTGAAGACTCAATCATAAACTTGTCTCCATAGGAGTGGCAATAGGCTTACATTCTTCAAGGCCGAAACGCTGCAATAATGTGTCAATATATTTCATTTGACACAAAGCCATTCCACCGTCATCTTGCATAAACTAAATGCCCAAATAGTGATGCAAATGCCCCAAATCAGACATCTCAAATGAGGCATGTAAGTCAACCTTAAAATCAGCAATATGCCTCTCATGAGGACGAGTGAGCAGCATGTCATCAACATAAACCACAATGATCAGAAGTACATCATTAGCACGCTTAACATATAAGGTGCTTTCAGTTGGACTGTTCTCAAAACCATGTGCAATCAGATAATCATGCATCTTTTCATACCAAGCACGTGGTTCTTGCTTTAAGCCATATCATGCCTTCTTTAACCTGCACACCTGGTTCTCATGCCCTTTCTGCACAAAGCCACGGGGCTGAAAAACATACACTTCTTCATTCAAGTCACCATTCATAAATGTTGTTTTGATATCCAACTGATGTACATTCCAACCATGATGAGCTGCAAGTGCACAGATGCTACAAATAGTAGTGATTCGGCAAGTAGGTGCAAAGGTCTCATCAAAATCAATGCCTCTTTCCTGTGCATAACCCTTTGCAACAAACCTAGTCTTATACCTATCAACTGTACCATCAGGCTTATGCTTCAGCTTGTATACCCACTTAGTCCCAATGGCCTTCTTGCCAGGAGGCAAGTCACATAAAGACCAAGTACCATTCTTCATTATAATATCATATTCAGATTGCATAGTAGCCATCCAATTTTCTGAATTTTGTGCTTCATCAAACGAAACAGGCTCATTCTCATCACAGAGACTAGATGCAGCCATAACATAACAATCTGATGCAAAAGAGGCACTATGAGAGCCTGAATGAGTATGATATGAGAGAGGTGCATCTAATTTGCTATCACACAAAGTCTGCACCAGCCATTTTGGCATAGTTTTTGCCTGCTCAATATCAGCTCGCTCATCAACAAGTGCATCATGTAAATCTGCATCAAAAATGGAATGATCTGCATCATCACATGAAACTTGCAAAGGCTGAGAAGTTGCCTCATTAGGACCAGCACTAGACTATCCACCTATAAAAAGAGGCAGCAAAGTATCATACATGTCTTTGGAGCTAATAGATGTCTCCTTAGTACATGAAAGCAATGGCTGAATAGCATCTTCCACAAAAACAACATCATGACTAACTAGAATGCATTTAGTCTGTGCATGATACAGACGATAGCCTTTACTTTCAGAACTGTACCCAACAAAAATACATTTTACTGCTTCATCATCCAATTTTCTACGATGTTGTTCAGGCACTAATGCATATGCCAAACAACCAAAAAACACGCAGATGAGAAACAGATGGCTTGCGATCATGCCAAGCCTCATATGGAGTGATAGACTGTAGCGCTTTAGTGGGACACCTATTAAGTACATATGTTGCACACATGACAACCTCAAGCTAGAAACTATGTGGTAAAGCCTAACTCTTGACCATACACCTCGCCATCTCCATGAGTGACCTGTTCTTCCGTTCAACAACTCCATTCTGTTGAGGTGTATTGGCATTGTACATTGGTGTTTTATCCCACATTCATCCAGAAATGCATTAAAATCAGAAGACATATATTCCCCCCCCGATCAGAACGAAGGGTGCCCATTTTTTGCTGATAGACTTTTAGCCAAAACCAAAAATTGTTTGAAGCACATGAACACTTCAGACTTTGATTTCAATGGATATACCCATGCATGCCTGGAAAAATCATCAATGAAAGTCACGAAGTAAAGATAATTTCCAAAAGAAGGAGTCTGCATAGGACCATAGACATCACTATGTACAAGCTGCAATTTCTGAGTAGCCCGAACTGAACCATCTTTTGGAAATGAGGAATGCTGCATTTTGCCCAAAATACAGTCTTCATAAACATGTTTTCCAGGTGCCTCAAGTTTGGGCAAAGAGGACACTATTTCAGATTTCTGTAGGCATAACAAACTAGCAAAATTCAGATGACCAAAGCATCTAACATAGCCTGAGAATCATGTACTGCACATGCCGAATCATTCACAAAACTTTCATAGTCTATGAGCTTATACAGCCCACGACATAAAATGTCAGAAGCAATAATTGTGTCACCATTTGACAGATCATGAACTGTACACCTATCATCAACAAATTTCACAATCAAGCCAATCTTGGCTAATGCAGAAACTAATAACAGATTTTTCTTGATCCCTAGCACAAACAAAGCATCTGACAAAGTGAAAGAACTACCATCAGGAGTAGTCAAAATGATCTTACCAACTCTCATAATAGGATAAGAGGAGTCATTGGTGCATGTAACAATATTCCCTATAGGGGCAGCGAGGTAATGTGTTCGGTTGCCCCATTGTCAAAGTACCAAACATCTGAGTCTACTGCAGACATGCACTGCTCATGAGAAGATGTGTCAAATTACAAACAGTAGTAAATGCTCATTCTTCTTCCTGCACATATTAGCAGACTCTGTTTTCGGTGTAGAGACCTCTGCAACAACGATTCCAACCTCTCTTTGCCTCTTTTGCAGCCAGTTTTGGACAATTCTTTATGATATGATCATTCACTTTACAATACTTGCAAAACAATGTCTGCTTTTGCGATTTCTTCTCATCTTTATCTTCCTTCTTCGAATGTCCAGCATTTGTAGATTTATGCTTACTAGTTGAAGAGCTCCATTTTCCTTTGCCCTTCTGACTAGCCAGGAAAGCTTGATCTACAACACACATAATGGACCTGTTCTGCCTGGACTGATCTTCCTGCAACAGAACAAAGACTAACTCCTCAAATGACAAGGCATTTGGATTTCCATTCATCATCAACCGAAGAGTAGAAGCAAAACTCTTATATGAATGAGGAAGACCATTCAGAACGGTCTGCATAAGTGAGCTATCTGGTATAACCTCATCAACAGAAATCAACTGTTCCTTCAAGTCTTTGATCTTTGTTAGAAAACTGTCCATAGAATCACCTTCATTCATGTGCTCACTCTCCAACTGTTTTTGGAGGTAAGCAACACGAGCCTCATTCCTAGCTTGGTACAATGTGGTAAGTGTATCCCAAGCATCCTTACAAGTTTGTGCCTCCTTCTTAACTCACCACTTTCTCCACTACATGCTACTAACTACAAGGCAAGATATTGTATCTCTTACTCATCATGAATTTTGACTAGACTTTTTCTTTTTTTTTTTTTCCTTTTTTCCTCTACTTTTTCTTTATCTTTATATTTGGTAAATCTATCCAAGCATGGATCATATGAAAGTGAGCTTGTACATTTATCTCCAACACTCCCCCTCAAGCTCATTTGGGAGTTATCTTCATCCATGTTCTGCAAATTTATCACATCCTTGAAACCTTTGAGTTTAGAAGCATCCAAGAACTTTGTAAACATATCTGCAACCTACTCTTTGGTTCTAATGAACTTTATCTCCACATCTTTGCTCAATACCTTCTCCCTTACATAATGGTAGTGAACTTCTATGTGCTTGCTCCTTGCATGAAACATAGGATTGCTTGCCAAGTAAATGCTTGACATGTTATCACCGTATATAGGGATGGTTCCAACTTGCACTCCAAGATCATCCAAAAGCTTTTTAATCCACATTGCTTCACATGTGTCAAATGCTAATCCTCTATATTCAGCCTCCATAGATGAAAGTGCAATAGTAGGTTGTTTCTTTGAGCTCCATGTGATAGGTTTGCTTCCTATCATGAACACATAACCTGAGGTTGATCTTCTATCTTCCTTTGAACCTGCCCAATCAGCATCACTAAAGCCTTTGACCTGCAGTTCTTCATCAAACTTGTAAAACAAAGCATGGTTAACTGTATGCTTTATGTATTTCAACACTCTCTTGGCTGAATTTAAGTGTTCACTTGTTGGGGCTTGCATAAACTAAGAAAGTACACCAACAACATAAGACAAATCAAGTCTTGTAATGTTTGCATAGATCAATCATCCTACAATGCTTCTGTATGTTGTTACATCTTCCAATGGTTCTTCATCATTTGAAAAAATCTTTGTATTTGTGTCCATGGGTTGAGTGAGTGGTTTGCATTCACTCATTCCAAATATGAAAAGAACATCCAACAAGTACTTCCTTTGCATCAAGTAGATGCCACTCTTTCCATAAACAACTTCAATTCCTAAAAAATATTTCAGCTCTCTAAGATCTGAAATTTTAAACTCCTTAGCAAGCTTCCTTTTGATATCTTTAATCCCTGTAACATCATTTCCGGTTATGATGAGGTTATCGACATATATGCAAATATACACCTCTCTATTTTCTTCCTTCTTCATGTATAATGAAGGATCTGTACTACTTGGGTTGTATCCACACTTAGTTAGATACTCTACCAATCTTTGATTCCATGCTCTTGGTGCTTGCTTCAAGCCATAAAGTACCTTCTTCAACCTGCAAACAAAATCTGGATGGTTTTCATCTTCAAATCCAACCGCTTGACTCATGTATACCTCTTCTTGTAGTTCTCCATTAAGAAAAGCATTTTTGATGTCGATTTGATATAATGGCCATCTCCTTGAAGCACCAATTGCAATTAATGTTCTGATAGTTCCCATCTTTGCAACAGGGCTGAAAACTTCATCATAATCTATGCCTTGTGTTTGTTTAAATCCTTTGGCAACTAATCTAGCTTTATATCTAGCTAGTGAACCATCAGCATTCCTCTTTACTTTAAACACCCATTTGTTTGGAACAATCTTCATACCTTCTTTCTTTGGCACTAGCTCCCATGTGTGATTATCTTTGAGAGCTTTGATCTCCTCTTTCATAGCTTGTTTCCATTCCTTTTGTGTGCAAGCTTCTTCATATGTCTCAGGCTCTTTGTCTTTGATAACCTGCATCATGTAATGCAAAATGTGTTGCCATAAAACTATCATAACTCAACCTTTGAGTTAGATACCTTGTCCTTGAAGATCTTCTTTCATTGCCTTTAGAAAGTTGCTTCTTTAACCTATTTAGCTTTACCATCGGAGTGATTACCTCTTCATATTCTTCTTCACCTGCATCTACCTCACTGTTTGGAGTAGCACTTGCCTCTTTGGCTCTACTATGAGCTGAATTTGGAGACAAGGAATGACTCCCCCTCCATATTGAACGTTCTTCATTTGATGTAGATGCCTCTGGACTTGAAAGCTTTGTGCTTGATTGTTGAGTTTCTCTTTGATTTGTTCCTGCATAATCATCACAATCTTCTTCAAGAACCTTTTCCTTTCCTTTATCTTCATACCATGGTCTTATTTCATCAAAGAACACATCTTGCGAGACTCTTAATTCCTTTGTTCTAGGGTTGTAACACTTGTATCCTTTTTGCTCCATCGAGTAGCCGATGAAAATGCATTTTTCTAATCTTGGTTTTATCTTTGTTCTAACTTCTTGTGGAATGTGAACAAAGAAAACACATCCAAACACTTTGAGGTGTGTAAGATCAGGTTTCTTACCGGAATATACCTCTTCTGGAGTCAAGTGATGTATTCCCGATGTTGTGCACCTATTCATCAAGTAAATGGCGGTTGTGGTAGCTTCAACCCAATAGTACAATGGTACCTTCATCTCGTTGAGCATGCATCTTGCAATTTCAGCAATTTGCCTATTTTTCCTCTCAGCTACTCCATTTTGTTGTGGTGTATACCTACAAGTGAATTGCCTTTTGATCCCATTCTCTTGTAGAAAATTTGAAAATTCTTTGGAGAAGTATTCTCCTCCACCATCGGACCTTAAGGTTTTGATAGACCTTCATGTTTCCTTTTCAACTTCAACTTTGAATCTTTTGAATATAGAAAACACCTCTGATTTTTGCTTCATACAAAACAACCATACCTTTCTTGAGTGATCATCAATGAAGGTGACAAAAAATCTAAAGATGGCGAGGTGTATGATCAAGAGTCAAGCTTTACTACATAGCTTCTGGCTTGAGGCAATTATGTGTGCAACATATGTACTTAATAGGTATCCCACTAAAGCATTGTAGTATATCACTCCATATGAGGCTTGGCATGGTCACAAACCATATGTTGCTCATCTATATGTCTTTGGTTGTCTAGCATCAGTGCATTAGTGTCTGAACAACAATGTAGGAAATTGGACCATAAAGTAATAAAATGTATTTTTGTTGGGTATAGTTTTGAAATTTAGATCCAAAGATGTGTATGCCAGTTTACTGCCTCTTTTTATAGGTGGAGAATTTAAAGCTGATCCAAATGAGGCCATTTCTCAGCCTTTATAGGTTCCACATGAGGATGCAAATCATTCCATTTTTAATGCAGATTTACATGATGCACTTGTTTATGAGAGGTCTAATATAGAGGAGGGAAAAAAAAAGCCTAAATGGCTAGTGCAGACTTTGCAAGATAGAAAATTAGATGCAACTCTGTCTCGTACTTTCAAGCTCTCATAGTGTTTCCTTTGCATCAGATTGCTATATGATGGCTGCCTCTAGTCTTTGTGATAAGAATGAGCATGATTCATTTGATGAAGCACAAAGTTCAAAAATTTGGATGGCTCTTATGCAATCAGAATATGATGCTATTAGGAAGAATGGTACCTCGTCTTTATGTGACTTCCCTCCTGGCAAGAAGGCCATTGGCGCTAAGTGGGTATACAAACTAAAGTGTAAACCTGATGGAACAATTGGCAGGTATAAGGCTAGGCTTGTTGCAAAAGGTTATGCTTAAGAAAGAGGCATTGATTTTGATGAGACCTTTGCTCCCACATGCCAAATGGCTACTGTTCATAGCATGTGTGCACTTGAAGCTCATCATATTTTTCAACGTTGTGGTTTTGTGCAGAAAGGGCATGAAAACAAAGTGTGCAAGTTGAAAAAGGCAGTATATGCTTTGAAGCAACCATGTGCTTAGTATGAAAAGATACATGCCTACTTGATTACATATGGTTTTGAGAACAGTCCAACTGAGAGCACCTTATATGTTAAGCGCGAAAATGGTGTGTTCCTTATCATTGTTGTCTATGTTGATGACATGCTACTCACTGGTCCTAATGAGAAGCATATTGTTGATTTGCATGCCTCATTTGAGATGTCAAATTTGTGGCATTTGCATCATTATTTGGGCATTCAGTTTATGCAAGTTGATGGTAGAATAGCTTTGTGTCAAACAAAATATATTGGCACATTATTGCAGCGTTTTGGCCTTGAAGACTACAAACCTATTGCTAGTCCTATGGAAATAGGTTTACGATTGAGACTTTGTGATGTTGGGGAGGCATTTGATGTTGTTCTCTATAAGCAAGCTATTGGATTCTTGATTTACTTATGTATTACTCAGCCAGGTATTGAGTTTGCTATCTCACATATGAGCAGGTTTATGCATTGCCCAGGTGTCAAGCATTGGTAGATGGTTAAGTGCATCTTTCACTACTTGAGTGGTACATGACTACTTGGATTATTTTACCCCAAGGGGGGATCACTACCACCAGATTTGCATTCTTTTTCTGACTCTGACTAGGCTGATTGTTATGACACTCGTGTATCCATGAGTGCTTTTTGCTTCATGCTTTGTAGCTCATGCATATCTTGGTTGAACAAGAAGTAGCCTACTGTGGAAACTTCTAGTTGTGAGGCTAAGTATGGGGCAGCTTTCATAGCGATTGTTGAGTGTGTGTGGCTCATATGCCTTATGGCTGATTTTGGTGTTGGTCAATCTTCTACCACCACCATCTTTACTAACAATCAAAGCACATTGGCAATTGTGAGGAACCCTGTGTTCCATGCTCGCACCAAGCACATTGAGGTGCACTATTATTATGTCAGGGAGAGGTTCTCTACTGGAGAGATCAGTTTGGTATATGTGCCATAATAGGTTTTCGAGTTGAGAGGGAGATTAAGTTTTTGAAGTTAATCTTAAGCAAGATTTGAATTTATAAAGTTCTAGGAATAATGGTGATTAGGCGAATTGGCCACTATAAACCATTTAATTCCTTTACTTTTGACTTGGTAATAAAAATCAAAATAACACTAAAATACCTTAAGCTTAAAATCACTCTTGTGGAATTTTAAATTCCATAAAATCCCATGGCATGTCTAATCAGCAAGGCCATAAACTTAAGGTAATGGTACAAAATTTTCTCTCTTAAAACCATGATACAATGTGGCAACTTATAGTTCCATATTCTCAAGCTCTAAGGAATAGAAAATATGATCTATGTAGTTTTGGAAGATGGAAGTATCAATGATCTTGTTCAAGAAAGTTCCTTGTTGTAAAGAACTAAAGAACTATTCAGAGCTTTACATTATTCTTCCAAGCAAATACAAAGCGTGAAGAGAAGGTAAAACTTAAGGGTTGTCATAAGCCCTAAGTACGTTTTCCAATGTCCTAGAAGTAAAGGACTATTTAAAATGGTAAATGATATTACCATCTACTTTAGATTAAAGATCTCATTGGCAAATCAAGTATTCGCTTTTTAGATTACTCATTATGTCAAAAGATAATATCTAGTTGAGATATAAACTAACTCTATTATCAAGTGACATAACAACAATCTTTTAGAGTACATCTGAACAAAGAAATCATTGAAAGGCCAATCTTTGACATTAAATCTTGTCAAGTTGCAATTACAAATTAGACTTGGTAAGTTGAAAGTCCATTGTAACATAGGTACCACATATGATCTGCAATGGAAATTACACTTACAAGACTATAGAAGTAATAGCTCTTACTTGATTAGACTAAAGGAAGGTTTGATCCCAAGATTCAAGCCACCATTACCTTTACTAATTTGGAAGTGTAATCTGGATGGTAAGGGACATCTACGCTTACACTTTAGTTGATTCAATGGTATGGGACATCAAATCTATATGTAATTTAAACTTGAACTTTGGGACATTTATTCAGTAAGCTTGGAGAAGAGAAAGCAAAAAATATTTGAATAGTTATTTTAATCAAGGGCTAAAAGATTGAAAGTAAAATCTCTCAAAATTTATTGAAAGAGCACAATTTTCAATATATCCTCAGGCAGTTTTCAAGGACAAACACTCTTGAAGGGAGAAAGTCCCCAACACGTGTCCCAAGAACTTATACTTATGCTCTAAAAAGACAAAATAAGGTATTTTAAGTTACAAGATAGGAAAGAAATTGACAACATTGAATAACTTCCTCGCATGCTAGTGCTTCACACTTCTTTCATTACATCTTCCAACCTAGGTAAAGTTCTCAAGGATTAGTTCTCAAAGAACCTCAATGCAAGAGAAGACTTTCATACACCATAAGGATTGTACAAATCCTAAGTGGGTTTGGAAAAGAAGTTGGATGAGCTATAAAGCATAATCCTAAAGGTATCTTGATGCTTCATGGGGGATAACATAACATACATTATGGATTCCAATAATATAGACCTAAGGAAAATGTCTACCTGTATGAATCATAATAGCTAGATCCCCAAGTAAAACCCATGGGTAAAACTTTTGAACATGAAGGAATCTATTCGAGAAAGACTTAGTATTATCTCTTATTTTGGCTAAAGAAGAGAACAAAAGCTAAAAGACCCAAGTAGGGCAAAGTTCAAGTCAAATTTTAAGTTTGATAAGACCAATCACACCACATTAAATGGTTAACCAAATATTTAAGTAAGATTAGTAGTGGTGTATCTAAGCACCTTGGTCCTTGCTCTCATAATTTTGTACCATAGTTGGAAGCAAATGACGGGCATTCAAAAGGGCATAGAAGGTGAGAAGGACATAATTATGTGGATTGGATGAAGAACGCATTGGTATGGGATGGTGGGTACTGATTCCCATTGAGTACTTTTTCTTGATGGCTAGAAGAAAAATGGAATCATGATCCAATGGAATACATCAGGAAGATAATGTCTAGGAATAGGCATCTTCTTCAATTATCCTCTCAAGAAAAATTCTTCCAACAAGATACGTAATGATCTTTCTCTCATAGAGAGTTAGAAATAAAGAGAGGATCAACTTCTTTGAGTTTGAAGGTAAACTTCAAAGGATGAAGCTCTAAACACTTTATCCCAAAGTATGACTTGAAATTCAAGGAACATAAAAATGATCTTAGAACAAGCTTTAAAAAAAGCTCGGAAAGATCATCTTTTGAATACTTGATCATTCAAGTCAACAAGAAGAATTAGAAAGATCTACTTTCAACATAGTACATCTTAGAAGAGATCTAGAATATAAAGGACAGAATTCTAGAAGGATCAAGAAGACCTTTAAGGTTTAAGATCCAACTAAAAGTCCTTAAGGATTAAGTATTGAAGAAATGGTTGGAATAATATATTCCTACTTCGACCTTAAAGATAGCACGATCCTTTACACTGTGAGTTTCTATCTAGGGAAGTAGTTATAAAGATCTTAGTCTTTTTGGAAGAACAAGTAAAATAGATTTCAATCAATTAGAATAGTTATATCAATCCCTATGGATTCTAATCCCTTAAAGTGGATTCTCAAAACTATGTAAAGTTTTGAAAGAATTTGAACCCACTTTTTGCAAGCTTCTCTCTAAAGATAAAGATGTTGTTATATCCTCTTAAAACCAAATAATCCACCTATACCATTCTATTGGTTGGGTAGGGATTATAAAATTAAATTCCCCTCTATTTAGATTTATTGGAGGCGAATTGCAAACAAGAAAATCCACCCATTTCACTAAAAGTATAAAGTATGTATGCATTTAAGAGGAAGTGATTGGGGAAAGGATTATGAGAGATTCATCTTCCTTTTAGAACAAGTTGGATTCTAACTTGAAAGATGAATTTGATAAGGAAACCTTAAGAAGCATTCATCTATTTTGCTAGGTGCATGCACAAGTGATGCAAAGAGATGGACCAAGGTAGCAATTTAGCTAAATTCAATCCACCCAATTCCCATGTTAGCTATGGAGACCCATATGGCACATGGATTAAACAATGAAATAGATAGGGATGTTCTCTTCCACCCTTTTCATTCTTTCCATACTTGGCATTCAATTCAGTTCTTTTTCATATGCAAAACTAGATGGAGCCTTGAATGATTGGGGCAGGGAATCATAACACACATGGATTATCCTCTTTGAAAATTCAGTCAGGATAGAAATCATCCTTTTGAATCAAGAGGTGAATTAGATATATGAAGAACATGATCCTCGAGATGGAACATGGGGCATGGTGGAATACCCCAAGGTATATGTCTCCACTCGATTCCGAGGACAAAAATGCTTTTAGGGGGGGGGGGGATGTTGTATAATTATATGGGTCAAAAGGGTAGAACCCTAAAGCCTTGGGATTCAAGGTTTATTTACCCCTTTTAGATGGTTCTTGAACCTTAGAGCTAATTCTCTAAGGTTGAGTACCTTATGCTTGATTGGAAGCTTCTCCTAGCCACTTGGTTCGTACGTGAGAGCTTAGAGAGTCTTCTTTTAGAAGCCATGTGATTTCATGTGATTTCCTAAGCTTTGAAACCATGTGACCACCTTAGGGACCCATGTGATGGAATGTACACGTCCCCTTGAGAGGGACTTACCCCTTGAAGGGTTTCAAAGGCGATGCACCACGGTGCGCTCTCCTTATCGAGAGCTCCACGACGATATCCTCGGAGTAGAGAACGGAGCTCCTAAGGCCGCATGGTACTCCACACAGTGCATGTAAAGATATGCAAAAAACACAGTACACAAGGACCACAAAGACAAACTTCTTAGGTCTTACAAATGCGGTCAAACTTATAGTCTGTGACTGACTAGGCCACTATATGTTTTATTAAAGAACATATACAAAGAAGTGTCCAGTGGCCATGTGGCCTTTCACATGGACACTAACGGTAACAATCTCCCACTAAAGGCCAATATGGCCAAAGTAACGATGGGAGAAAAATAAAGAATGATAAAGAATACTTGAGTGTAAGTATACAAACTATACCTCCCACCTGATGGGAATGTTACATAGTATACAAGTGACTGTGTAAGATCATGAATCAAGGCCCCCATCAAGTGACAATAGTGTCGAAAGCTATCCTGTGGTAGAGGTTTAGTCAAAGCATCTGCAGCATTATCTCGAGTGTGAGTGTTCTCAAGAATAATGCGCTCAGTGGCTAAGCAATCTCAAATGAAGTGATACCTCACCTCAATGTGCTTGGTCTTTGCATGATAGACCAGATTCTTAGCCAAAGCAATGGCATTCTGACTATCACTGAGCAAACGAGGTACATGCTGAGGTAAAGCCATATCACAAGCAAGGCAAGAAAGCCACAACGCTTCCTTACATGCCTCACTTGCTGCAACATACTCTGCTTCTATGGTGGAAACAGTTGTACATTCTTGAAGGCAAGATCTCCAAGAGATAGCACCTCCAGCAAAATGAAAAATGTACCCTGATGTAGACTTACGATTGTCTACACAACCAGCATAGTCAGAATCCATGTAACCAATAATGGATGCTTTCCCTCTACCTAAGCATAGACACTTGTCCTTAGCGCCACTTAGATATCTTAAAATCATCTTGACCACTTCCCAATGTTTCTTGCCATGATTAGACATATATTTGCTCACAACTCCCACTACAAATGCAATGTCTGGTCTCGTAGCTACCATAGCATATATGAGACTACCAACAACAGACTGATAGGAAATTTTGGTCATGAATTCATTTTCCTCATCTGATTTGGGGCAATCATCCGTGCTGGATTTCACATATGTGGGTAAAGGTGTGCTCAATCCCTTTCCACCCTACATATTGAACCTATGACGTACTTTGGATATGTACTCACTTTGAGACAAGTATATGCATCTTTTTCTCCTATCACGAGTAATGTGCATGCCAAGAATATGTTTGGCATCCCCCAAATACTTCATATCAAATGTTTGACTCAACTTCTTTTTGAGAATTGACAAATCATAAGAGGACTTCTCAACAATCAGCATATCATCGACATAAAGTATCAAGCATATCAAGTTACCATTTGAACATCTCTTTGTGTAGAGACAATGATCCTCATTGCTTCGAGAATAGCCTTGAGACTTCATAAAAGCATCAAAGTTTTGGTACCATTGTCTAGGGGACTGTTTAAGTCCATACAAGCTCTTCTTAAGCTTACAAGCTAGACTTTCCTTGCTAGGAACTACATAACCCTCTGGTTGTTCCATATAGATCTCATCTGTAAGATATCCATGCAAGAAAGCAATTTTCAAATCCATTTGGACTAGTTCTAAGTCCTCCATTGCAATGAATCCAAGCAACATGCGCAAGGTAGTCATCTTGACCTCTAAAGAGAAGATTTCCTCGAAATCAACACCATGTTGTTGCTTAAAACCCATTGCAACAAGTCGTGCTTTATACTTTGGAGAAGCACTATCTGATGTGAATTTAGCTTATATACCCATTTACATGGTAAAGCTTTCCTGCCCTTTGGCAAAGGTACCAAATCCCAAGTACCATTCTTGTGAATAGAATCCAACTCGCTCCTCATGGCACGCTCCCACTTGACATGATCCTCTATCTGCATAGCCTCTTTGTAACAAGAGGGCTCACTAGTGTCTGTTAGCATAACAAAATCTAAACCTAGAACATATCTATCAGGTGGATGTGAGACACGTGCATAACGTCTCAATGGTTGTTGAATAGGAATATGTGCAGACTGATCTGAATGGACATTCTCTTGAACATCCCTATGTGCAGCATTTTTATGCATGCTAATTGGAGGACTAGTATCCTCAAACACCACTCTTCTCACTTCAACCTCCTTAATGGGTTGTTTATGCATCTTAGACTCATTGAAAATGACATCACTACTTCTGATCACTGACCGTGTTTCAAGATCCCATAAGCAATATCCAAATTGTCGTTCTTGACCATATCCAAGAAAAATGCATTTCTTTGACTTATGATCCAACTTTTGTCTAAGATTCTTTGGTATATGAACATATTCTTCACACCCAAATACTCGAAGATGATCATAATATGGTGGCTTCTCTGTCCATAACTCTTGTGCCACTTTCAAACCTTTCATAGTACTAGGTGAAAGGTTAATCACATGAACTACAGTCAATACTGCTTCTGCCCAAAAACCTTGTGACAAGTTTGCATGATGCAACATAGAGACTACTCTATCTTAAATATTTTTATTCATCCTCTCAGCTACACCATTCTGTACTAGTGTATAAGGAGTTGTAAACTCTCTACGAATCCCTCTAGACTGACAAAAAAGGCTGAATTCATGTGAGGTATACTCAACCCCATTATTTGAACGTAAAGCCTTAAGCTTAGTTCCTTTTTCAGTCTCAACTGAAGCAAGACATTTTTTGAAAGTAGGGAATACCTCATCCTTCTATTTGATAGGATATACCCAAACTTTTTTAGTAGCATCATCTATGAAAGTGACAAAGTAAAGAGAACCACCTAAGGACCTAGTCGGCATAGGACCACACACATCTGTATGAATGAGATCTAAAGGCTGAATTGAAGAGTCAATGTGCGTTCTGTGCATATTTCTAGTTTGCTTTCCATATTGACAATGCTCACAAAATGAAAAATCGGAGAAAGATAACATAGGTAAGTAACCAAAACGAGAAAGATTTTCCATTCCACTATGAGATATCTGTCCCAAATGACCATAACAAATACAAGCCATAGGCTGCTCAGTAACAACTAACACGTGTTCTTTCTGTGATACAAATAAAGGATAAAGTGAGCCAACTTTGCTTCCTTTTGCAAAATATTACCCTTTAATATGCGAAAGGATTGAGCATAGAAGACCACCTTGTAACCAAGGTCATCAAGTTGACCAAGTGACATCAAACTGCATGATAACTGAGGTACATGGTGTACATTATGCATAGTACATTTTGAACCATCAATGAACTGCACAACCACATCTCCAATCCCCACAACATCACACTGGTAAGAATCACCAAGTCTCACGGTACCAAGAGACTTTGCTGCATAATTAGAGAACCATTCTCTATGTGGTGTCACATGGAAAGAAGCACCAAAATCTAGCAGCCAGGTGTGGGAAAGAGAATCAGCCATAAGAGCCTCAGTTGGCACAGTACTATCAAGTGTCAACACATCAGCATCATCAGAAATAGCATTAATTTCTTCAATCTTCACAGTCGAAGTAGATGGTGCAAGTAACTATTTAACATGCCCATCAACATTCTGTCCTTTACCTTTAGCATTCTTTAATGCATAACAATCCTTCTTCATGTGTCCTTTCTTATGACAATAATGACATTCGATATCCCTCTTCCTTGATTTACTTCTGCTCTTATTCCGTTGACCATTCTTTTCCTTGTTCATGATCATGCCACGTTGTTGATTCTTTCCTTGGTAAGAATCACGAACATTATATGCATCTCCACTTTGAGTGCCAACCATAGATTTTCTACGAATCTCCTTACTCAAGAGTGATCCACATATGTCATCATAGACGAGTTTACCACTAGGTGCACTATTGCTAATAGTTGTGCAAAATGTATCCCATGATGAAGGCAAGGTGCATAAGAGCAATATTGCTTTCATTTCATTATCCATATCCATTTTTTGAGCCTCTAACTGAGAGAATATAGCATCAAACTCATTTAGATGAGCAACAACACTATCTGTGTCCTTCATACGAAGGTCATATAATTTTCTCATCAGATAGACTTTATTTGATGCCATCTCTTTTTCATATGTATTGCATAACTTCTTCCAAAGCTCCTATGCACTTTCACAGTCTAATACTGTAAAGTAAACATTATCTGCCAGGTGCAAGTGAATGGTAGACCTGGCCATATCATCTAACTCATCCCAATCATCTTCATCCATGTCAGCAGGTTTTTTTGAAATTCCATTTACTGGCTTCCATTGCCTCCTTTGAATCAGCACATCATTAATCTGATTCTTCCATAGAGCAAAGTTTGTGCCATCAAATTTTCGGATCTCAAAATGGCCTTTGCCCTGCAAGTTATAGCTCCTCCTTGAAACACTAGCACTAGACCTTGATCCATCGGATGTGCCTGAGACCTCTGATGCCATGATGGTAGAGAACTGAATGCTTGTATGATTTGGATCATATTCAAAACCCAAATTTTGATAATGATGATGATTATTTGTGATTTAGTTATTGCTACAGTGGGTTCAAGTCCACCATGTGTGCCACTGTTAGACTAGAGCTGGTTCAGATACCCAATTTTTAATTTATTTATTTTAGTAGGAATTCCCTAGAAATTCAACTAACTACCCAGGTTTAGTCGTAACCATTGTAATGAAGATATAGAGAGACATCTTGAGAAGAGGGATTCAAGAAGACGTATGCACAGAGCATTATAGACAAACAGAGACTCGCATTGTGCTCTCTACATTGTAATCTTCATTGATGTGCAATGGATGATTTTTGCACTATAATATATAACCATTTTCATCTTGCACCATCATCTATCTCAAATGTCCTATTCTGAGTATTTGTTCTATTTTCTATGTTATAAGAGTGGAGTAGGGAATAGAAATGCATTGAATCTATTTTTAGTAATCCCCATTCCCCGAACCTTTCTTGCAAGATTAATTGATAGCAAACATTATCTTATGTCTAGCTTATGATTGACACATGACTAATGTCCTTTGAAATAGATGCCTATTCATGTCAAAAGACATAAACATAGATATCCTTTATTGCATCTGGTCAAAGAAATAGTTTAATGAAAGCTCAATCTTCAAATCCTTCTCAAGAATAAATTAGGACTTGGTAAGGATATAACTTAGAAAGTTCTTTTTGTACTTGATTAAGACTAAGATGAACAAAGTTTTCTTAGTAAGCAATCCCTTAGTAAAAGCTAAAATTGTATGCACTAAGGTGAGAGTGAAAATCGGATGGCATGGGATGTCTACGTTTACACTACATTAAAGTGGATTTGGTGGTACGGGACACCACATTCAAGGATAATGGAAGCTTCAACTCATGGATAAAAGACTATTTATGAGTCATCTTGAAAGAAAAGAAGACTAATCGTTAATAAAGCTCCAATAAGGTTTAGGAAATTTGATAATAATCAATTTCCTTAAAGCCTATAGTTTTTGAGGATGAAAACTCTAAAGGGTGGAAGAAGGGTTTCATGAATATGATACTTCTAAACAATAGATGCATTTCTTGACTCTTTCCTAAAAGTTGAGTACACATTTGATACCAATCACCTAAGTATGTTTGATATTTAATCTCAAACAAAGTAAGCATCGGATATGCAAGGATGGAATTCATGGAGGAATTCCAATTTGGAAATAACCAAAGTATAAGCTAGTCTAAGACTTGAAGCATATCCATCATAAGGTACTTGCAAATAATGGATCAAGAAATTTTGGATAGGTAATCATGAGAACTTGTCTAGGTTAAAAGGATAACGTGTAATTGTTGATCCCCATAATTAGAATAGTTTAACGGTTCCATGGACATCAAATAGGATTTTAAAGACTTAAGCAAGATGAAAAATCATGAAGGTACGAGTTAAAGAT
Source organism: Ceratopteris richardii (assembly GCA_020310875.1). Taxonomy (NCBI): domain Eukaryota; kingdom Viridiplantae; phylum Streptophyta; class Polypodiopsida; order Polypodiales; family Pteridaceae; genus Ceratopteris; species Ceratopteris richardii. The sequence goes on from CM035427.1 coordinate 128,400,875, forward strand.
CCCCAAAAGGTCCCATGGGAAAATATCAGGGAAGAAGAAGGAATCTAAAGGAGAAAAGATGTGGTCTTATCTCAACTTAACATGGCTAGAGGGATTTAGAAAAATCAAATTAATTATATTGAACAAACATTATGGTCTGATAAATCATGACAAGGAAGGTTTAATGGTCGACCAAAGAAATATTTAAGATACATTAGACACCTTAGTCTTTTCCCTCATGAATATGATGTCAAGCAACTCCAAAATGGAACTCAAGATCATAGAGAGCATTGAGAGGACAAAGAAGGTGGAAAGATAAAGATTGTAGTGTAGAGCTTGGAGAAAGAACTCATTGGTATTGGATAGTGGGAACTGACTCCCTTTGAGAATTTTCTAAAATATACTCAAGATCCGATAGGATCAAAATAAGCCTTAAAGATAAGACAACAAAGAATAAGGCCTTAGATTCATAAAATGGTTGAGAGATTTACCTACTTGAACGAGATAAATACACTTGGCTTTATTTACAAGAGGGTAAAGGAATAAGTTTGACATCTACCTTAGAAAAAGGTTATCCTCTATCCTCTTAATAAGATGCATTCTTTTCAATAGAATCCATAGCCAACATTAGATTGCGCAGTAGATGTGCAAAAGATGAGGATAAAAACTTAAGGGAGTCTTCTGAGATAAACTCCAAAAAGTGAGGATTTTGCTTAAAGTCAAGCCTATGTCTAGGATATGATGCCAAGAAAGAGGTACCTTTCTCGCAAGACTTTGGAAATTAAATCAAATAAAACTTGAATCATTTAACTCCATTTATTAGATATAAGATCAAGAAAGATGTTATTCTGATGTCTTGATAGGTATTGTTCCTCAATTAGTTTGAGGATTTGGAGGAATTGGTTAAGTAAGAAATGATTTTTTCCTCTTCGCAAAACATTGCTAAGCTTTATAGTTAGTATATTAACTATTTATGCCATAAACCAAAGTTGGTTTAAGATAGTCAAGTACTATTACCCTTCGAAAGAACCCGCAAGGGTTAGAGACCTAGAATAATGGTCTACCAAGTAATTCCAATTTCAAAAAAATGTAATTTTAGCCTTTTGATCAATGAAGTCTTAAAAATAAAAGATTTTCCAGAAGGATTAAACCATGCAAGAACAAGGAAATGTTATAAGGGTTAATCTAGGGAAAATCAAGCAAGATCTAGACAAGGATCCACTAGCAGAAATGAACTTTCAAAATTGGGTGTATTATCTATCATTGAGAATACTTGAAGATTATGTGTCAAGAAATGTTGGGTGATTGATATAAGTCTGCCTAACTTTCCAAGGAATGAGAAGATAGTATTTCTCCTCAATTTATTGAGTGTTTTTTGACAAGGACTCAGTAGACCCTCTTTGCTAAGTTCATATCTTCTGGTAAGTCTTAACAAATACAAATAAATTCTATTTGTACTTGTAAGGGACTATAGAATAGTAAGTCATTTATAGAACATATAAAGATTTATCTCTTTTTTGTCGAAAGTGGAAGATGGATCTAGTTTCTATCCCTTTCAAGAAAGAGCAAGGACCTCTATTGCATACTCATAAAAATTATACATTGCTAGAAAGGTCCAACGTGTGTAAAAATATAGAATTTTATGGATCTTAAGGTTTTAAAAGTTCCAAAAGTGAAACAATTAAGTTAAGACCACCAGAGAAGTCCACCCATTTCACTAGTCCATAGGTACGAGGCATGCATGTACATTCAATTAGATAGAGGGAAAGTGATTTGGGCAAGAATTATGATTCATTTCCTTTTCAGATTGAGGAATTTAGAAAGCCTTATATGATTACAGGAGAAAAATCTAAAGAGGGAGATGACCATGCTCAGAGTATAGATCATGGTGCATGGGGGAATACTCCACAAATGATACTTTTACTCATTTTTTATGAAAAAATTTCTTTAAGGGGGGAAATGTTGTTGTAGCTCAATGATGAGTAGCACCTCCTTTAATGTCAATCCGGGAAGACGTGAGGATGGTATGAAGACCTCGAGCAAGTGGCGGCACAAGTGCGTGAGTGAGAAGCACACTAGCATGCACACACATACACACGCACGCGCACACACGGCAAGACAAAGAGTGAGAATCGATGGAGCTTTTAGATTACTTTCAAAATGCTCTTACAAGTTCGTTTCAATTACAATCTACCCCCAAAAATGAGCTCTCTAGCTCTTTTTATAGTTTTTGACTAGCTTTTGGCCCTGTCCAGACCTAGTGTCCGGCCTAGTTAAAAATTAGGTTCCAGGGCTTATTTGAGGGCTCAAACGAAGTCTAAAAATTATGAAATTTGGTATGATGGTACTTCTAATACTCCTCAAGCTCGAGGACTCCTCGGCTTGCACAAAATGGAGTCTAATCTACCAAAAACGGGATTTACAATGTTTGTGTAGTGATTAAAATCACTTGGGTTGTACATAATCTATGGGAAAAAATGATCTGGCCTTGTTGCCGTATTGTGCATGACTCCTTTGTTGCTTTGTATGCCAACACTCCCCCCTTCCTAGCGTCTGTCGCCCCTGACAGACCTTTGTTCGCGCGGGTGGTCGATGTAATATTGGATGACATTGGTGGCCAGTTCATGTTCTCCTATCCTTAAGCCTCTTGCTAGATCGGCTTCCAATGCCTCCCAATTGATTGCACCAGGGGTTTCTGGTTGCGGGGTGGTGTAGTACTCTGAATACATTGCTTGTTCACAAGCAAACAGTTGAAGCAGATGTGTCGGCTTTGGTGCGAAAATCTCCGAGTGGTACTCCCAGAAACCAGATCTGAACATTTCTTCGAAGGTCTGTTTGTAGCAGGCGGGGAGGTACTTGATGCGTGCATGCCAAGCGTAAGCCACACGGATACTGGGGGTGGTGCTCATGTCATACACCAAGTCGTAATTTCCATTGCTAAACCCCGGAAGACGTACCTGTGGCGCGGCTGCATTTCTAAAGGTCTTCAGCACTACTTGCATCATATCTAAGATTTTAAGCATCATTTGCGCTGCTACATCTGGCATGGGCTTCAAGCGCGGCATCCAGTGGCGAATGGTTCCCATCATATATGCTACCGATGGTGGTCCTTGTGGTGGCGCGATGTACGGGTAGTTCAGCCATTCCTTGCATTGCGCATTGTTCTGTACCTTGATATTAAATGCCTTCCACGACCTGCGGCGGGGAACTGGACCGTAGCATGGGTTGTACAGGAGGTGCAGTGGCGCGTTGTTCCATGTGCGTAGCATTTCTGGATAAGTCTCTAAAAGTTTCTGCCGCCATGTCGGTTGACGAATCTTGCCTTTTCGCACCTCTGGAGGAAGGTCTTCGGGTTGAAATTGGGTCGCAAAAGTAGGAATCTGACCCGTGACTCTTTGTATTTCTGCATTATAATCAGCCAAGATAATATAATATGGCCTGTACTGGAGTTCCGATGAGAGAATCAGGCGTCTCGATGACAAGTTCTTGAAGTAATCTGATTGTAAAACAGTCTCTTCTATGACCCTCATAGCCTGATTTTGCACTACGGTGCGCTCTTCATGCGAGGTCCCTATTTCCTCCACTTGTCGTAACCATGGCGGCCGTGGTGCCTCGAACGTGTCCTGCGCTTCTTCTGTTTGTTGGCCTCCTGGGAATGGTTGCGGATCATATTCTTCATCAAACGTTTGTTCCACAGGAATTTGCACAACTTCTTCGTCCGTGGGAGCCTCCGGAGGGGAAGATGGCCTCTCATATTGTAGTAGGCGTGTTTGCAATTCAGTTACCTATTGCTGGAGATCTTTTATGGCCTCTGCGTCGGAGGGAAGCGAAGCTGCAGAGGGGGTGGTTGGAGGGGCAGCTGTTGGGCCTTGTTGGTGTTCCTGCTTCAGTTGTCCTAGCTCCTCCGATAGCTTATCATGTGCTTCGAGTAGCATGGCATAATCTTCCAATATAATCTTGATATTATCGGGGGTCACTGCTTGAAACTTGGATGGGCTGATGGGTGCCCCCGGTGTGCTCTCAATAGCTGCCTCCAGGTTCTCTTGATTTTGTATTTGCAGACGTCTGTTCTCTTCCTGAGCAGTCGCAAGATGGCGTTTAAGTAGCGCCATATTTCGCTGAAGTTTTGAGTTGCGTTCCAGTTGTGTCCGTAGGTGACTTTCTACCACCTGCACTGCTTCCTGATCTACGTTCTGTAGCTGTACTTCCAATATATTATGGGCGTCTTGGAGGGTTTGGAACTGTGTGTGGAGGCGAGCATTCTCCTCTTCTAGTACCGCAAGGCGGAGCTGTAGTGTCACAGAGTGCTCTTGCAGGCATGCGTTTTGTTGCTGAAGCTGAATGTAATCTGTTCTTAAATTTGATATACAAGCCAACATGGTGTCCAATGCATTACCTATAGATGAGTGGGGGGTGTTTACCGTGGAAGATGCATGGGAAGGGAATTGGGGAAGGGAGATAGTGAATGATGTGTCTACGAAAGTTGTGTGTGTGGGTGTAATTGGTGGAGGGGGAATGGGAGGAGGTGAACCCGTGGGTGGTGGGGCCGTGGGTGGTGAAATGTCCATTCCTTCAGGAGTGGGTGTTAGTGTGGGGCCTGCCATATACACTGGTATGGTAGGTGGTGTGTGTGTGGAAGTGGTGAATAGGTGTGAAGTGGGGTGGGGAGCTGAAAAGACAGGGAATGGTTGAGGGCCTGGTTGAAAAGCCCTAGCAAAGATGTCCTGGAGGGATTGTAGAAATGGAGAGAGGGATATCGGGGGTTGGGGTCGTAAATTTGAGGAGGGTGGAAAGGGTGGCATGGTAGTAGGGAAACCCATGAATGTGGATCTGGGGTCAGGATGACCCGTGGCTGAAGGCCTTGGGGATGGTTGTCCTAGGGCAGGCTCGGGAAGGGTTTCGGTGGGTTGTGTAGTGATGGGGTTTGCTTCAAAGGTCGGGTTATCAGTGGTAGAGAATAGGGTGGCACTAGAGATGGGAGTACGAAAGATGAAGGTTGGGTCAGTGGGTTGAGTGGTCGATGGGATTTCCACTGTCTCTGTTCTCGGAGGCGATGGTGGGGGAGTAGGTGGTAGTGGTTCGGTGGACTCCTCATGGGTGGCGGGGTGCTGTTGACTAGCTGTTTGGGAGGTTGGTGTAGTAGTTGGCTCCTCTGCAACTGTAACGGGAATTTGGATATTTTTACCTGAGCGAGGCCGTGTCTGGAACCTTCGTGGGTCATATTGAACTGAAGGCCTCTGAATGGCAGTGCGCACAGCTTCTACAACTCCATATGTTTCTGCCATCAATAAGAGACCTTCCCTGTACTCTGAGTCAACTCCCGCTTCTTCCAACAACTGAGTCATAAGTACTCTGCTGCTCTGTTCAGTGAGTAACTGCTGCGATCGCACTCTTTCCATAATCTGATACAGCCTTCGGAGTTCTGCTGTATATGCTGGGGCTTCAGTGGTCTCTTCTTCATATGCTTCTTCTTCTTCCGGTTGTCCGTGTTGTTGACTTTGCTGAGCGTCACTCCAATGGACATGTCTACCGTCTGTAGACTTTCTTCTTCTCCGCGAGGATGTGCCCTGCTCCTCTGCCTCTGAATAAAACTCCACGTCAGAGAATTGTGTGCTTTGTAGGAATGCTTCGAAATCCTGGGGGTCCAGTCCTTCAGCCTCTCCGGTGGCAGCAAACTCGAATTCAGGTGTAACCGGAGGAGCCGATGGGGTGGGTTGTGTCGTAGTGTCAGATTCCGACCTGGGTATCCTAATGGTAAAAGGAGGTACAGTGCCCTCTCTTAATGGTGATGCCTCAGGAGTAGTCAGGACTTCCCTTGTCTGGACACACGGAATCGCGCCCCTCATGCGCTTGGACTGATGTGTGGATGTCTTGAGCCTTTTAAACATTTGTAATTGTGCCCAAGTTAAGGCACGCTCAATGGGGACATCATATGCCAAGCATCGGTAAATGATGTGTGTGAGTGCACAGCATCCGTTCACCACTAATTTCCTAGAAGCCCGTTTGTTCGCTTCATACAACTGATCTATAATCCACACTGGTAGCTTAATAGGTAGCGCACCTGCTTCCGCCAAGTAGAGAGCAAACCAGATCTTCTTGTGTGGTTGCGTGAATCGGTCTTGACCGGGGAAGGCGAAATGTTGCATGCACATGCGGAGAGGGATGGACACATTTGGGGTGAGGGCTGCCATGTCTTTCAGCTTCACTACTTTCCTGTCCTTCATGTTATTGGGAACGAGAGCATCCTTTTCTGAGGGTACATGCGTGCCATGCATCTTTAAAGCATCACTCACTAGCTCCACAGTAAGTTCAAACCTCTTCAACTCGTTGTTGCCCAGCAATGAGGGGAGAACAAATGATCCGGGTTGGTCCTTATCTTCATGAGCTTGTAATGTAGAGACCAGATAGTAACATCGGAGGAGGTCGGGTTTAGGTAGTGGGGCTTCAAAATATTCCGCCAACCCTGCTCGTTGCCATATGATCTGGAGGTCTTCGGTGTTCTGTAAAGTCTCGAACTCCTTGGAGAAAAATTGGAAACGCACCCATGATCTGTCATACTCGCATTTAGACTCCCAGATATACTTAGCCTCTCCTAATGGACCGGGCATGCCATTGAACCAATGAGAGTTGGCATGGACTCTTTCCGTGATTCCTGTAGGTGGGTCTGGCACCGGGAGTTGCTGAAGGTGTTGCATCTCCACTGGTCGTTCAGTCGGGGGCACGTCCACAGGTAGGCTATCCACATCAATTCCTGCAGTAAGTATCCCTACTTGTGAGCCCGAACCTGTCGCTTCTGCCATTTTACTGCTTGCCTTCTGATTCTGTGAGAATATAGAAGCATGTGTTAACATCGTAATGGACAGACTAAATCCGTTGCTGTCCCCGTTACAACATTAACATGAGGTATATGGTGAGTTAGTGGTTAGTAAGTGCACGAAGACAGTGAGTGTAGTTAACGTTTGTGTATTCCTAGGAGACTAATGCCGTTAGTAAGTGGGGTGAATTTACAAATCGGGGTCGGGGGGTTTATCACAGATCTTAGACTGCCAAATGCAGTGGATGGGCTTTGCTTTCGGTTTCGTAGAGACTCCAGAGAGCTGTGTCGGTGTCGCTGTTTGGGAATGGGGCCTTTTAGGGACCCACTTATAAGTGATTACATGCATGCTCATGGGTCTTGGTGTGTTCCTAAGTGTTGAGCACGAGGGAATACTGGTTGTACTCGTAGATGGGTTATGCTGCATAGGTTGTGGCCTTGGCGTAACTACTTGTGCCCTCAAGCAAGCCTTAGGCACCCAAATTTGTCTAGATTGTGGGCTTGCCTTCATCGACTTCTTGGGCACCCAAATAGATTTTACTTTAGCAGAAGAATTTCTGACAGACTTCTTATTAGCGTCGTGTTGTTGGTTACTAATAAGAGGCTTTGCCCGTGTAGTTGACGGTGGTGCACCCGGTCGTTCGCCTTTCCGCACCCACACCTGGTTTATTTTCTGGGACATTCTGCTGCGCAGGTACTTTTGATCTCGGACATAGGTAGTACTCGGCTTCTTCTGCTTGTGATCCGCCTTTGGTTGCTGCCTCCTTCTGACCTTTGGAAAAGAAGGGAGTTCCGTTGCATCCCTGACTCCTTTTTTGCAAATGTCATTCCTCTGCAACACAGGGTTTTGAACAAGAACAGCATGGTCATCTTCATGTGTACCCCTGGAAGGACCAGGAGTCTGTGCCTTTCCTAGTTCCTTGAGTGCTCCATTGTCTAATTCTACTGTAACTCGACTATGATTGACCCAAACCTGGAGAAGTCCACTTCTTAGGTTTAGATTGACTGCTTGGTCATAGATCCAATCCTGACCCAAGACTAGAGGTTCAGTGAGATCCTCATCTTGACACACCAGTACTTTAACTGTCATTGCCTCATCATGAATGTAAAGGGGAAGTTCCGCCTCGCCCATGCAAGGGGTTTCCACTCCTCCCAATCCTATAAGATATGCTTCCACAGGATTGACAATCAATTGTAATTCTTGGCAGTAAGACAATTTAACAGCACTAGTGGCTGCACTTGAGTCAATCAAGGCTCTTACGGTCCTTGCACTCTTTCCTTGTCCTATATCTAAGGTTACGAAAGGACGTCTATCAATTATCCTATGCGAGCTTGTTCCTGCGACTTCACACATGGCCATAGGAAATCCGTGGTCTGCATAGTCATTCGCTCCAGGCTGATCTCTACCTTGCCTTCGTAATTTCATCCTTCTGATGCGTTCTAAAGCTTCAGCTTGAGCTTCTTCTCGAACTCGCTTTTCTTCCTCTTTGCGTTTCTTAGCAGTGTTGAGTCGACTGAGCATTTCCTCCGTGAGGGGTTCCTGATACAACTTGACTCTGCAACCGCTAATATAATTTGGGAGAACATCACCCTCTAATGTGGCCAATTGTACTGCTCCGCTCGTGGAGATCCGATTGATGATCATAGGTCCGTAGCCTCTCTTTTCTAGCTTCCTCGCGTGTTGTTTTAGTGTATAGACTAAGACTAGATCTCCTGCTTTCAAGCCTTTATCCTTCACGTGGGCATCAAAGTATGCCTTCTGTCTCTTCTTGGCTGCATATATCCCTGCAGCGGCTCTCAGTCTTGTTTCTCCTAATCGTTCAAGGTCAAAGATCCTAGAGGAGAGCTCATGACCTGTCCATTCGTGCTCTCGTGCTACTCTCAATGTAGGGATCAAGAAGTCCAAGGGTAACACAGCGTTTTGACCGAATACCATCTGAAAGGGAGTGGCTTGGAGTACCGTTTTGTAGGCCACTCGGTATGCCCAAACAGCATGGTGTAGCTGTTTGTCCCAATCAGAGCGTTTAGTGTTCACTAATTTCATCAGTACATTGCATAAAATCTTATTAGTGCTCTCAGCTTGTCCATTAACTTGAGGATGATAGGGGGCAGACTTTTTGTGTATTACCAAGAATTCTTGGAGTAGATTTTCAATCACTTCGTTCAAGAAATGAGTGCCTCTATCACTTACAAGCTCTATAGGTAGCCCGTATCTTGTGAATACATTCTCAAACAAGAATTTGGCAGTTGTTTGAGCATCGTTCTTGGTTGTAGCTTTTACCTCAACCCACTTGGTGAGATAATCTGTTGCCACAATGATGTATTCCGCATGAGAACCCTTAGCTGGGGGATTAATAGGACCTACGAAGTCTATTCCCCACTTAGAGAATGCACGTCCACCCATCATAGGTTTCAGTGGCATCTCATCTTTGCGTATAGGATACTGGGTCCTCTGACAGACATCACACCGTTTCACATAGGTATGTGCATCCATGTGAAGGGTAGGCCACCAGAAGCCCGCAAACATTATTGCCTTGATCACCCGATCTGGTCCAAAGTGTCCTCCTGCTACCCCTTGGTGAGCAGTTTCCAAGATCTTGAGATATTCACTTTCATGGACACATAACCTCAGGTAACCATCTTTACCGCGCTTATATAGATTATCACCTATGAGTGAGTAATCCAAAGCTTCTTGTTCTAAACTCCTTTTCCTAGCCAGAGTCATGTCTGGAGGGAATGTGTTTGTCCTCAGGAATGATACTAGTGGTTCGCTCCAATCTGGCGCAATGGATACTTGATAGAGAGTGGCATGTTCCACAGGTGGTTTAGTGCAACAGATTGGGCATTCCTTGCACAACTTTTGGACATCCGCTTCCATAGTTGGCCAGTGCACTCCGAATCTTTTTAGAGTCTGTAAAGTTCGTTGTTTTGAATGGTGTTGCTCTAATGCACCTACATGTGCTAATTGCAACCATTTAGCGTACTCATCCTCTTCTACGCAACAAGCCAAGATCCCTTGATCTGTGTGCTTGTACATGCTTCCGGCCATGATGTGATACTTTTGGGCTTTTACAACCTCTCTATTCCGTGTGTTTACCACTGGATGGTTAGGCCCGTATGTCAAGACTGGTACCAAAGGCTTAGCCCACTGCGGCACCACCTCCAAATTAAATAGGTAAGCATCAGGAAGGTCATCTGATACTCCTTGTGGGGCTTCTCCAGACGTGAGTCTAGAGAGATGATCTGCTCTCAAGTGAGTCCTCCCTTTTCTTACCACGACCTCAAAATCATATTCCATTAGCAAGAGAAACCATCTTACTAATCTTCCCGTATTGCATGGCTTGTTTACTAGGTATAACAATGCCTGATGATCAGTAAAAAATTTAAACTTATTTGCAAGCAAATAGTGTCTAAATTTCTTGACTGCATATACCATGCCTAATCCTTCGCGCTCTGTAGTGGTGTAATTCCGTTCAACCGCATTCAATTGTCTACTGGCATAGGCAATTGGAAGATCCATATTACCTTCACCAGTAGGTTGTGCAAGCACACATCCAATGGCATAATTGGACGCATCAACATGAACATGGAATGGCTTATTCCAATCTGGTGTGGTCAAGATTGGTGCTGAACATAATCTTCGTTTAAGCTCTTGGAAGGAATTCTCACATTCATCCGTCCACTCAAAGTTTGTCAGAAGTCCGTACATGGGCTTTGCAATGACAGCATACATGTGTATAAATCGTCGATAATAACCACAATGCCCCATGAAAGCTTGTACTTCCTTGACATTCTTTGGCCTCGGTAGCTCTGCTATGGCTCTCACTTTTTCTTCGTCTGTAGATATGCCATTCTTTGACACTATGTGTCCTAGAATCTTGCCTTGCCTGACCATAAAAACGCACTTTTCTGGGTTCAGGCAGACCTGGTATTCTCTACATTTGTCAAAGATTTGTCTGAGTTCAGGAATATGGGTTTGTCTAACATTGGAATGAGCACAGAGATCATCAACATAGACTTCTAAACTCTTCCTCAGGAACTCCTTAAACACATGGCACATCAGCCTCTGGAAGGTAGCTGGCGCATTGGTAAGCCCAAATGGCATTACTCTAAAAGCAAAAATGCCCCATTCTGTGGCAAAAGCTGTCTTATGCTGATCCTCTGGAGCTATGGCTACTTGATTGTAGCCAGAAAATCCATCAAGGAAGCTGTACACTTCCTTGCCTGCCACTCTTTCTAAGAGATGTTCTGTGATGGGAAGCGGATAGTTATCTCGAATCGTGGCGGCATTAACCTTTTTCAAGTTAATGCACACACGCAGCTTGCCATTCTTCTTGGGCACCACTACGATGGGGGATACCCATTCAGTGTGCTCAATTTCATAGATAAATCCAGCTTCGACCAGTCTATCTATCTCCTCCTTGATCTTAGCAGCGTAATTATCATTATATGTATAAGGCTTTTGCTTCGAGGGTTTAGCATCTGAGGTCATGGGAATAGTGTGTGAGCATATGTCTGGGTCAACCCCTTTCAAATCCTTGTAACTCCAAGCGAATACATCTCTGTATTCTCTTAGCAAGGCAATCAATTCATGCTCTTCTTCTTCTGTCAGGTCATGGCCTATATACGTGCATCTCTCCTCTCCTTCTTCTATGGCCACTACTATTTTCTTGGTGGTTTCTTTGTTATCATAGGCCTCTCCTGATTGTGCCTCTCGTTTAGGCATTCTTATCATGACTCTCCTGTCATCTATCTCATACTTCTTAAAATTTTCGGGGACCTCAAACAAAGATTCTTCCTCTTCTGGTGAGGCTTCTTTCTTTTTTCGTTTCTTCCCTTCTTCCTTCGGACTCACATGTGTTGCTAATCTTACGTCATTTGTAACTTCTCCATGCCTCTGGGGTTGAAATTCTACTTCATAGAAGTATTCTTCATCTGATGCAAATGGAGGGTCCATAATGATTGACTCTAGATCGGAGTCACTTGCATCCTCAAATGCATCAGGGCTAGGTTCGCATTCTTCTAGGACTGCCTCTCCCATGATTGGCTCTATGGAGAAGACTGAAATATCATAGCCATCCTCATCACAGTGAGGTGTCCATTGTTCTTCGTTGATGGCTACGTCCATTGTTGCTAAGATTTCTGCCCAACCGTGAGGTTCAAATTCTTCGTCTGGAAAAACTACAGGTGCATAGGCTGGGTCTTGGATTGATCTATGGGTTTCTTTCGCACCTACCTCTCTGGCTTTCTCTCTCTTCTCTTCTTCTACTGCTACCTTGCACATCCATAAGTGAGTGTCTTCATGCATCCATGAGGATCCTGACCCTATGGAGCGCACCGATTCTGTATCGTCTTTGGCTCTATGGATGGGATTCCACTGGATAGGAGGGACATCTCTATGAGAATAGTCCTTGAGATTGACTTTGGTTGTAACGCCCAAGTGTTGCAAATACAAGGAGTTGGTTCCCCAATCCTGTACCACTTGCAACTGTCGCATAAATGGTCTTCCTAAAATCATCTCATAAGCATGATTTTTGCCGAAGTCACATATAGCAAAGCTATGCTCAAACTCAACACCACAAGTGGTGAGAGTTATCCCTTCCAGCAATCCTAAGGGTCTCTCAATATGACCATCGGCCATCTGCAATTTCATTCTTGTTGGCCTGAGTGCTGGCTTGCCCCAACGCTTCCATAAGGAGGTGGTGGCAATTGCAACTCCTGCACCTGAGTCCAAAATTGCCTTCGTGGTGTAGTCCTGATAGGTGATGGGAAGGTAGGTGTTCCCTTCTTCACCTTCACACATATCTCCTATCTTATCCAGGGGAATTTCCGGTACTGTCCTATGGGATCCTACCCGGGAACGAGGTTTTGCTATTTCTGGTACTTGTTTGGCTACATGTTTCCGCGCGTTTGGTCTATCCTCAGGCAGCTCTTCCAAAGTGAGATCGCGTTGCACCTTGGTGTTCGTTACTACCTCCGTGTTCCTCGGTATGACTGAGTCGTCGTTCCTTACCATGACTGTGGGCGCTCTCATACATGTGGACTTTGCTTCCCATGGGCCTGTGAAGTGGGGTAGCTCTTGTATGGAATTAGACTCAAAGTCCAATCTCTCGAGAGATTGAATACTCTCATGTTCCCCGTAAATAGATGGGATGTCTTGTGGGAATTGGTCGTGTGCATCGTCCACAAGTTCAAAAGGAGGGGCGACCTCGCTTTCGTTTTCCCATTTGTCTTCTTGAATCTCTCGTAGGAAGTCTGGTGCAAACCGATTCATAGAAGAAGAAGTGTCTGGCTCTGTAGAATTAGGTACATATGCTACCTGGGAAGGAGGGCTTATTCTATCGTTGGCTCTTTCCTCGTTCTCATAGATAGCTGGAGCACAAGCTTCTTGGGGAGGATTACTTATTCTATTACTTTTCCGAACAGGCTCATATGCTCTCTGGGAAGGAATGTGGGTTACCTGTGGAGGTACATATGCTTTCGAGGGAGGCTCCTGTGACCTTTGGGGAGGAAGATAGGCTCCTTGAGGAGGCACATGGGCTTCCTGAGGAGGCTGGCTTATCCGTTCTCTTGCCCTTTCCTTTCTTTGAGGGATAGGCTCCTTTTCTGGCTGTGCAATTAGCCTCTCTAATCTTTCTAAGGAGGGAAAGGAGTCTGGTTTAGTGGAATTGGCCACATACACTTCTGACGGGGAATGCTTCATGTTTCTGCTTGCTTTATCTTTTTCTTGATTTTTTTCTTCCTTGGCAGATCTTGCAATTATTTCCTCTAACTTCTCTAGGAATCCATCCAAGTGTAATTGCGTTTTGGCTGAGCCCGAGTAATTGAAAAGGTGACTGGCTTCAAACATAGTCTGAGCCAATGCGACCATTTTCGCGCATAGTTTGGTTCTTTCTATCTCTAGGTCAGCTCTAGGATAGCACTTGTCATGATCCGTGACGTTTGGCCCTTCTTGGATTCTGGCCTGATATGCCTTAAGCATCATGTCTATGTCTTCGGGAGTGGGATCAGCTAATACTGATCCTGTTTGGGGTGGTGGGTGGGTTACGTGGGGTGTCTTAGAGGGTGAAGGGATGGAGGGTGATGGGGATGGTAGCGGTGGGAATGTGTGAGAGTGCGGTTGAGATGTGATCTCTATGATTTTAGCCTTGGTTTCTCGTAGACTTTCCTCAAGTTCACTCATCTTCTTTGCCCATTGCCTTTTCATACGTTCGCGGCTATCTTTCCAAGCTCTTGTTCTCTTTTTATTTTGGCTCTCAGTATCGCTAGTGTCTGGGCTCTTTTCCTTGCCTACCCCTTGGTTTTGCTGCAATGCCTGAGCCCTAGTGACTACCTGTACTGGTGCAGTGGAAGTGACGCTTCCTGAGGAGTCTACCACTAACCCAACAACGTTGATAGGGGTGATTTTTGGCGTGCTATTGGGGTTCTTTGGGCAATCTCGTAAGAGATGCTCTTTTCCGCAATCTTGGCAAAAGCCTTGGATAGTCACGGACTGAGGTTGTGTGGGCGGAGGCAAGGGACAATCACGAATGAAGTGATCCCCCTGACATCGGTAGCATGGCCCTCTAGGAATTGGTGGTCGTACCTGTCTAGGTTGAGGCCTAGACTTGGGGTTTGCATACATGACGTTCGTGTAATCTGACTCCCAACTAAGTTCGTTTGGCTCTTCACCATAGTAGGACTCACCATGCTCAGGAGACTGCATGTAGTAGGCCTGGGGGCTATCAACATGGGTAGAATCAAAGCTATGATCACTTGGGTCATTTTCAGAGATCAAGGGTGTTACTGGGACTATAGCTCTATTCAGGTTCTCTTCTGCCGCAGTATACTTTACCGGGATCACATTAGCTGGGGCTGGGGGTTGTTGTGCTAGCACAGGCTGAGGCCTTTGTTGGTTTTGATATTGAGGTTGGAAATTTTGTTGTGGCCTGCCATATGGTTGTGGAGGGTACTGGTTCTGGTATCTGCCTTGTTGGTAGGGCTGAGGGTAGGGTTGCCTAACCGCCTGCTTGTTGTATGGGCAATCTTGTGCGGTGTGGTTGGTGTATCTCCGTTCTATGGTGCAGTACTGGCTACTAGGGTTTACTTGGGGTTGAGCCATAATGGGACAGACATTCGCCATGTGGTCACCACCGCATGTATAGCATCTTTTCACTGGGGCAAACCTTGGAATTTGTTTGCTAGTTACGCCTAATTTCTGGGCCACTTTCTCTGCGAGTTCCTCAATTGATGTGGATTGCGTGGAAGAGTGACTAGATGCACTATCTGAATCTTTGTAGATTTTGGAAAGCTCTAGCTCTTCCCCTAGGTTATCTTCAATGTCGATGCACATTCGTACACACTCTTCTATAGTCCTAGGGTCTTTCAGATACACATAGGATCTCAATTTTGGACTCAACAATCCGTCAAGGAATAATGCTACTTGTTTAGCAGATGTGGGTAGCTCCGAAATAGGGCACCTTTCAAGATATTGTCTAAATCTTCTTCCTGCAAGTCTCACAGTCTCTTGAGGGGTTTGTTTGAAGCTGTGAATCAGTGAGGAGGTGTTGTGCCTTATGCCACTCTTGGAGAACTCAATAATAAATGCTTCTAGGAGTTGGTCTATGCTCCTGAACTGGCGCTCATCTAATGGCTGAAACCATGTAAGTGCCGTATTCCTCAGGGTTAGACCGAAGGCATTGTACTGCGTGAATAGATCCTCAACTTGTTCGGCTCTCAAGACTTGCTTGAACTCCGCCACATGATCATAGGGATCTCCTGTGCCGTCAAAGTAATTCTTCATGGACTTAACTAGCTGGGTGGGTCTCAAAGTTCTTGTGTGCTCTCTAGGCCTCGGCAGAGGGAATCCATCCACATT
Source organism: Ceratopteris richardii (assembly GCA_020310875.1). Classification (NCBI taxonomy): domain Eukaryota; kingdom Viridiplantae; phylum Streptophyta; class Polypodiopsida; order Polypodiales; family Pteridaceae; genus Ceratopteris; species Ceratopteris richardii. The sequence goes on from CM035427.1 coordinate 128,416,525, forward strand.
TCTTTGGTTCCTGTGGGCTCTATGCATCTCAGGTTCTACCCTATTCGTCTCTGTTCTCGTTCTTTCTCTGCCCACTGGGTTGGCCAAACTTACTTCTGGTCTATCTCTCCTTCTGTCTCTTTGCGTACCATGAGCTTGGGAAGTTCCAGCCCCAGGGTGACCATAGGATACATTTGATCTTGGTTGGGGGAAAATAAATTCACCCTTCCAAGTGTAAGCATGCCTATCATTTTCTGTCACCACAAAGATCCGTTCTGAAGCATGATCTAGGTAGGTCACTCTGCCTGGGCTATCCGGATCCTTAAACTCATAGATCATGATTGTTCCTATATCAATTGGGTGATCCGGTTTATACCTCCAAAAGGCTTCGACCGTTTCTCGATTGAGAAGCAAATCTATGCACTTGTTATCTTGGGGAACCCACTCAGGCGTGATAATCCTAGTGAGAACTGATTTACCTCGAGGGGTTCTAGGTTCCACTCCCATGTTTCCTTGTTCCAAGTCACCTAAGTCCGCTTCTGAAATTACATTTCCAAATTCATCTGTCCTATCTGGATGACTGGTGACTACGTATATGGTTCCTTCCTTGTCCAGGTATGCACCGTTTTCAAACTTGACAGCTGGGTGCTCTAGTCCTATGGATTGGTCAGGGTTTTTAATCTGGACCACAGATCTTCCTAGGCCGTCCTCATAGATGCTAGCACCTAATCGGTTGGTCCTAAGGTATTCCAACTGTGTTTTGTAAGGGCCCTCTACCCTGTACAAGTAAGGCACACCTGAACTTCCCGTAGGTTTGTCCATGCCTTGAGACATCTCTGACTCACTGGTCTCAGAGCGAGGGTAGTTCGAGTGGTGGCTCAACTGCTGGGCCCAGGACCTAGCAGTGTGATTGACACTAGCCTCTGAAGACCTAAGGCTTTGTCTCTCTCTTACTAGGTGTCGTCCTGATCTAAGGTTCATATGCCTAACTGATTAGCCTAAATTTTTGCCCAGAGTACAACCTCGTTGCCGATCAATTGGTACCAGTCACTTGATTCTTTTTAGTTATTCCTCGTGTTTAAAGTCTTGTCTGCTATTACGTCGTCAGGAATACTTGAATGTTCTTCGTACTTTCAGGTTGATCGTTCCACGTTAGGTTCTTTCCTTTATGTTGTCGACAGTACAGAGATTAAGATTTTAGCTTGAACTTGAGTTTTTAGGTAGTCTTCAACTTGATAGTGGCCTATCGTCGCCCTGACTTACTCCTACTTCTAATCGCTCTTAGCCTAGGCTAGGAATTGACGAAGAGGAGTTGAGAATATTCCGACCTTTCTTGCCGAACCTTGCTCTTTAGTGCTCGAGAAGTTGATTCTCAAGCGTGTGCCACACCCTTGCTTGGATACTCTCAATTGCTTCTCAATAGGCCTGCATAAATCCCAAGATTAGCTCCAAGTAGACCTTTCAATTGACAGACAATTTATTTCAGACACTTTTTTAATGACCCTTGTTCCCCCTTTTGCATTGTTAGAAATTTACTCTAGAGCTCCCTTGGTGTTCCTACCCCTCAGTGTGTCAACTTCCAAATATCCTATCTGAAAATCAACGCGTTATTCTTATAAAAAACAGTTGAGGGCGTGTAGTATATGTCACGAGCTTTCCGACAAGCCCTAGAGCTCAGAAAATGGATTTCGTATGAAAAAGTTATGACCGTTCAGGGTTTAGGGGGTTAACTAGACAAACAGAACCTTTCGGGGGTTTTAATGCATTTTCTAAGGCCTTTGTAAGTAGATGAGTACATGAAAGTGCAAATATGCCCAAAATTTAGCCTAAATTTCCAAAAATTCACTCCTTAATTTTTGCCGAAAATGCCTGTCTATCGCGATAGACGGTGTCTGTCGCGATAGACACAATCTATCGTGGGGGCTGTCTGTCGCGATAGACGGTGTCTGTCGCGATAGACAGTGTCTATCGTGGATTTCCGTCTGTCGCGATAGACGGTGTCTGTCGCGATAGACGGTATCTGTCGCGGATTTCTGTCTGTCGCGATAGACGGTGTCTGTCGCGATAGACGGTATCTGTCGCGGATTTCTGTCTGTCGCGATAGACGGTGTCTGTCGCGATAGACGGTATCTGTCGCGGATTTCTGTCTGTCGCGATAGACGGTGTCTGTCGCGATAGACGGTATCTGTCGCGGATTTCTGTCTGTCGCGATAGACGGTGTCTGTCGCGATAGACGGTATCTGTCGCGGATTTCTGTCTGTCGCGATAGACGGTGTCTGTCGCGATAGACGGTATCTGTCGCGGATTTCTGTCTGTCGCGATAGACGGTGTCTGTCGCGATAGACGGTATCTGTCGCGGATTTCTGTCTGTCGCGATAGACGGTGTCTGTCGCGATAGACAGTGTCTGTCGCGATAGACTGAAAAAATGCAAATTTTTGGAAAACTTCTAGTGTTCTAGAGTGCCCTCAAGGTGTAGGTTACAGTGATAAACATGCATTCACAAAATGTTAAGATTTTCTGTCTGTCGCGATAGACAGAGGCTGTCGTCCCGGGACCTGTGCAGAGCCTGTCGTACCTGCGCACACTGCTGGGGATGATGGTACAGCAAAAAACCTGCAAAATAGCTCAGAAAACATGCAAAAACAGCACATGCAAGTTCGCTCTCTCGCTCTCTCTCACAAGTGAAATGAGGGAAATGAAGTGGAGGTGGGGATATAGTCAAAAACTGAAATTTTCGCGATGATGGAGATGGACGTGGGAGATGGTGATGATGATGATGGTGAAGAAAGTAAAAGAAATTCGATGAGAGTGAAGAAAATACCTACAACTCCAACGCGTCAACTCTACGTCTTACCATCACACGCTCGTCCTCAAAGCTCGATTCCCCGGCAACGGCGCCAAAATTTGGTGTAGCTCAATGATGAGTAGCACCTCCTTTAATGTCAATCCGGGAAGACGTGAGGATGGTATGAAGACCTCGAGCAAGTGGCGGCACAAGTGCGTGAGTGAGAAGCACACTAGCATGCACACACATACACACGCACGCGCACACACGGCAAGACAAAGAGTGAGAATCGATGGAGCTTTTAGATTACTTTCAAAATGCTCTTACAAGTTCGTTTCAATTACAATCTACCCCCAAAAATGAGCTCTCTAGCTCTTTTTATAGTTTTTGACTAGCTTTTGGCCCTGTCCAGACCTAGTGTCCGGCCTAGTTAAAAATTAGGTTCCAGGGCTTATTTGAGGGCTCAAACGAAGTCTAAAAATTATGAAATTTGGTATGATGGTACTTCTAATACTCCTCAAGCTCGAGGACTCCTCGGCTTGCACAAAATGGAGTCTAATCTACCAAAAACGGGATTTACAATGTTTGTGTAGTGATTAAAATCACTTGGGTTGTACATAATCTATGGGAAAAAATGATCTGGCCTTGTTGCCGTATTGTGCATGACTCCTTTGTTGCTTTGTATGCCAACAGTTGTGTAATTCATGGGTTTGGAATGATAAAATCTTACCTTGTGGTGCACGTGTGTGTGTGTGTATGTGTGTGCATGCTTGTGTGCTTTCACTCACACACTTGAGCCTTGCCTTGCTCTTGGTCTTCATACCAGTCCTCATGTCTCTGTGGATTGACATTAATGAGGTGGAATTACCATTGTGCTAGAGTGACACCAAATTTGGCACCGTTGTCGGGGAGAGAGCTTGGATGACAAGCGTGTGATCGTAAGACATAGAGTAGTGACGTTGGAAGGTAAAAAATAGTTATTTTCAGTTCAGCTTTTGCTTTTTTCTTTTCCTTCATCATCATCATCATCATCACTATCTTCACCTTAGCAAAAAAAAAATGTTTTTTACTATATATTCTCCCTTTTTACTTTGTTTTCCATTTCATGGTTGTGCAAGGAGCCTAGAGAGGTTTTCGAGTTAAAACGTGGATGAAATACAGAGGTTTGCGTTCTCAAAGCATCAAAAATCTAAGTGACGAGTTTCGGCTTGACAGGACTTGTAACAAGTATCACAAGGGCCGTATCTTGAGTTTGGAGAGAGATTTTGCATCTATAAGCATATAGGAGTGACAAGGAGGACATAAGGTACAGATCTACAAAAATTTTTGGATTTGTACTTCAAAAACTCCAAGTATCGTGTTCAGTTGAGTTCAGGTATTGCGATACCAGAACTCCCATGTATCATGATATTTGTCGAGTATCGTGTATCATCTCCCCATGTATCGCAATACCTCACGTGTATCGTGTATCACCAAGTGAGTATCGCAATCTTTCTGAAGTATCATGTATCACCTAATTATGTATCGCGATACTTCCCAAGTATTGTGTATCACGGTAGCTCAAGTATCATATTGTGGAACTCTAGTATCATGTATCGTGCATCCTCAAGTATCGTGTATCGTGAGCCTAGCAGTATCGTATCACGGGAAGTTGGTATCGTGTATCGCCAAATCGTGTATCGCAATACTTCACAAGTATCATGTATCGTGGTCATCCAGTATTGTATCATCTGAGTGCAAGTATCATTTATCATGTATCGTGCTCAAGCCAAGTATCATATCATCCTCCTATGTATCATGTATTATCACTTCACTAAGTATCACATATCGTGAGGAGCCATATCGTGTATCACGATACTTCACAAGTATCGTGTATTGCCAAAAGTTTAGTATCATGTATCATGGTAGCTCAGGTATCGTATCATGAAGTTCCAAGTATTGTAAACCTCAAGTATCGTATCATGACAGCAAATATCGTGTATCATCTTAGCTCAAGTATTGTGTATCATTTGCTGCCAAGTATCACCTATACTTCCTAAGTATCATGTATCTTCTATTCTGAAGTAATCCAAGAGAGATCTTGTTTGCATGTTTTAACTCCCAGAACCCTAAACTGGCATAACTTTTTCATATAGAATCTGTTTGTTGTGATTATGGGTTCATTGGAAAGCTTGTTTTGAATCCCACACAAATCTCAACTGGTTTTTGTAAAACTAATATGTGGAGTTTTAGATATAGTATTTTGAAGTTGACCCTCAGGTGGGACTAGGAAGCCAAAGGGGCTCCAAAGGATTTTGAGCAATACAAAGGGAACATTGGGACAAGAGGACAAAGCTTATGAACCTAAGATCTAGTAGACACGTAGGCAAGCATAGGCAAAGCATTAGATCATTTGACGCCAGTGTCAACCATACAGCTAGGTCGTGGGCACAACAACTTAGTGGTCATCCCTACATGCTAAGTTCTGAAACAAGTGACTCAACTCTTTTAGCATGGAGAGACTTGCAGGTAGTTCACACATTGCCTATTTACAGACCCCAAAAGGTCCATATAAGACACAATTGGAGTATATCAGGACGAACCAATTAGATGCACACATCTATGAGGATGGTCTAAGGTGATCAGTTGTCCAACTCCAAAATCTCAATCAACCCTTCGGACTTGAACATCCAGTGGTCAAGTTTGAAGATGGTTCTTATATTGATAAGCAAGGAACCATGTATGTGGTTACGAGCTTACCAAACACGACAAACAAGTTTGGAAACATCATTCCTGAGAATGAGATAGGAGACCTAGAGCAAGGAGACCTAGGACGAGAACCCAAGACTCCTAGAGGAAAATATGACTTGACTAGAGTGATCACTCCAAAATGGATCCCCCAAGACAACAAAAGCATAGAACTATTCTTGCATAGAGAAACAAAGGAAGGCTTTTGGAGATTCAAGCCCGATCAACCTAGCAAAATAGGCAGAGTCATCATCTATGAGTTTAAAGACCCCTAGATACCAGGCAAAGTTGTCTACCTAGACAGTACATTGTAGAGAACGTTCTTGGTAATAGAGCATGGCAAGCATGCATACACTTGGCAAGCAGAATTGATTTTCTCTCCACCAAGATCTAATGTCTCCCATGGCCTCCAAGGAGCAAGATTATCTCGGGCTCATGGAACCTAGAGGAAAAGGGTTAGAGAGAGTCCTGAGGTAAGCTTTGCACACACTGTAAGTAGAGACAAATTAGGACTTGAAGGTGAAAGACCTGAAAGAGAGAGACATCAAGCACATAGGCAACAAAGAGATGAACATGATTTTCCATTGCCTAGACCGCAAGAGCACCCAAGAACCCTCAGACCCTCTCAAGTGGTTAAGGCAATGAAGAACTATTTTGATGGGTCAGGAGATCCTTATGATCATGTGGAAGAGTTCAAACAAGTGTTAAGAGCTGAACAAGTTGAGGACTTATTCACCCTATTTGAGGCATTTGGTTTGACCCTCAAGAGTACTGCCTTAGCTTGGTTTCAACCCCTAAATAGTCGCAATTATCGAGATATAGGTCAAATGCTAGAAGCATTCATTGTAGAATTTTTCAAGAGTGGTATCAGGCATAACACATCATCCTTGATCCAAAGCTTCAAGCAGACACCCCAAGAAACAGTGTGACTTGCAAGAAGAAGGTTCAGACAGTGCTTAGAAAGATGCCCTCTTCCAAAGTTACCCACATTGGCCAAACAAGTGGCCTTGTTTTTAGATGGATTAAGACTGTGCGTTCACGAATCAAACTATTTGACAATCTTAGAAACTGCACATAGTGGTGTTGCAGGTGGACACTTTGGTCTGGATAGAGTAATCAAGAACATTCTATTCTCAGGACTTTGGTGGCCCACTCTTCATATGGATGCACATACCTATGTGAAGAAATGTGACACATGCCAATGCAGACAATATCCGATCAAAAAAAGATGAGATGCCTTTAAGGCCAATGATGGGAGGACGTGCATTTTTGAAGTGGGTTATAGACTTTGTAGGTCCTATTAACCCCCCAGTTAGAAACTCCCATGCAAAATATATTGTTGTAGCCATAGATTACCTTACAAAGTGGGTCAAAGTCAAAGGCATGATACAGAACGATGCTCAAATGATGGCTAAGTTCTTATTTGAGAATGTGTTCACTAGATACAGACTACCAATAGAGTTAGTTCGTGATAGAGGCATGCACTTCTTGAATGAAGTCATTGAAAACCTTCTCCAAGAATTCTTTGCGATACATAAGAAGTCTGCCCCCTATCATCCACAAGCTAACGGACAAGTTGAGAGCACAAATAAGATCCTATGTAATGTATTGACAAAACTCATAAATAATAAAGGCTCTGATTGGGATAAGCAACTTCATCATGCTATTTGGGCTTATCGAGTTGCTACAAAATGGTACTCAATGCCGCCCCATTTCATAAGGTCTTTGGACAAACTGCAATGCTACCATTGGACTTTCTAACTTTAAAAGTCACACAAGAACATGAGTGGAATGGAGCAACAGGCATCTATGCCACAAAGAAAAGACAAAAGGAATACTTTGATGCACACATCAAGGATAAAGGATTGAAAGAGGGAGACCTAGTGTTGGTGTACAAACTAAAGCAGCATGCCCCTAAATTGGAAAAAAGAGGATATGGACCCATGATCATTAATAGAATTTCCACCAGTGGTGCAGTTCAATTGGCCACTCTAGAAGGTGACCTTTTGCCAAATTATATTAGTGGATGCCGAGTCAAGTTGTATCAAGAACCTCTTATAGAGGATATGCTTATGAGACTCAACACTGCTAAGAAGCAAAAAGAAGAAGAGCTAAGGGTTAGAGAAGAAGCATAGGCAGAGGCGAGAGAGCACATTCAGGGAAATAAGTTAAGGTGACTAGGCTAGATCCCAATCTAGATGCCCCAAGATATCACATGGCTATCTGCACCAAAAAGAGCACACATCCTAGCATTATAGATAACGGCCATTCATCACGGTTGAAATATGGCACGACACTGCAAATAAGATGATCAAAGCTCTAATCGATTCTCTAGCCACCACTAGGTACTCATGCTATGAAGGATTGGGCATGGAAGTTAAGCCATTAGAAGCTTATTTACTGGGCTTAGGAGGTGTAGAAACCCCTTGTTTGGGCAACTTGGAGCTTCCCATCTACCTTCAAGATGTTCCAATGGAAGTCAAAATGCTAGTGTATGAAGATGAGGACATTACGAAACCACTTGTCGTGGGTCAGGACTGGATCTATGACCATGCTGTCAACTTAAACCTAAGAAGTCAACTTCCAAGTCTGGGTACATGGACAATGCATTACATCAGAATTAGAGAATCGCATGCTCACAAATCCAAGTGTCACACATTCTCTCATTTCTTTTAAGCCTAATCTTGGAGAAGAAGATGTTGTATGTGCCAAGAGCTCTATGATGCAAAAGGACTCAATCATGGAAGAACAATCTCAAAGATAGGTAGCCCTCTATTCTTTTTCAAAGATGAATGCAGCCACAATAGTTCAACCACAGAGGAAAGAAAAACATCACAAGACAACTGCTAAATCAAATAGACAAATAGAATTCAAGAAGAAAGTAGCCCCGGGCATGAAACAGATATGGGTACAAAAAGGAGAGCAACCACAAGTTTTGACACACCAATTCCCATCCAAGCAAGCCAAGCATGCCAAAAGAAAAACCAAACAATGAGGACAAGCTCCATCACAAGGAATCTGACAACTTTGGGTGTCTAAGAAATTAGTTGCAGCTCAACAAGGATAATTACACATGTGGGTACCCAAGGCACTCTTCCATGCACAAATACCGTTGATCTCTCTCACAAGAAAAGTCTCAACAAAGAAGTCAAGGAGAGGCAAGGGTCAGAACCAGGCACAAAGAGCCAAAGAATATCAACTAACATCTTCGACAATAGTAAGAAGACAAGCAAGAAGGGTATGGGTTTGGAAGCCAAAAGCACCCATAGCCCCCACAGAACCAAAGGGCCAACCACAAGTGATACAAAATGTAAGAAACCACCTAGAGATGAAAAGGCAAGCAGTGATCTCTACATGGCCAAAAACGATTCTCAAATAAATCCCTATAAGGAGGAATGCATCATTTTGAGACCCAATGGATACCTCCAAATAAGATGGCACCAACATCTGCAAGAACATTGAAAGCCTCGACGTGCAACATGGTTCCAAATAAGATGGCACCAACATCTGCAAGAACATTGAAAGCCTCAACGTGCAACAACCATGTGCCTTTGGCATAACCTTGTCTTTTGCACCATTCAGGTCATGCATTTCCAAAGTGTGCATTAATATCGGGCCACATTACAAGGTGGTGCATAGACACAAGTGAGAAATCCTAGGCACATGAGACACACTTGACATATGTAAAATATTTTCTTGATACTAACCTCTTTCTTCTTGTTTTATGCCATTGTTTCCACCAAAAAAAACAACAAAAAAAAAGAAAAGAGAAAAAAAAGAGAGAGAGAAAGGATAGAACGCATTTTTCTTGGATATGGTCGAGAAGGACAGTTTGAATATCGCTTATGGGATCTGTTGAGCCCATAAAAGTCATATTGGTTAAAGTCAATCGTAGTCAAAGTCAACCACAATCAAAGTCAAAAGGTGAAAGTCAAAGTCAACAAAGTGAAGGTCAAAGTCAACAAGTGCAAAGTCAAAGTGCTAAAGTGCAGGTGTCAAAGTGCACGGGTAGTGCACAATCAATTGTCCACAAAGGATAAATTGGAGAAACTGGGTTGCAGGTTGCAGAGGCATTTCTCTAATTTCCCTAAGGTTCAAAGTGTTTTTAAAGTGTTTTGGAAGGTTCAGGTGAACCCTCTCTTATGTGCAAAAGTGAATACTTAAAAGGAAAATGTGAAGGTATGTGAAGGCAGCATACACAGAGGTGAAAGTATGGCCCCCCAATTAAAATTTTTGTTTTAGACTAAAGTCACTACAAGACAAAACAGGGAGTCGTTGGCTGCCACTTGTGAAGACAATCTTGGGACATCAAAGTGAGCACCAAGATACTCTTGCAGTTAGGATCGTACGTGAATCGACACTCAAAATCAAGGCAAGGACTATTCTTGGACAATCCTAAGTGTAAGCAAGAGTGAGCATAGTCTAAGCAAGGCAAGAGAGAGAAGTGCAAGAGACACACAATGTGCGACGCAGAGAAGTGAAGTGCAAGGTGTGCATGAAGAGTGACCAAGGAAGTGTGCAGAGGAGTGCTAAGCTAGTCCCCCAAGGATCCCAAGGTCTTATTGAAGGCCCCCCCTAGGCGTTTTGTTTTCCCCCAAAAAAAAAAGCCTCTCTCTCTCTCTCTCTCTCTCTCTCTCTCTCTCTCTCTCTCTCTCTCTCTCTCTCTCTCTCTCTCTCTCTCTCTCTCTCTCTCTCTCTCTCTCTCTCTCTCTCTCTCTCTCTCTCTCTCTCTCTCTCTCTCTCTCTCTCTCTCTCTCTCTCTCTCTTCCCACCGCCCCCCGTCCCTCCCCCCACCCCCCCCGGTTCTGACACATCCCCCCCCCCCCCCGCCCCCCCCCCCAGTTCTGACACATCCCCCCCCCCAATTTTTTAATTTAATTTTTTGTTTTGTTTTTATTTGTTTTTTATCTTTTTTATTTTATTTTATTTTTATTTTTTAATTTATTTATTATTTTTTATTTTTTTTATTTTACTTTCTTTTTGCTTTTGCCCCACACACGCGTTCGACTTAAATTATTTTTTTTTTTTAAGAGACGTTTTATTTTTTTTTTTCTTTTTATATTATAATCTATATATATATTTTTTTTTTATTTTTCATGGCTCAAAGCTTTTGGCTCTGGATCGTGCCTCGGTTGGCCGTTTTTTACAAAATAGGAGTCATTTTCATGTTTTTTGGCACCTCTGGACTTAGTTTTTGGCTTTATTTTTCCAAATTCCCATATTTTCTCTGACTTTTGGTCAAGACCCACATGTTTTGAGCACATTTCTCACATGTTTTTATTTTACTGCATGGTCCACATGGTCTATTCTCACTTTGTTTTACCTTATGTTTCATAATTTCCCATATGCCCCCTCTGTAGCTCTCCTATTTGATCATTTTGCCCCTCTCCAGACCCCATAATCCTACTCCCTCACCCTCCCCTTACCCTTCTGCCCAGCCATATCATTACCCCTCCCTGCCCTCTCCATCTCAGCCCCCTCAGCCCTCCCTTCCCCCTCTATCTACCCTCCAAATTTCTCTCCTTTGCTTTTTCATTGCAACAATTCCACTTTTGGTTCTTCTCTGGTGCTTGGTCTCTCCTGTTTCTAGTGGACTTGGTAGCGGTTCAATGTCCTTCTTCAAGATCTTGCAGCTCAAGTTTATGGTGTCCTATCTCCTCAGAGTTTTGGTTGTAGCTCTCTGGGACGGAGAGCACATTAGGTGGTGGGCAACTATTGAGCCCATAAAATTCATATTGGTTAAAGTCAATCATAGTCAAATTCAACCACACTCAAAGTCAAAAGGTGAAAGTCAAACTAGTCAAAGTCAACAAAGTCAAGGTCAAAGTCAATAGGTGCAAAGTCAAAGTGCTAAAGTGTAGGTGTCAAAGTGCACAGGTAGTGCACAATCAATTTTCCACAAAGGATAAATTGGAGAAAGTGGGTTGCAGGTTGCAGAGGTATTTCTCTAATTTCCCTAAGGTTCAAAGTGTTTTTAGTGTGTTTTGGAAGGTTCAGGTGAACCCTCTCTTATGTGCAAAAGTGAATACTTAAAAGGAAAATGTGACGGTATGTGAAGGCAGCATACGCAAAGGTGAAAGTATGGCCCCCCAATTAAAATTTTTGTTTTAGACTAAAGTCACTACAGGACAAAACAGCGAGTCGCTGGCTGCCACTTGTGAAGACAATCTTGGGACATCAAAGTGAACACCAAGATACTCTTACAGTTAGGAGCGTACGTGAATCGACACTCAAAATCAAGGCAAGGACTATTCTTGGACAATCCTAAGTGTAAGCAAGAGTGAGCATAGTCTAAGCAAGGCAAGAGAGAGAAGTGCAAGAGACACACAGTGTGCGACGTAGAGAAGTGAAGTGCAAGGTGTGCATGAAGAGTGACCAAGGAAGTGTGCAGAGGAGTGCTAAGCTAGTCCCCCAAGGATCCCAAGGTCTTATTGAAGTGTGTGCATGCCGACAGAAGGTACCCATCCCTCCCCCTTAGTGGAAGCTTGGTGCAAGGTGTGCACAAGTGCAGGCTTGGAGAAGGTGGAGGTTTGGTGCAGAGGAGGCTGGCAGCAACAAGTCCCTTGGGTATTTGGTATTTTGTAATTGAGCACTCTGTGGGATTTTGCACAGAAGCATTTGATTGTATTGTGCTTCAACATTGTATTTATCTTATTATAATCAATCGACAGAGGCTTCCAGTGTGTATCTTTCTTCTTGTCACCCCTTTTCTCCTATAAACACTCAAATCCCTTCTTGTCCAAGAATCCCCCAATAAAATTTGGCACGCCCAGTGGGGCTTCCAAAGAGATTTGAGCTTAGGAGAAACCAAGTGCGAAGTATAGAAGAGATCAAGTGTCGACAGTACTATAGTGCCACTTCATTAACCAAAAGGTAAATATTCTTATCAAGTGTCTCATATTAAGTGGACTATGAACAGCTCATGACCGCAACCCGGTCCCAAACATTGAGGGTCACCTGCAAGCAAACAAGAAGGAAGGTTCTTAGAAGATCCTCTAGTCCACTATCTTCAACCTCATCAGTAAAGAGCATGGCGGGACAGGTAGACTTGGAAACCTTACTCTCAAGATTAAATATAAAATTTCCTTCTTTCAAAGGCCTAGCTCAGGAGGATCCGGATGAGCATATTAGAAGGTTGTTGGCACTATGCAAGACTAGAGGCTTAATGGGCAGGGAGGATGCCTTTTGACACAATGTGGGTAGAGCAAGAGGGAAAAGAGTTGCAACAAATAATTTTAGAAGAAGGTCCAGACAACCAAAGATATACCAGCATGATGTAGACAATTGGTATTTGTATGGAAGAAGAATTGTTGGACAACCCAAAAACACATCTATTTGCAGAAGCAAATTTATATGAAAAGGAAAACATGTTGGCCTGGCTCCATGCAGAAGACCCCTCTTCCTGCTATGGAATTTTTCCAAACTCAAGTGGAGAGGAAGCATATGAAGAAAAAGAGGATATCATTCAGGTTACTAGCTCGAGCGAGACAGTCTCAATCAAAGACCATAAAAGAGAGAAGAAAAGAAAATCCCTTAAGTGCAATAGTGATGAAAATACTTCAAATCATATGTCAATGGCCAAATTTTTTTGGATACTGGTATGGATATCATCTGTTATGTCAATTTTAATGATAGCAAGTGCAGGGCTTTACATGAATGTGGAAGGAGTACCTGCAAGTCTTTGGAAACAGAGGGTTCCATTTGATGAAGAAGCTAGAATAGTGAAAATGAAATTTTGCAGATTAAGCTATAAAGTTGTTGACACAAAGATACAAAAGTTGCAGTATGGAGGAGACAATATTTTACCGAAGGATTTAGGGTACCCCTATCAGATGACCAGTGGGCCCAACAACAAGACAAAACCAATGAAGTGCAGTACAATTGGAGATTATGAAGGAGTTTCTCTGAGTCAACATATTAGGGCTCAAGGCCTATCATCAACCAAAGTGAAGATTTATGGATCACTTGGAACCTGCAAAATTTTTCCAATTTGTACGTAGTCTTTTTCTCATCATTTTTGCTTGAGTTTTAGTAGTTTTTATCAATTTTCATGATTTTTCTTTGTGTTTTTAGCAAATTTAGCAACCCTTTCTTAGGCCTTCGCATAAGTATAATTTTGAATTTTTTTTTGGGAATTTTTCAAGCATTTTTGGAATTTTTTTGGTATTTTTCATCCTTGTTCAAGTGTCTTTTTCTTGCCAAATTGGACGAATAAAGGAAGCTCTCTGTGGTTTTGAGTGAAAAAATTGGCCTAAACATATAGGAAATTTTTTCAGAATTTTTTGAAGATTTTTTGGATTTTTTTGCAATTTTTTTATGTATTTTTCTTCAGTTTTTTGGATAACTTTAAAAAAAAAGGCCCCCCCCAGGCGTTCCCCCATATATATATATATATATATATATATATATATATATATATATATATATATATATATATATATATATATATATATATATATATATATATATATATATATATATATATATATATATATATATATATATATATATATATATATATATATATATATATATATATATATATATATATATATATATATCCCCTCTCTCTCTCTCTCTCTTCTCACCGCCCCCCCCCCTTCCCCCCCCCCCCGATTTTTTAATTTATTTTTTTGTTTTGTTTTTATTTGTTTTTTATCTTTTTTAGTTTATTTTATTTTTATTTTTTAATTTATTTATCATTTTTAATTTTTTCACACGCGTTTGACTTAAATTTAAAACAAAAAAAATAAAAAAGATTTTATTTTATTTTTTTTCTTTCTATATTATAATCTATATATAAAAACTTATATATATTTTTTTTTCATGGCTCAAAGCTTTTGCCTCTGGATCGTGCCTCGGTTGGCCATTCTTTACAAAACTGAAGTCATTTTCATGCTTTTTGGCACCTCTGGACTCAGTTTTTGGCTTTATTTTTCCAAATTCTCACATTTTCTCTGACTTTTGGTCAAAACCCACATGTTTTGAGCACATTTCTCACATGTTTTTATTTTACTGCATGGTCCACATGGTCTATTCTCACTTTGTTTTACCTTATGTTTCACAATTTCCCATATGCCCCCTCTGTAGCTCTCCTGTTTGATCATTTTGCCCCTCTCCAGACCCCATAATCCTACTCCCTCACCCTCCCCTTACCCTTCTGCCCAGCCATATCATTACCCCTCCCTGCCCTCTCCATCTCAGCCCTCTCAGCCCTTACTTCCCCCTCTATCTACCCTCCAAATTGCTCTCCTTTGCTTTTTCATTGTAACAATTCCACTTTTGGTTCTTCTCTGGTGCTTGTTCTCTCCTGTTTCTGGTGGACTTGGTAGCGGTTCAATGTCCTTCTTCAAGGTCTTGCAGCTCAAGTTTATGGTGTCCTATCTCCTCAGAGTTTTGGCTATAGCTCTCTGGGATAGACAGCACATTAGGTGGTGGGCAACTGTTGAGCCCATAAAAGTCATATTGGTTAAAGTCAACCATAGTCAAAGTCAACCGTAGTCAAAGTCAAAAAGCAAACGTCAAATTGGTCAAAGTCAACAAAGTCAAGATCAAAGTCAATAGGTGCAAAGTCAAAGTGCTAAAGTGGAGGTGTCAAAGTGCACAGGTAGTGCACAATCAATTGTCCACAAAGGATAAATTGGGGAAAGTGGGTTGCAGGTTGCAGAGGTATTTCTCTAATTTCCTTAAGGTTCAAAGTGTTTTTAAAGTGTTTTGGAAGGTTCAGGTGAACCCTCTCTTATGTGCAAAAGTTAATACTTAAAAGGAAAATGTGAAGGTATGTGAAGGCAGCGTACGCAGAGGTGAAAGTATGGCCCCCCAATTAAAATTTTTGTTTTAGACTAAAGTCACTACAGGACAAAACAGGGAGTCGTTGGCTGCCACTTGTGAAGACAATCTTGGGACATCAAAGTGAGCACCAAGATACCCTTGCAGTTAGGAGCGTACGTGAATCGACACTCAAAATCAAGGCAAGGACTATTCTTGGACAATCCTAAGTGTAACCAAGAGTGAGCATAGTCTAAGCAAGGCAAGAGAGAGAAGTGCAAGAGACACACAGTGTGTGACGCAGAGAAGTGAAGTGCAAGGTGTGCATGAAGAGTGACCAAGGAAGTGTGCAGAGGAGTGCTAAGCTAGTCCCCCAAGGATCCCAAGGTCTTATTGAAGTGTGAGCATGCCGACAGAAGGTACCGATCCCTCCCCCTTCGTGGAAGCTTGGTGCAAGTTGTGCACAAGTGCAGGCTTGGAGAAGGTGGAGGTTTGGTGTAGAGGAGGCCGGCAGCAACAAGTCCCTTGGGTATTTGGTATTTTGTAATTGAGCACTCTATGGGATTTTGCACAGAAGCATTGGATTGTATTGTGCTTCAACATTGTATTTATCTTATTATAATCAATCGACAGAGGCTTCCAGTGTGTATCTTTCATCTTGTCATGCCTTTTCTCCTACAAACACTCAAATCCCTTCTTGTCCAAGAATCACCCAACAGGATCCTGAATCATGATCAGTAATCAAAAGTAGTGATGTCATTATTAATGAGTCTAAGATGCATAAGAAACCCATTAAGGAGGTTGAAGTGAGAAGAGTGGTGTTTGAGGATACTAGTCCTCCAGTTAGCATGCACAAAAAATGTTGCACATAGGAATGTTCAAGAGAATTTTCGATCAGATCAGTCTGCAATGTTCTTATTCAGCAACCATTGAGACCCTCTACACGTGTCTTGCATCCACTTGATAGATATGTTCCAAGTTTGGATTTTTTTATGTTAACAGATGCTGTTGAGCCTTCTTGCTACAAAGAGGCTATGCATGCAACGGATCATGTCAAGTGGGAGTGTGCCATGAAGAGTGAGTTGGATTCTATTCACAAGAATGGTACTTGGGATTTAGTACCTTTGCCAAAGGGCAAGAAAGCTTTACAATGTAAATGGGTGTATAAGCTGAAATTCACATCAGATAGTGCTTCTCCAAAGTATACAGCATGTCTTGTTGCAAAGCGTTTTAAGCAACAACATGGTGTTGATTTCGAGGAAATCTTCTCTCTAGTGGTCAAGATGACTACCCTATGCATGTTGCTTGGATTCCTTGCAATGGAGGACTTAGAGCTAGTCCAAATGGATGTGAAAATTTATTTCTTGCATGGAGATCTTACAGATGATATCTATATGGAACAACTAGAGGGTTATGTAGTTCTTGGCAAATAAAGTCTAGTTTGTAAGCTCAAGAAGAGCTTATATGGACTTAAACAATCCCCTAGACAATGGTACCAAAAGTTTGATGCTTTTATGAAGTCTGAAGGCTATTCTCGAAGCAATGAGGATCATTATCTCTACACAAAAAGATGCTCAGATGGAAGCTTGATATGTTTGATACTTTATGTTGATGATATGTTGATTGTTGGGAAGTCCTCTTATGACTTGTAGATTCTCAAGAAGAAGTTGAGTTGGACATTTAATATGAAGGATTTGGGGGATGCCAAACATATTCTTGGCATGCACATTACTTGTGATAAGAGTAAAAGATACATATAATTGTCTCAAAGTGAGTACATATCCAAAGTACTTCATAGGTTCAATATGTAGGGTGGAAATGCATTGAGTAAACCTTTACCCACATATGTGAAATTGAGCAAGGATGATTACCCCAAATCAGATGACAAAAAGGATTTCATGAACAAAATTCCTTATCAGGCTTCTGTTAGTAGTCTCATGTATGCTATAGTAGCTACAAGGTCAGACATTGCATTTGTAGTGGGAGTTGTGAGCAGATATATGTCTAATCCAGGCAAGAAACATTGGGAAGCGATCAAGATGATTTTGAGATATTTGTGTGGTTCTAAGGACAAGTGTCTATGCTTAGGTAGAGAGAAAGCATCCATTATTGGTTACATAGATTTTGACTATGTTGGTTGTGTAGACAATCGTAAGTCTACATCAGGGTACATTTTTCATTTTGTTGGAGGTGCTATCTCTTGGAGATCTTGTCTTCCAGAAGTAGAGTATTTTTCATTTTTTTCTACCACAGAAGTAGAGTATGTTGCAGCAAGTGAGGCATGTAAGGAAGCATTGTGGCGTTCTCGTCTTGCTTGTGATATGGGCCTACCTCAGCATGTATCTCGTTTGCTCAGTGATAGTTAGATGCCATTGCTTTGGCTAAGAATCTGGTCTATCATGCAAAGACTAAGCACATTGAGATGAGGTATCACTTCATTAGAAATTTCTTAGCCAGTGAGCGCATTATTCTTGAGAAGTTTCATACTCGAGATAATGTTGAAGATGCTTTGACTAAAGCTCTACCACAAGATAGCTTTTGACATTGTTGTCACTTGATGGGGGTTACTTGATTCATCCAAATATACAGTCACGTGTATGCTCTATAAGATGCCCATCAAGTGGGAGGTATAGTTTGTATACTTACACTCATGTATTCTTTATCATTCTTTATTTTCTCCCATAGTTACTTTGGCCATATTGGCCATTAGTGGGAGATTGCTATGGCTAGTATCCATGTGAAAGGCCAAATGGCCATTGGACACTTATTTGTATATGTTCTTTAATAAAACATATAGTGGTCTTGTCAGCTACAAACTATAAGTTCGACTGCATTTTGTAGCACCTAAGAAGTCTATGTTCGTGCTCCCTGTGTACTGTGTTTTCTATGTATTCTACAGCCTTTGTGCGGAGTACTGTGTGTAGCATTTGGAGCTCAATTTTCTACTCTAAGGATATCGTCATGGAGCTCTTGAGAAGGACAGCACACAATGGTGTATCACCATCGAAATACTTCAAGAGGACGGGAAAAGAGAGGTGGAAAGAGGTGGAAGAGTGGGAAATGGATAAAATGGTGAATCAAAATTCTCGATGAGCGTGTCAACATACTAGGAAACCCTTTCCTCGACATCATTTTTCTCTTCAACCCATCCTCCCTCTTGAATCCTTTCAGAAGTTGGGATTAAATTTCATTGGTCCCATCACTCCCCCTACTATCCTTACCAGTAATTAGTACATTCTTACCTGTACAAACTATGCAATTTGTTGGGATGAAGGTTGGGTTGTTAACTTAGCCGTAGCTTCTATGGTTGCCAAACATTTGAATCAAGGTCTCTTCCCACATTTTGGTCGTCCTTTGGAAATTGTATCTAACCAAGGCACCCATTTCCCTAATGAATTACCTCAGGCCCTCATGCAATCTTTCCATATCACCCATAAATTCAGTATTCCTTATTATCTGAGAGCTAATGGCTTAGCCAAAAGTACTAACAAGGCCCTCTTGACCTTGTTAAAGAAACTCATTATTGATTGTCCTGAATGCTAGGATTAGTTATTGCCTACTGTATTATGGGTGTATCAGAATACTTATAAAGTAACTACTAGTTATACAGCTTTTAAAGTGGATTATAGGATTGCACCAATTGCTTTGCTCCATGGAACTTGTAGTTCCTAGCTTGGGGTGGCTATTGAGAAGAAATTGTTGCCTGAAGACTCCTTGTATGCTCGGTTGATGGCCTTCATTCTTTAGATGAACAACGTTATGAGAGTTTTTTATTAATGCAAGGAGTACAGCTTCGGTGCTCAAACTCATGATCAATTTCTTAGAGCCTCGATATTTTAGGAAGGCCAATTGGCACTTTTTGACAATTCAAAGGTGAACCAGACTAGTGGAAAATCCAAAGTCTGATAGTTCAGTCCCTATCAAATTTTGGCGAAGTTTGTTGGTTGCCCATGATTGCATGATTTTGCATGTTAGTTTATTGCATCTTTTGTCAACTTGTGTTCATCATTTCCCTCATCCTTTAGCCATATTGTCTGCATTCCTCCTTCATGTTTAAGTTCTTTCTGCTCTGCATTCCACCCTTTATTGTTTTAGGGGTCCTTAAGCACTAGTGTGGCATTCCTACTGCTCTCATACTGCTTAATTATGGATATTCTAGCACCCTTTGAGCCTCTTTCGGTTGTATTCTCCAACGCGACCTCTCAATTCTTGCACATCCATAGGCTTTCTAGATTTGCCTTCCTACAGTGGGATGCTATTTTGGTGCACCTTGCTGCTAAGAGTATCATTCGGTCCATCGCTGTCAAAACTACTTTTGCGGTGCTCTGGACTGTTCGACTTAGTGGTATTGAATTGCACATGACACCAAATGAGGTCGGGTAGAGATTCTCCCTACCCATCGATGGCAACGCATTGGTTGCATCTGTTTCTCACATTGTCATGGTTCTAAAAAATACGCCATCAGCTTCCACCCTGAATTGGAGCGTTCTATCCTCTGGTTCATGATGGTAGCCATGAATCTCCAACACCGCCCATATGGCATATCTAGATGGTTCATTTGTTTTCCTGTCTTAGTTCATGGTGGTAGCCATGAATCTCCAACACATGGTGGTTCATCTATTTTCTTGTCATAGTTCTAACAAATACGCCATCAATTGCCACCCTAAACTGGAGCGTTCTATCCTCTAGTTCATGGTGGTAGCCATGAATCTCCAACACTGCCCATATGGCATATCTAGATAGTTTTATTCCCTAGTTGCCGCTGCAAATCATGGTCTAATTAATTGGTCAGTAGTTCTGTTTCATTGATTTATAGGGAATGTCAATTGACTAATAGGTAGTTAGACCAGGGCCATCGTTGAAAAACCCACCTAAATGCATTGATAAGAATCACCCCTAATATAGACATAGGTGGAATCTCAATTGGTCCAATTTTGTTCTGACTCGTGTCTACCTCAAACAAAATCTTACCTTTGTTATTTCTATGATCAAGTTTGAGAATATAGAAATTTTGATCTTGGTCCTCATAGTGATCATCACAAAATTTCATGATGGCATGCAAGAAATTGTGAAAGAGTTAGCCAAAACCTAACCACTTTATGATTTAGGCCATCTACGTAGATGCCTACAATGTGGGAATTATAATTTTGACATTACAAAATTATGTGATAGTTTCAACTCTCTACCTGTTTTTTGATGATTGATTGGATTCACATGCATCTCCTCTAATGTTGCCATTTGATTCTAATAAAATTTCAACTTGTTGCTTTATGAGGTAAAGTGTACTTGGCTAGGACATAAATTGTCACTCCAAATGGAGGAGATGTGACTCTTTGTGGAATTGCATGGTCCTAGAGTTTGTCCAATAGTTTTGAAGGGAATTAAACGTCCAAAGGATAGGGTCACCTGCACACAAACAATTTCAATTGCCACACACTTTTCCATTCACTTATATTAATTTGAGATCCAATTTTAACCCAAAATCAATACCTCATTTTGATCAATTGAAAAAGTTAGTCTTTTTCTAACAAGAAACAAAACAAGCCAACTGTATCACTTCACTTGTATTCCAAAACTAAAGCAATGAGGTATGTAGAGGCTTTCAAGAAGAGTCTCCCAATCATCCAAACATTCATTTCATAGTGTGCATTTCAAGTTACAATCATGTGTATCACTTCACTTGTATTCCAAAACTAAAGCAATGAGGTATGTAGATGCTTTCAAGAAGAGTCTCCCAATCATCCAAACATTCATTTCATAGTGTGCATTTCAAGTTACAATCATGTGTACCACTTCACTTGTATTCCAAAACCAAAGCAATGAGGTATGTAGATGCTTTCAAGAAGAGTCTCCCAATCATCCAAACATTCATTTCATAGTGTGCATTTCAAGTTACAATCATGTGTGTGCATAAGAAACATTCAATGTGTTGTTCCTCAATCAGTTTTTGCAAGCAATATTGCCTCATTAATTACTCAAATGTCATTAAAATATCTTAGACCACTTTGAATTTCAAATACGAGCTTTTTTATTATTATTTAGTTTACCCTCCTCAAGTTGTTTATCCTCCTCACCAAGTTGTTCTCTTCAACATTGCCTCCTTCTGTATTGTGCTCTCAATGTATTGCACTCTATGATATTTTCACTTTGTGGATTACATTACACACATCAGAGCTTCTTATTTATACAATCACTTTTCCACTTTAATCAATCAATGTCTCTCCAAATAATTCTTGTACTCCTTTTATTGATTTCCCTCTATGTGTCTCTATGCCATCTTCTCCCTTTGTGTTTCTCCTTAAAAATCAACCCGGGACTTTCCTCACCCTTTCTTGTAGTCTTCCTTGCAACAAAAATTTCATCCATTAGAGTGCTTGCTCAATCCAAGAGGATTTACTTGAGTCTTCATGTACTTGGTGTGTCACTTTGAGGTTATTTTGATAACATGTTTAAGGAGTTCACTTCTTGAGTGATGCTTAATGCCCAAATCTTGATCGAGTTGTTTCTTATGCCTTCTCGATGTTTCTTCCCCTCTTCAAGATTTCAAGAAAGAGAGTTTTTCTTTAGTCATTCAATCTTCAATATTAAGAGATTTTTGCTTTAGTCATTCAATCTTCAATATTCTCTTTAGGGGTTTTCATCAACTTCCACTCACCTTCTTCTTCTGAATTCGTTAATTGTACATGCACTCTTTTTCTTTATGGTCTCCAAACAAATGAATACATAAGTCAAAGTTATCGATATGATAAACAATGAAACCCCTTTCTTAGTAAATGATGAGTTATTGTCTCTTTTCCTCTGACTGGGAGGTTAACCAAAACTTGGCCACATGAGTTTCACTATTATTATCATGGCAATAATTGTGTGTATATTATTTCATCTCTACTAATGAGGCATTGCCTTAGGTTTGACTTTTATCATTGGATCCTCTTTAGATTTCTCACCACCTTCTCTTGGCACCACATTATTGATCCAAATTCGATTGCCGAGATGCTTTAACTATCAAAGTGATTAAACTTCCTCGATTAGTATTGCAAACTTCATGTTCAATCGATCATTCAACAAGAAATTTCGATACTGATAACTTCAGCTACCTAAAATCTTGCTAAATTTCTAAGGGGTTGACACATGTACAAGGAAGAGTAAAACAACATGGGCTAAGTTCAATCCACAAAAGGGAGTAAGTTGAAAGCTTCAGGAAAAGCCTCAAAATTCTCATGATGCAAAGACTTTGCAAGAAGGAAAAAAACTTATCCTATGTGGCACATATGCCAAATTCATCTCTTACGCAAAGAATCTCTCCTTTGACATAATGATAGTGGACCTCAATGTGATAGTGTGAGCATGGAGCATTGGGTTTCTTGCAATCACAAATGCACTCTAAGGAGTATACAAATGCACTCTAATGTGAGCATGGAGCATTGGGTTTCTTGCAATCACAAATGCACTCTAAGGAGTATACAAATGCACTCTAAGGGTTTCTCCAAATTCACCTCTCATATAGCTTCTTATATCTTCATAATCAACTTCTTTTTTTTATCATTTATAATTTCCATGGGAACAAGTATTTAAAGTTTGTGTGACTCTTAACGCAAGGCAAACTAGTAAAAAAGTAAAAGGAGAAAAACATATTACCAAGAGAATAAGTTTTCGTCAGTTTCTAGAATAAAAACTCCTTTGAATGAAGGAAGTGAAGCCTACCTTAATTTTAGGAAAGAAATGTAAGGCCAAGAATCTCACCGATTCTATACATATGCATATGTGTATATGTACATCCCTTGTTAATGAAAAACTGAGCGACATTATCTATTCATGATATACCCCATTGCATCTCCTTCTCTCTCTAAATGCATCTGTTGCATCTCTTATTTATTCATTAGATATACCCCATTGCATCTCCTTCTCTCTCTAAATGCATCTGTTGCATCCCTTATTTATTCATGAGATATACCCCATTCCATCTCCTTCTCTCTCTGAATGCATGTGTTGCATCTCTTATTTATTCATGATATCTCCCATTGCATCTCCTTCTCTCTCTAATGCATCTGTTACATCTCTCTGTGTACACTTCACTTTTCTATAGTGTTGTGTTTATACACACACTATTGTAGTGTCCTTCATAATGTGCAGCTCACACATTGTTATGTAATCAAAGAACGTGCTATTCGTGTATTCATTTGTTTTTGCACATGTATTGGCGAAGTATTTTTATGTCCATATTGCCCTTTGATATTCGAAAGGACTAAGCATAGAAGAACACCTTGTAACCAAGGTCATCAAGTTGACCAACTGACATCAAACTGCATGATAACTGAGCTACATGGCGTACATTATGCATAGTAAATTTTGAACCATCAATGAACTGCACAACCACATCTCCAATCCCCACAACATCACACTACTAAGAGTCACCAATTCTCACGATACCAAGAGACTTTGCTGCATAATTAGAGAACCATTCTTTGTGTGGTGTCACATGGAAAGAAGCACCAGAATCTAGCAGCCAGGTGTGGGAAAGAGAATCAGCCATAAGAGCCTCATATGGCACAGTGCTATCAAGTGTCAACACGTCGGCATCATCAGAAATAGCATTAATTTCGTCAATCTTCACAGTCGAAGTAGATGGTGCAGGTAACTGTTTAACATGCCCATCAACGTTCTATCCTTTACCTTTAGCATTCTTTCATGCATAACAGTCTTTCTTCATATGTCCTTTCTTATGAGAATAATGGCATTCGATATCCCTCTTCCTTGATTTACTTCTACTCTTATTTCGTTGAACATTCTTTTCCTTGTTCTTGCTCCTACCATGTTGCTGATTCTTTCCTTGGTAAGAATCACGAACATTATATGCATCTCCACTCTGACTGCCAACCATAGATTTTCTACAAATCTCCTCACTCAAGAGTGCTCCACATATGTCTTTATAGACAAGTTTTCCACCAGGTGCACTATTGCTAATAGCTGTGCAAAATGTATCCCATGATAATGGTAGGGTGCATAACAACAATACTGCTTTCATTTCGTTATTCATATCCATTTTTTGAGCCTGTAACTGGGAGAATATAGCATCAAACTCATTTAGATGAGCAGCAACACTATTTGTGTCCTTCATGCAAAGGTCATATAATTTTCTCATTAGATACACTTTATTTGATGTCGTCTCTTTTTAATTGTATTGCATAACTTCTTCCAAAGCTCCTCTGCACTTTCACAATTCAATACTATAAAGTAAACATTATCTGCTAGGTGCAAGTGAATGGTAGACCTGGCCATTTCATCTAACTCATCCCAATCATCTTCATCCATGTCAGCAGGCTTCTTTGAAATCCCATTTACTGGCTTCCATTGTCTCCTTTGAATTAGCACATCTTTAATGTGATTCTTCCATACAACAAAGTTTGTGCCATCAAATTTTTGGATCTCAAAATGGTCTTTGCCCTTCAAGTTATAGCTCCTCCTCGGAACACTAGGACTAGACCCTGATCCACCGGATGTGCCTGAGACCTCTGATGCCATGATGGTAGAGAACTGAATAGAATGATAATGGAGCTAGAATAGTCCGAACACCAATGAATAAGTGTATCAAGGAGTAAATCGACCATTGTATAGTTGACAAAACCAGAAATCTGGAAAAAATTTGCCAGAGTATCCTCTGCAAAATGAGCGTATGACAAGTGTCAAAATATCATAAAACTGCAAGTACTGACATGTTTTCCTGCATAGTGAATCACTGACTCCACTACATATAATCAGTTACCCAATAGAAGCCAACTAGGCTTATCGAGCACCTATGAACAGCTATCATACATCTCCTATGGCGAGGTTGGGTAAGTCTTCCACCTGCATCACCGAAAAGAACCCGACATCTAGGTGTCTCCAAGTTAAGAAAACCTCACCACGACCCTCTTTATCAAACGTAAAAGGCTTTATGCAAAGAATGTAACCACTATATCAATGACCACATGGACGTACATAAGCGGTATCCATAGAAGCGTACATGGTGTGTATGTGTTCAATATATGCAGTAAGATGATACTAAAGGTTGAATACATAGCCCAAAAATTAGCCAATAACACCTGCAAGTGTATGTCAACTCTGATGCTTTAGGCTCAAAAAACGTGCATAAATTTGCAGCAACTCCCACAAAAACTGAAACCTTTCAAGAAACCTGTAGTTTTACAAGTGTGGCTGAAAACACAGCCCCAAAGGTTGATATGTATTGTCAGAGAAGTACAAAGAACACTCTTCTTGATGTTCTTGGACTTGTGTGAAGAGAACTATGTGCGGAAGTACTCCAAAATGGCTCCAAAAGACACCCAAAAATGCTTCAAAAATAGGCTTTGAAAGCAAAGAACGAAGCTTTCAGGGACCAAAAGATGTTCAAGGTAATGTCAACCTTAGTCTTTCCCCTTCTTCAGACACCATAAGAGAGTAGCTTAGTGGCAAGAGATTGCCACGGTTAAGTGAGCTCTGGGGGAATAGTACTTGGATGGGTGACCGAGAAATACCGAGAACCTCTATCTTCCTTGATCGTTGAGGTCCTCCCTCGCGCGCAGCCAACGGCATCAATGGTGACTTCGGTGACTCGGATGACAAGGTATGCCAAGGTCTATGCCTTGGTCGCTGCCTTAGTCATAAGCCTTGGGGGGGTGCTCGCTTCGCTCGCACAAAAGGAGCAAAGCTTTTTGCATCAAACTGCTCTGATACCAATGATGTACTTGGATGCCGAGGCACCATAGTGCGTTCTCCCAGGAAGTACCGATAACCTCTATCTTCCTTGATCGTTGAGGTCCTCCCTTGCGTGCAGCCAATGGCGTCAACAGTGACTTCGGTGACTCTGATAACAAGGTATGCCAAGCTCTATGCCTTGGTTGCCGCCTTAGTCGTAAGCCTTGGGGGGGTGCTCGCTTCGCTTGCACAAAAGGAGCAAAGCTTTTTGCATCAAACTGCTCTAATACCAGTGATGTATTTTGATGCCAAGGCACCACAGTGCATTCTCCTTCTCGAGAGCTCCACAACGATATGCTCGGAGTAGAAAACCGAGCTCCTGAGGGCACACACAGTACTTGGCACAGATGCTGCAGAATACACAGAAAATGCAGTACAGAGAGGAGGACGAAGACAAACTTATTAGGTCTTACAAATGCGGTCAAACTTACAGTCTCTGACTGACCAGGCCACTATATGTTTTATTAAAGAACATATACAAAGAAGTGTTCGGTGGCCATTTGGCCTTTCACATGGACACTAACGGTAACACTATATATCTATCTATCTATATATCTATCTATCTATCCATATATCTATCTATCCATGGATCTATCTATCTACCTACCTACTTATCTATCTACATGACTATCTACCTACCTACCTACCTATCTATCTATCTATCTATTTGTCTGTCTGTCTGTCTGTCTGTTTGTCTATCTGTCTGTCTGTCTGTCTATCTGCCTGTCTGTCTGTCTGTCTGTCTGTCTGTCTGTCTATCTATCTATCTGTCTGTCTGTCTGTCTATCTATCTATCTATCTATCTATCTATCTATCTATCTATCTATCTATCTATCTATCTATCTATCTATCTATCTATCTATCTATATATCTATCTATGTAAGAACGAAGTCAGCATCCACCTAATGCAAGGATACATTTCAGCCAAGATAGGGCACAAGGAAATTTTTAGCCTATTAGGGGAGAAGCCGCCAAAGAAACTGAAAGCCATCAAAAGTGCGGAAGAACTCAAAGAAGAGCACGAAGAACATGATTCCAGCTCAAATCCCTCAGAAGCAAGTCTGGAAGAAGTAGAAAGTTCAAACCCTAATATGTCCACAGAAGAAGTACATTCATCCTATTCAATTGACTGACACTAAGGTCAACACTCTTAGAGTTTCTCACACGACAGAAGGATCACCAATTTGGAAAAACACCATCAAATACTCATCTTCAGGAAAAGTTAGCTTCAAATGGGTACGCAAGGACCAAGTGAAGGCTTCAGAGATCACAACACCAGCTCATAAGGAGAAAACGGAGGACAAGAATTCTTCTTTACCAAAATCCGAGCCAAAACGACTCTTGCAAGTATGGCTGCCTAGGCCTTTGATTGAAGCTCAACAAACACGGCAACAAATATGGATTCCCAAGAAGGTCAGACAAGCAACCAATCAAGAGATAAGCAAACAAGAGGGCACATTACACCTACAAATTTGGACAATGAAGCCAAGACAGACTTGTCATAGAAATGTGAAGAAAAAGACCTCTATCACTCGGACAACAGTAAAAACAAAAGAAACATATGTAGCTCGAGGAACCAAAAAGAAAACACGGACTAACACCGCGACCATGAAAAGGATTTGGAAACCCAAGCAATTGTGAGGAATGGAACACCAGAACAACGAAGATTTCTGTTGCACTCATGAAGATTCCAATGCACCTAAAGTATGCATACTAGGGCCACATTACGAGGCCAGGCATTCGGCACTTGATGTACATAATAAAATTAGTGGTGCACATTCTTCAATGAGGAATAGGTCATAGCTTCAACTTCCTTAGGAATGGACCTACTATGTAAATAAATAAATGCTTCGGCTATACTAATCCTTGTTTTCTTTCAGAAAAGAAAAAATTATGCGGTAAGAGATCTTACTTATACCAGCAAGGGGAATGGGGTGATGCATCGAAGGACTTGTCACTACAACACACAGCACTAATGCTATGCTTTCCATTGAAGCTAATGCTCTTTTCAATACAAGTGCAGATGGCTTCTGAAGATTCTCAAGCTACTATTCAGGAAGAAGTATTGGAATTCCCCTTACAAAGTGTGACTAAATCCAAAGGACATTGGTTTAGAGAAGATCAACCGGCAAGGGAGTATCTATACTTGGTGACTATCAAAATCATGGACACATATCATCAATTCCCAATCATTTCCCAAGATTTTAAGGTGGTGCATGAGCTTCCATCTACAATTGACATCATGAAGAAAGCGGGTATACACAAATATTTTGAATTACTGATCTACAAACCCGACTTTCAAAGATGCATGCAAGTCATGAATACATTACAGCCAGCACTACATGGTCCATTGGTGCCATAAGCCAGAGTCATGGACGCAGTGGGTGAATGGGTCATAATCCAATTTACACATGATTTAATCAAGGAAGCTTTTGGATGGGAGAAGGACGGAAATACTGTATTGAAAGAAGAAAGTCGAGGGGCAAAGACAAGGACCTTCACTGACATCAATCGAGTTGACATAGAAGAAGAAGTACGACTGATCCATCAGCATTTTTGTTTCCCTAACATGCATCGATACACTGCTCCTAAGAAGATTGTAGTACAAATGTTGTCACACGCGATTAAACAAATCAGAAACCAAGTCAATATGACTCCCTACATTCAAGAGAGGGTATTCGAAGCTAAGAAGCAATGGAATCACAAGAAGTTCCTGAACGGCAGCGTAGCTCTGACCATACTGATTTATCATGCTCTAGGTATTAGAGAGAACCTCCAAGAAATGCCCTCATCAATAGCCATGGCAAAGTCACGAAAGTCCCAAGAAAGAAAAAGGGAGTCAAGATTGTTGAAGAAGCAGAAACTAGCTCTCAACCCAAAATGAGAGGGACAAAGAGATTAAGGGAAGTAAAGCAAGTAGAAGTTGACATGGCTCTCATCAACAGCCATGTCAAAGTCACAAAAGACCCAAGAAAGAAAAAGGGAGTCAAGATTGTTGAAGAAGCAGAAACTAGCTCTCAACCCAAAATGAGAGGGACAAAGAGATTAAGGGAAGTAAAGCAAGTAGAAGTTGAAGTCCCAGCTACAAAAAGGGCACATATGCTCCCAAAGACAAGAATTGAAGGGCCACAACCAATTACAGAAGAAGACTTAACACGAGCTTTGGATTACACACACCAATATATGGAAGGTCAAATTAATCTACCAGTGCAAGGGCACCATTACCAGCAGACCCAACAAGACAAGGAAGCTAAAAAGAAGCTCACCAAAGTACATCGATACAAAGAAATAGGGTTGGATAATTCAAGCTCATCTTCGGATGCACAGGAAGAACCCGACACATCCTTATTAAATGTGGACATTCAAAGTGAATCCAAGGATGATGGACAATGGGAGGAACTTAATGAAGTAAACTACAACGCAGAAGAAGAGGCCATAAAGGTAAATCAAACTACCATCAACCCCAATCAAGCAACAAATAGCAAAGAGGTACCCCAAGAAGGAATCCATGTCACCAAATTAAATGATACTTCAGAAATTTAAATCAAAGAGACAACGAGTACAGGAGAGGGGTTATTCAAGAATCCAAAGGAAGAACCAAAAGAAGCTACGGTGGAAGAATCAGAGCCCTTCACTCCAATAAGGGTCGTGGCAGAACCCTCCCCCATGGATGTTACATTTCAAGGGAGTGCCACAAAAATGATTGATTTGGACGACGAAAGAAAAGAACCAGAAATACAACTACAAATCAGACAACCACATAACGAAACTATTCATGTGGAGCACGGAAAGGATGTACAAATAGGAGAAGCTTCAAGCATACCAAGAACGTGGTTGAATGTCGGCATCGCTCAACTCAAGCCAGTGGTGCAAGATATGATCAGAACTGCTATGGATATGCAATAGTTGATGCTTGAGGCTGATAAGGACTATGACAAAGCGATGCAGGAAAAGCATGAACTTCATGAGATGGGTAAGAACCTTTCAGTACAATTAGGGCTAGCAAGAGAGCAAATAACACATAAAGAAAATGAAGTTCAAGAGGTCAAGCAACAGTGTAAAATTCTAGAGACAGAAAGTGAGAAATTAAAAGAATAGCTACAGGAGTTACAAAAGAAATATGAGGATAGTGAGACCGAGAGGGCACGGATAAATGCAAGAAGCAAAATCTTGGAATCACAAATAAAGATATACATGGATGAGGCAGAGAACTTGAGAAACAGAAACAAAGAGTTGATGAGAGCTCTCTTGAGTAATCAACCCATAAAAGTTCAAGAAAGGCCAAAAAAAGACATAAAGGAAATGGAGGACAAGATAGCTAGGTATGAAGATCAGCTCAAGCAGGAGCAGGCCACCATTGCCGAATGGGAAAAAAGATATATGGATGATACCGCGGCTCTAAGGACAAAATGGAAAAAGGCTAAGAATCGATATCTTGTGCAATGTAAAGAAGACACTGATCACCTCATTGTTGTGGCAGAAGAAATCCAAAAGAATAAAGAAACAATTTTGAAGGCCCAAGAGGAAATTAAGCAAAAAAAGGAAATGATAAAGCAACTACAGGACTAGCTCGCACAAAAGGCAACAAAGGGGACACCAGTAGTTCCAAAATCCACAGCAACTACTGAGGAGATTGAGGTACGTCCTCTCTCTCCCCCCTTACATCATTCATCGATAAGGGAGGAAATGGAGATCCAATTTGAACATCAAATCATCAGATCATGAAGGAAGCTCAAATTGAGAGCAAGAATTTGGAACAAATATTCAAGCCATTCAACGTACCATATGGACTCCTTAAAGAGCAAACACGGCAATATATAAAGACAACGACACATAAGGAGCCTGACAACAACCTCCAATTCAGCAATAATACATTCAACTATACTCAAGAAGAATTCGAAAAGGTTGATCCTATATGGAGGTGCAAAATTTTGGAAAAGAATCCTACACTATGGGTACAATGGGAAGCATCGCCATATGCACTTTAGGTAAACCCATCTTTTTGTCTAGTACTCCGTAGACGCTCCTGGTCGCAATTTTGGGAAGGACAACACTAGGGTAGCATTAATAATCAATGGCTCAATTACCCACTCTTACCAAGTCCACCGCATAATTACC
This sequence comes from Ceratopteris richardii, assembly GCA_020310875.1. NCBI lineage: Eukaryota > Viridiplantae > Streptophyta > Polypodiopsida > Polypodiales > Pteridaceae > Ceratopteris > Ceratopteris richardii. The sequence goes on from CM035427.1 coordinate 128,447,634, forward strand.
TACCAACAAAAGAATACATGGTAAAAACCATGGAATTTTGGATTGCTCGATATGCGACTGTTTCGGATTTAGCAGTCAAAATGACGAATAAGATTTTCAGCATGCTACTCACTGTTATTAAAGTCTTCGAGCATGCAAAATATACATTTTTGAACTTCATCGGCATTACACAAGGATCCGAAGCGCTCATTTTTTATCTTCCCACCATCTCGAGCCGATTAACACTTATGGAATACTATTCATGACTTATGTTTTTGACGAGCACGTATATGCAGACATTTGAAGAAGCATTTTTCACTGGCTTCTTTGAAATTGATTCAGAAATTTTTGTAAAGATGACTTCGAATTTTAATGCGAGACTGGTGGCTTATGAAACAAGTTTCTTTCCGGATCACCGACAAGCACCAGAGGATGGAGTGAAGTCAACCCAGTGGAAAGAATTCATGATATGTCACGCAAATTCGCTTAATCAACGAGAGCAAGCTTCCATACAAACATACTCACGTCCCCACAAAAAGCCTGTCGAGGACGACAGAGTTCAGGAGGAGGGACGTGTGGAAGGAGAATCAAGCAAGAAAAGAAGAAGAAGAAAATCAAAGACCAAAACTGCTCAGTAAAGAATGAAGATCATAAAGCAAAAGAACCACCCTCTGCCCAAAGCCCCACAGGGGCACACATCAGGCAACAACACCAAACATCCAGGTCCTGAGGAATGGAATTAAAGAATATCAACAACCAGGACATTTCATGAGAAGGACGGACCAAGGCCAGGAAGTATCCATGAAGAAGTGCAAGACAATACTTGGCAAGTAATAATCCTCCCACTGATAGCATGCGTTAACAAGAAATGAACAGGCTCAAAGCAATACAACAGGGTCAGATATATGAAGACAAAGACAAATCAGAAGACCAAAAGTTAGAAAGAGGTAGAGGTTGAAAAGTTGAAGAGACTGACTAAGAACATCACATTCTTAGTCACTGATGGCATGTGTGGCAGCCCGACTGAATACAGCAACCCAAATTTGTGATGTACGGAATACCACGGGGCAAACAGAAGCAAAGGACATACCTCAGATAAGATAACCAATTGTTTGACGGTCCTTGTCGCTTCTTCGACCACTAGGTGCGTGTATTCAGAAAGCTTAGACAAGCAGTAAACGAGAAGCAAAAGCCTGTCAAGGGACGACAGAGATAAAGAGGGGGAGAGTGTTGCAGAGCAAAGAGGCACAAAAGGGGAGCCCCAAAATTTTCAAATTAATGGGCATATTTTTCTTCTTCAAAGTCTTAGGAAATTCCCTCAAGCCATGTAAATGCACTAGAGGAGTCCTCTAGATGCATAATCCCAACTCATTGTAATATATTCCTTGTAAATTAGTAAGAGTTTTAGTTAATAAAGTGCCGGTCTCTTGTGTGAAAGGACCAATTTTAAGGAACATGTATATAAGTCGCTTTGTGACTCTTTGTAGAGACTTTTGCCATTGTGAAGACAAGAGCTTGAGAATTTCGAATTTGCTTCTTTCCTGTAGATTTCTATCTTCTTCTTGATCTACTATGTGTGTGTAATGCTTGGAATGTGTGTGTAGGACTGTTGTCTACCCCTCCCCACTGTTTTTGAGCTACTGTAGTGTGTGTGTGTGAGCTAGTAGAAGTTGTGGAGTGAGTGTGGGTGTTTCCATCCATTCACTGTTTTGGTCATAACTTGAAGCAGAGTTGTCAGAATCAAGTGAAACTACTGCAGTAGATGCGTCTCATCAAGAGCTTCGAAAGAAACCTGCTATTGGCCATATTCGAAGTTCGGAGCTGAGAGAAATCAACGATTTAGTGAAAACTGCTGTAAGTGGTATCGCGACAGACACTTTCAGTATTTCAGTGAGTTAGAGAGGTAGGTTAGTCTTTTCTCATGCATATAAGCTCAACCACTTCATTTCCCATCACATGTGCACATGTCCTCATACACTTGGTTAGGTCGTTTCATCGGATTGACAAATAAGCTTGTGTCAATTCCCCACTATATGCACTTGTGTGGCAAATGAGATTTAGTCTCTTTGGCACAAGTCCCTAAGACTTCTTGGCTTAGGTACACACAAACCTATAACAAAAGTCAATTATGAAGGAACATTCCAAGTCACACCACCAAAAAGATGTACAATAAGTCAACTTGCAGCAAAAGGAAACACATATGTAAATGTCTACAATTGAGCCACCATCAATGGATGAAGAGGAATCATAATGTGGTTTGATAAAGTTAAGGCAAGTTTAATAGAAGAAGTCAGATTAGAAATATCAATCACATTATTGGTACCACATTTTAATATGCATGACCTAGACACCCATGGATATACCATGACCACCATCATCACCACCAATTAATTTGTATGGTGCCACAATGATGTTGTCATCACCGATCATAACACAAGAGTGTGGAGCGGGAGGGATATCACAAAGGATGCCAACAATGGCTATGGAGGATTACAAGTATTCCAATGAACACCATACAAGTGATCACTATTGCTACTACCTCACCCATATGGATTGGGCCTCTATTTCAAACACAAGTGTCTACTCAAACTTACATGGAGACATCAAAGACAACAACAACATTTGAAAGAAGTTTTGTGAAGCCATGGAAATGAATTGCGGAAATGTATGTTGGAGTATGGAGTAAAGAATGACTCCAAGAGTTACAGATAGGTAGAAGCATGGTCCCATCCGAATCAAAAGTTTGATTTATGAAATCTCAAGGATATTCTCGAAGCAATGAGGATCACTGTCTCTACACAAAGAGATGCTTAGATGGCAGCTTGATATGCTTGATACTTTATGTCAATGATATGTTGATTGCTGGGAAGTCCTCTTATGATTTGTCAGTTCTAAAAAAAAAATTGAGGCAGACATTTGATATGAAGGATTTGGGGATGCCAAACATATTCTTGGCATGTGCATTACTCGTGATAGGAGTAAAACATATTCTCAAAGTGAGTACATATCCAAAGTGCTTCACCGGTTCAATATGCAGCATGGAAAGGCATTGAGTACACCTTTACCCACATATGTGAAATTGAGCAAGGATGATTGCCCCAAATTAGATGAGGAAAAGGAATTCATGACCAAAATTCCCTTTCAGTCTGTTGTTGGTAGTCTCATGTCTGCTATGGTAGCTACGAAACCAGACATTGCATTTGCAGTGGGAGTTGTGAGCAAATATATGTCTAATCCTGGCAAGAAACATTGGGAAGCGGTTAAGATGATTTTGAGATATGTGAGTGGCACTAAGGAAAAGTGTTTATGCTTAGGTAGAGGGAAAGCATCCATTATTGGTTACACAAATTCTGATTATGTTGGTTGTGTAGACAATCGTAAGTCTACATCAGGGTACATTTTTCATTTTGTTGGAGGTGCTATCTCTTGGAGATCTTGTCTTCAAGAATGTACAAATGTTTCCACCGCAGCCAAAAGGTGGTTCAATTTGAGCTACTCAAAAATTGTAGCTTGCTCATAGTGATGTTTGTTGGAGCAAGTAAATGACAAGCCTAAGTATTGGCTTGAGTCCCACAAAGTCATAGACAAAGCCTTAAAATGAAGACAATGTAAAGTTCACTTATGAACTACCTCTTGTAACTTTTGAAGACTTTACTTAATGTAAAAGTAAAAGAATCTTAAGTGGTTGAGTCCACTTGATTAAAAAGGGAAAGAGGAGCCAAGAATTCGTGATTTGTGGTAGATAGAGAATCAAATCAATCACTAATTGATTGGAGAGTGATTGAGGGAAGTTGGCCTCACAAGATCAACTATAAATACATGGTAGTGTTAGTCGTGGTTATGTGAAGACCTCCAAGAGCTGAGCTTTATGCCATATCAAGGTGTAATTCTAAGGCACACATGTGTATCAGTAAGTCCATTGTATTGTACAATCAATATACTTTCATTTTCATGATCATTTGAGTTCATATTTCCATGTTCTTGTGAAGTGTACTACTCACTGCCATATCTCTTAGTTTTCTCAGTTAGATTGTAGAGATGGTTTCTCTGAGCTTGGTGCATCATTTTCAGTGATTTAACTTGGTAAAGTTAGCTCTATAAGTCTACTATATGCTCACCAATTTTCATTTCATTTGGGTGTTTCAATCTTCAGTTATATTCAGTTGAAGTCAACCTTGTCTGTTCATTTTCACTTCTCTATCAGGTACCCGACTCTTTTACTCATCTTGTCAGAGTTGTTTCTGAGTGTGTACTTACCCAAATTCAATGATTTAAAGCTTTTTGGATTCAGCATATTGTCTAGTATAAGAATAAAAATTTTCATAATCATTGGATTCTTAAATCTTGAGTTATGTGCATTTTGCTGCTCACTGGTCTCATTACTGTAGCAGCCCGTGAAAATCGGGATGATGTCATCACTTGTTAAACATCATTCTCAGTGTGTGGTTCATTATTTTTTATGAGATTACTCTTGAAAGTTAGCTCTTTAAGTTAACTAGACTTCCCCAAGAGGAATTAAGCTAATTGCTGCTGTGACCCGAGAATTATGCAAAACACTGGACACGTGTATGAACCAAAATAGCAAGTTCTTCACCTCTGAGCTAATTCCAACTTATCTGTTTTGATCTATCTTTTTGAGAGTGATCTTCCAAGGTACATAGGGTGTCTAATACATCCATTGGAAAGCTAAAAGGGCCCACCGCATACTCGTGGAGTTCATCTGTCTCGTGTAGATCAAGGATTTTGCAACACCTCTTCATCTTCAAACACATACCTATCCATCTCTTCACAGTGGTATCAGAGCAAGGTTGGACAACATGGCAGATCGATTTACTTCACCAATTGACAAATTGGACACAGGTAACTACTATACGCATACACATACACATACGCATACGCATATGCATACGCATACGCATACGCATATGGATACCCATACACATACACATACACATACACATACACATACACATACACATACACATACACATATACATATACATATACATATACATGCACATATACATATGCATATACATATAAATATACATATACATATACATCCACACACACACATACATACATACATACATATATACACACACATATATATATATATATATAATGATAATAATAATAATTAATGTGCCTCAAATCAAATCTAATATTTTATGCTGCATACCACACAAGAAAACAATATTCTATGTGATTTTCTCGAGTTTTTCATTTCTCAAAAATGGAGGGGAAAATAATATTGTTCCTATCTTCATTGGTGAGGAACTACTTTTTACCTATTTTATTGAGACTTAAAAGGCCTAAAGAGAGCTTTAAAATTACCTAATGTTTCTAATCCCACCACAAAATGAGGATACTCAATGGTGGATATGTCAAGCAATTGATTGATAGGAGAAAAGATTATTATTAAGAGCACAATTGCGTTTTGAGAAAAGTTATGGAAGATCATGTTTAGATACCTAACATCTTTAGTAAGGAAGTATGTGAGTTCGATGCATAGATAGATATCCTATCCATGATGGACATTTGCGTCAACGAGCAAGTTGTAACTACAATGCAGTGCATTGATCAAGATGTGTATGATAGGGATTTGTTTATGGTAGTGATTCTAGAAGAAATTTTCAAGGATGAGAAAATGGAAGAGTCAAAATGTATGAGAAAATGAATCATTATGATGTAACTTGAATTTGACTATGAGGAAATCTTTCTACAAGAGATAGAAGGAAGCTCTACCCCTCGTAGGGAACTAGAACATTTTGTTGGAAGTGTGGTAGGCACAATAAACCAATCAGAGGTTACATCTAGGATCTTCCAACACTCAACCTTAAAACATTACACACCTTAACTTGATCAAGAGAGATAAATGACAATAGATAGAGATAAGAAGATAAGTATGAAAGTGCAACAACTTAATGCTACTACACAGATTAATAATGAAAAATGTTAAAATACAATGTTTCTATGATACAAAAATTGAATGTAAGTAGAATCTAAGAGATTTGGTAACTAGCACCCTTTAGAATGACAAGTGTCTACGATGTGTTATTAGAGCTTTCAAATTGTCTATTAGCTTGTGGGTGGTTTGGGATTGGTCTTCTTGTGAATGACCAATAATTCATTTAGTATGGATTCCACTAGTTTGTTGATGAAATTGTTTCCTTAATCATACATGATCTTAATGGGTAATTTGAATTTCATGTGGATATCTGTTCAAAGAAAAATTTGGTAGTAGTATGAACATTGCATTTTCTCATGGCCCTTACTTCAACTTAGTTTGTAGGATAATCATTGTTCATAATTATATATTCAATATGAGTACCTCATGTAGGTGGGATAATAGAACCAATAGAATATATTATCCATCTAGAAAAAGTTCTCTTACCTATGGCCTATCTCAATAGCATGCTATCTTTTCAAATAGGGTATTTTGCTCCCTATTACATGTCACATCTTTTCACATTCATGTGGAGTGTTGGCCACCATTATCTTGGAAGGAGAATTGTTTTGGTACTTTGATCAGTGGAGAAGTTTCCTCTATCTACTTCAACATGGGCCATTTTTTATGTGGAATGTGTTAAAACATTTTGCAACTGATGCATGTGAACACGCTTAGAACCGTGGGGACACTTTTTCCCTCTTTAGGAGGGTTTTTTCCCTCGGCTTGTATATATGCCTATAATCCTAATGGGATACTTATCTTTGTGCATTCACTAACTAATACACTCAATGTCGTGCAATCTTCTTCTTCTTCTTCTTCCTTGCATTATCTATGGGCCCTAGTCTTGGAACTCCAATTTATGTCTACATAGACCGTCAATTTCTACATGGCATTTTCAACACCTTTTTTAACACTATCTTAGAATTACATGAAATTTGGTTAGCATACTTGAGGTCATTAGCACTTCAAAATTAGCTCACTTTGGCCTCTAACACACTATCACAGTGAGTAAAGGAAATTTTGCCCTTATATACAATTCTTGATTTGCAAGTATAAGCACCTCAAAGTCTGCTAGAATTATATGTTTATATGGTTATGTGGTTGGAGATGAAGTTATGCCAAGTTTCAGGAACAAAAGTCAACCAACACAAGAAGAGCAAGAAAGATTGAGCACATGGTGCTCCAAGGATGCACTTGCAAGGTCTTATCTCCTCAACTCTATCTTAGATTTTTTGTTGCCTCACATTAGAAGTTGTAAGACATTTTAGGAAGTGTGGGATGCACTTGAAGCCTTCTTCTCTTCAAGTACTAAAGCTAGGAAGCATCAACTATGGCTGGATTTCACAACTCTCAAGAAGGCTCCCAAACAAAATGTGACTGATTTTGTCACAAAGCTCAAGGACATAGCAGATCCGTTGGGAAGCATTGGAGAGGTAATAGATGAAGAGCAAATTGTAAGGCAGGTCATCAATGGCTTGAAGGCAGATGACAAGTGGGAAGCATTCACCACAGCTATGGATTTGTACATGGACATGCATGAACCTGATTTCAATACACTCATTGGACAACTACTTACTCAAGAGGCAAAGCTTATAAAAAATGGAGAAAGCTCTAAAGATAACCAATCTTCAGCTTTATACACTGATAAAAGCAAGTCCAAATATAACAAAGGAAAGGCAAAGAAAGTGGATGATGAAGCAGGAACATATCAAGCTAACTATGCATGTAGAGGAAGACATGGCAGAGGTAGAGGAAGAGGAGGTAGACAAGGCAGGGGGAGATCCCAAGACTCCAACTCATGTTCTATTTGTGGATTAACTAATCATACAACTGAAAATTGCTTTTAGGACTTCCAGGAATCAAAGAGGCAGAGGATACAATACAAGAAGTTATGGCTACTCAAGAGGAAGGTTCAACAATTATCATGGCAGCTACAACAACTACAATCATTCAAACTATCAAGGAGGCTACAAAGGAAGGAGAGACTTCAATAACTACACAGAAGACTCAAACAAAGAGGATTCATTATTGATCATGAACATGGCTATGCCACAAGGTAAATCTGATGAGCATGTTTTCTACATAGATTCAGGTTGTTCAAATCATGTGGCAGGAAATGTGGCACTCTTATCAGATATAGAAGATCTAAGGAATAAGCATGAGGTACAAACAGGAGATGACACAAGACGTCTTGTGGAGAAAATAGGCAATGTCAAAGCACCTGATGGAAAGATCAACCTACTCAGTAAGGTACTCTATGTCCCTACCATTACAAAGAATTTGATAAGTGTTGGGCAGATAGTAGAGAAAGGGTTGCAAGTTAGGTTCACAAAAGCAGGAGCATTTGTTGAAGATCCAAGTCAAGGATTCAGAAGAATTGCAAAAGGTGAAAAGACAAGTAGATTGTTCACATTTGAATTACAAGACACTAGAAACACTGCTCTCTTTAATTATGGTAGTCAGACACTCACAAAATTGGAAGTATGGCACAAAAGGTTCGCACATATTGGTGAAAGGTCATTAAAGCAAATTTGCAAGGACCAAAGTGTACTTGGACTCCCTAATTTGTCAAAAAAACATATGATTTATAAGTGTAGTGCATGTCAATTTGGAAAGTCTCACAGGTTACCATTCATGAAGAAAGGTTATATGCATGGAGATCTCTTAGAGTTGGTTCATACAGATGTATGGGGACCTTGCAAGGAAGCTTCAATATCTGGATCAAGGTATTATGTCTCCTTTATTGATGATTGCAGTAGATGGACTATCCTATTCTTTGTGAAACACAAAGATGAAGTTTTTTCATGTTTCAAAAGATATTTGGCTCTTATAGAGAATCAAACAGGTAAATCACTAAAAAGGCTAAGGTCAGATGGAGGGGGAGAATACTTCTCCCATGAGTTTGATTCTTTTCTTCAAGAAAGAGGAATCAAAAGAGAGATAACTACAAGGTACACTCCTTAGCAAAATGGAGTGGTAGAAATGAGGAATAGGACAATTGTTGAAGCTGCAAGGTCCATGTTAAATGAAAAGCATTTGCCTAATTATCTATGGGCTGAGGCTGTATCTACAGCCACTTACTTGATTAGCAGGTTGCCTTCAAAATCCCTTGATGGGATGACTCCATATGAGGCTTGGAATGGAAGAAGAACAAGCTTAGATCATTGTAAAATTTTTGGATGCATTGCTTTTGCTCATGCTCCTTCATAGGTTAGAGGCAAGATGGATCCAAAGGCAGAAAGGTGTGTATTTATTGGATATGACAACAATCAAAAGGGCTACAGGTTATACAACCCTACCAACAAAGGATTCTTGGTAAGCAAAGATGTAGTTTTTGATGAAAACAATTCATGGTATGAAGATTCATGCAGGAAGGTCAATTTACCATATGATCTTGAAGAAGATTTTCCAAAGCTTGGTAGAGAACAACCGAAGATTGAAGAACAAGACACCTCAGAGGATGATGAAGAATCTCAGATGGAAAAGATCAAAGCATGGAAGTCTAAAGGTAAAGCAAAATTGCAGGAACTTGGACATGAGGAAGAATCATCACATCATGGCCTAAGAAGATCTATGAGAGAAAAGAAAAAACCAGAAAGGTATGGGTTTGACACCTCATTAGTAACTAAACATTCTATCTACATAGCACATGATATAAACCAAGAGGATCCATCATCATTTGAAGAGGTCAAAACAAAAACAGAATGGAAGCATGCAATGAAGGAAGAGATTGAAGCACTTGAGGAAACATCCATGAAGGTAATAGGCTCAAGATGGGTCTATAAACTCAAGAAGAATTCTGATGGTTCCATTAACAGGTATAAGGCAAGGCTTGTAGCAAAAGGCTTTGCACAAACTCAGGGAATTGATTATGAGGAGACCTTCTCTCCTGTGGCAAAGATGTCTACTATTAGGGTTTTGCTTAGTATTGCCTCTTCTAAGAATTGGAAGATACTTCAACTAGATGTAAAGAATGCATTCTAGAATGGTTGGATAACAGAAGAGGTATATATGGCACAACCGCCTGGTTTTGAGAATCAAGTTTATCTTGATTATGTGTGTAAACTTAACAAAGCATTGCATGGTCTCAAGCAAGCCCCAAGAGCTTGGAATTTCAGACTTGTTTCATTCTTGCAAGACAAAGGCTTTCAACCAAGCAAGGCAAATCCTTCACTCTTATTAAAAAGAGTAATTCTGAGATCATCTACCTATGTGTATATGTAGATGATATTATATTGACAGAAAATGATGCAGATGGTATGAAGAAGATCAAAGATCAGATGAGAGAAGAGTTCAAGATAAGTGATTTGGGTTCACTTACCTACTTCCTAAGTTTGGAAGTTGTCTACAAAGATCATGGTTTGTTTCTCACTCAAAGAAAGTACATTAAGGACATGTTGGCGAAATTCAAGATGCAAGATTGTAAGATTGCAGGTACCCCAATGGAGGTCAATCACAAATTGAGCTCACATGAAGGTGAACTCATAGAGGACATCACATCATATCAAAGTCTAGTGGGTAGTCTCAACTATGCCACATTGACAAGAGTAGATATATGTTATAGTGTGAGTGTGCTAAGTCAGTTTATGCACACACCAAGGAAACCACATATGGATGTTGCCAAAAGGATTCTCAAGTATCTCAAAGGAACCATAAATGAAGGACTTTATTATCCTTATGTATCTGATTTAGGTTTGAAGCTATTTTCTGATGCAGATTGGGTTGGCTCCAAGGAAGATAGAAGGAGCACTTCAGGTTATCTTACCTTTGCAAGTTCAAAGCTTATTTCATGGTCATCCAAGAAGCAACCCACAATTGCTCTCTCTTCTACTAAAGTTGAATACAGAGGTCTTGCCATAGCTACACAAGAAGCTATGTGGATGAAGACATTATTCAAAGATCTTGGATTGAAGTTTGGAACTCCAACTATTTATGGTGACAATACGAGTTCTATTCATTTGGTTGCTAATCCTATTTTTCATGCAAGGACTAAACATATTGAAGTTCATTATCACTATGTAAGAGAGAAGGTTCTAAGCGAAGAGATTCAAATATCATATGTGTCCACTCATCAACAATGTGCAGATATTCTAACCAAAGCATTGGATGGTACAAAGCTTTGCAAATTCAAGGCTATGATTGGTTTACAGGTAATCTTGGAATATTGAAGACCTCAACCATACTTGGCTTGAGGGGGAGCTGTTGAGCAAATCTATGACAAGCCTAAGTATTGGCTTGAGTCCCACAAAGTCATAGACGAAGCCTTAAAATGAAGACAATGTAAAGTTCACTTGTGAACTACCTCTTGTAACTTTTGAAGACTTTACTTAATGTAAAAGTGAAAGAATCTTAAGTGGTTGAGTCCACTTGATCAAAAAGGGAAAGAGGAGACACGAATTCGTGATTTTTGGTAGATAGAGAATCAAATCAATCACTAATTGATTGGAGAGTGATTGAGGGAAATTAGCCTCCCAAGATCAACTATAAATACAAGGTAGTCTTAGTCGTGGTTATGTGAAGACCTCCAAGAGCTGAGCTTTATGCCATATCAAGGTGTGATTCCAAGGCACACATATGTATCAGTAATTCCATTGTATTGTACAATAAATATAATTTCATTTTCATGATCATTTGAGTTCATATTTCCATGTTCTTGTAAAGTGTACTACTCACTACCATATCTCTCAGTTTTCTCAGTCAGATTGCAGAGATGGTTTCTTTGAGCTTGGTGCATCATTTTTAGTGATTTAAATTGGTAACGTTATCTCTATAAGTCTATTATATGCTCATCAATTTTCATTTCATTTGGGTGTTTCAATCTTCAATTATATTCAGTTAAAGTCAACCCTGTCTGTTCATTTTCACTTCTCTATCAGGTACCCAACTTTTTTACTCATATTGTCAAAGCTGTTTCTCAGTGTGTACTTACCCAAATTCAATGATTTAAAGCGTTTTGGATTCAGCATACTGTCTTGTATAAGCATACAATTTTTCATAATCATTGGATTTTTAAAACTTGAGTTATGTGCATTTTTCTGCTCACTGGTCTCATTACTATAGCAACCCGTGAAAATCGGGATGATATCATCACTTGTTAAACATCATTCTCAGTGTGTGGTTCATTATTTTTTATGATATTACTCTTGAAAGTTAGCTCTTTAAGTTAACTAGATTTCACCAGGAGGGATTAAGCTAATTGCTGCTGTGATTAGAGAATTATGCAAAACACTCGACAGGTGTATGACCAAAATAGCAAGTTCTTCACCTCTGAGCTAACTCCAACTTATCTATTTTGATCTATCTTTTTGAGAGTGATCTTCCAAGGTACATAGGGTGTCTAATACATCCATTGGAAAGCTAAAAGGTCCCACCACATACTCCTGGAGTTCATTTGGTTGGTGTAGATCAAGGATTTTGCAACACCTCTTCATCTTCAAGCACATACCTATCCATCTCTTCACAGTGGTATCAGAGCAAGGTTGGACAACATGGCAGATGGATTTACTTCATCAATTGACAAATTGGACAGAGGTAACTACTCAGCTTGGTCATTAAGAATGGAAGCTTATCTCCAAGGTAGAAGTTTATATGGTTATGTGGTTGGAAATGAAGTTATGCCAAGTTTCAGGAACAAAAGTCAACCAACACAAGAAGAGCAAGAAAGATTGAGCACATGGTGCTCCAAGGATGCACTTGCAAGGTTTTATCTCCTCAACTCTATCTTAGATTTTTTGTTGCCTCACATTAGAAGTTGTAAGACATCTCAGGAAGTGTGGGATGCACTTGAAGCCTTCTTCTCTTCAAGTACTAAAGCTAGGAAGCATCAACTATGGCTGAATTTCACAACTCTCAATAAGGCTCCCAAACAAAATGTGACTGATTTTGTCACAAAGGTCAAGGACATAGCAGATCAGTTGGGAAGCATTGGAGAGGTAACAGATGAAGAGCAAATTGTAAAGCTGTCATCAATGGCTTGAAGGCAGGTGACAAGTGGGAAGCATTCACCACAGCTATGGATTTGTACATGGACATGCATGTACCTGATTTCAATACACTCATTGGACAACTACTTACTCAAGAGGCAAAGCTTATAAAAAATGGAGAAATCTCTAAAGGTAACCAATCTTCAGCTTTATACACTGATAAAAGCAAGTCCAAAGATAACAAAGGAAAGGCAAAGAAAGTGGATGAAGAAGCAGGAACATATCAAGCTAACTATGCAGGTAGAGGAAGACATGGCAGAGGTAGAGGAAGAGGAGGTAGACAATGCAGGGGGAGATCCCAAGACTCCAACTCATGTTCTATTTGTGGATTAATTAATCATACAACTGAAAATTGCTTTAGGAATTCCAGGAATCAAAGAGGCACAGGATACAATACAGGAAGTTAGGGCTACTCAAGAGGAAGGTTCAACAATTATCATGGCAACTACAACAACTACAATCATTCAAAACTATCAAGGAGGCTACAAAGGAAGGGAGAGACTTCAATAACTACACAAAAGACTCAAACAAAGAGGATTCATTATTGATCATGAACATGGCTATGCCACAAAGTAAATCTGATGAGCATGTTTTCTACATAGATTCAGGTTGTTCAAATCATGTGGCAAGAAATATGGCACTCTTATCATATTTAGAGGATCTAAAGAATAAGCATGAGGTACAAACAGGAGATGACAGAAGACATCTTGTGGAGAAAATAGGTAATGTCAAAGCACCTGATGGAAACATCAAACTACTCAGTAAGGTACTCTATGTCCCTATTACAAAGAATTTGATAAGTGTTGGGCAGATAGTAGAGAAAGGGTTGCAAGTGAGGTTCACAAAAGCAGGAGCATTTGTTGAAGATCCAAGTCAAGGATTCAGAAGAATTGCAAAAGGTGAAAAGACAAGTAGATTGTTCACATTTCAATTACAAGACACTAGAAACATTGCTCTCTTTAATTATGGTAGTCAGACACTCACAAAATTGGAAGTATCGCACAAAAGGTTAGCACATATTGGTGAAAGGTCATTAAAGCAAATTTGCAAGGACCAAAGTGTACTTGGACTCCTTAATTTGTCAAAACAACATATGATTTATAAGTGTAGTGCATGTCAATTTGGAAAGTCTCACAGGTTACCATTCATGAAGAAAGGTTATATGCATAGAGATCTCTTGGAGTTGGTTCATACAGATGTATGTGGACCTTGCAAGGAAGCTTCAATATCTCGATCAAGGTATTATGTCTCCTTTATTGATGATTGAAACAGATGGACTATCCTATTCTTTATGAAACACAAAGATGAAGTTTTTTCATGTTTCAAAAGATATTTGGCTCTTGTGGAGAACCAAATAGGTAAATCACTAAAAAGGCTAAGGTCAGATGGAGGGGGAGAATACTTCTCCCATGAGTTTGATTCTTTTCTTCAAGAAAGAGGAATCAAAAGAGAGCTAACTACACAGTACACTCTTGAGCAAAATGGAGTGGCAGAAATGAGGAATAGGACAATTGTTGAAGCTGCAAGGTCCATGTTAAATGAAAAGCATTTGCCTAATTATCTATGGGCTGAGGCTGTATCTACAGCCACTTACTTGATTAACAGGTTGCCTTCAAATTCCCTTGATGGGATGACTCCATATGAGGCTTAGAATGGAAGAAGAACAAGCTTAGATCATTGTAAAATTTTTGGATGTATTGCTTTTGCTCATGCTCCTTCACAGGTTAGAGGCAAGATGGATCCAAAGGCAGAAAGGTGTGTATTTATTGGATATGACAACAATCAAAAGGGCTACAGGTTATACAACCCTACCAACAAAGGATTCTTGGTAAGCAAAGATGTACTTTTTGATGAAAACAATTCATGGTATGAAGATTCATGCAGGAAGGTCAATTTTACCATATGATCTTGAAGAAGATTTTCTAAAGCTTGGTAGAGAACAACCAAAGGTTGAAGAACAAGACACCTCAGAGGATGATGAAGAATCTCAGATGGAAAAGATCAAAGCATGGAAGTCTAAAGGTAAAGCAAAATTGCAGGAACTTGGACATGAGGAAGAATCATCACATCATGGCCTAAGAAGATCTATGAAAGAAAAGAAAAAACGAGAAAGGTATGGGTTTGACACCTCATTTGTAACTAAACATTCTATCTACAAAGCACGGGATATAAACTAAGAGGAGCCATCATCATTTGAAGAGGCCAAAACAAAAACAGAATGGAAGCATGCAATGAAGGAAGAGATTGAAGCACTTGAGGAAACATCCATGAAGGTAATAGGCTCAAGATGGGTCTATAAGCTCAAGAAGAATTCTGATGGTTCACTTACCTACTTCCTAGGTTTGGAAGTTGTCTACAAAGATATGGTTTGTTTCTCGCTCAAAGAAAGTACATTAAGGACATGTTGGCAAAATTCAAGATGCAAGATTGTAAGATTGCAGGTACTCCAATGGAGGTCAATCACAAATTGAGCTCACATGAAGGTGAACTCATAGAGGACATCACATCATATCAAAGTCTAGTGGGTAGTCTCAACTATGCCACATTGACAAGAGTAGATATATGTTACAGTGTGAGTGTACTAAGTCAATTTATGCACACACTAAGGAAACCACATATGGATGCTTCCAAAAGGATTCTCAAGTATCTCAAAGGAACCATAAATGAAGGAATTTATTGTCCTTATGTATCTGATTTAGGTTTGAAGCTATTTTCTGATGCAGATTGGGCTGGCTCCAAGGAAGATAGAAGGAGCACTTCAGGTTAGCTTACCTTTGCAAGTTCAAAGCTTATTTCATGGTCATCCAAGAAGCAACCCACAGTTGTTCTCTCTTCTATTGAAGTTGAATACAGAGGTCTTGCCATAGCTACACAAGAAGCTATGTGGATGAAGACATTATTCAAAGATCTTGGATTGGAGTTTGGAACTCCAACTATTTATGGTGACAATACGAGTTCTATTTATTTGGCTGCTAATCCTATTTTTCATGCAAGGACTAAACATATTGAAGTTTGTTATCACTATGTAAGAGAGAAGGTTCTAAGCAAAGAGATTCAAATATCATATGTGTCCACTCATCAACAAATTGCAGATATTCTAACCAAAGCATTGGATGGTACAAAGCTTTGCAAATTCAAGGCTATGATTGGTTTACAGGTAATCTTGGAAGATTGAAGACCTCAACCATACTTAGCTTGAGGGGGAGCTGTTGGAGCAAATCTATGACAAGCCTAAGTATTGGCTTGAGTCCCACAAAGTCATAAACGAAGCCTTAAAATGAAGACAATGTAAAGTTCACTTGTGAACTACCTCTTGTAACTTTTGAAGACTTTACTTAATGTAAAAGTGAAAGAAACTTAAGTGGTTGAGTCCACTTGATCAAAAAGGGAAAAAGGAGCCACGAATTCGTGATTTGTGGTAAATAGAGAATCAAATCAATCACTAATTGATTGGAGAGTGATTGAGGGAAGTTAGCCTCCCAAGATCAACTATAAATACATGGTAGTCTTAGTCGTGGTTATGTGAAGACCTCGAAGTGCTGAGCTTTATGCCATATCAAGGTGTGATTCTAAGGCACACATATGTATCAGTAAGTCCTTTGTATTGTACAATCAATATACTTTCATTTTCATGATCATTTGAGTTCATATTTCCATGTTCTTGTGAAGTGTACTACTCACTGCCATATCTCTCAGTTTTCTCAATGAGATTGCAGAGATGGTTTCTCTGAGCTTGGTGCATCATTTTCAGTGATTTAACTTGATAAAGTTAGCTCCATAAGTCTAATATATGCTCACCAATTTGCATTTCATTTGGGTGTTTCAATCTTCAGTTATATTCAGTTGAAGTCAACCCTGTCTGTTCATTTTCACTTCTCTGTCAGGTACCCGACTTTTTTACTCATCTTGTCAGAGCTGTTTCTCAGTGTGTACTTACCCAAATTCAATGATTTAAAGCTTTTTGGATTCAGCATACTGTTTAGTATAAGCATACAAATTTTCATAATAATTGGATTCTTAAATCTTGAGTTATGTGCATTTTTCTGCTCACTAGTCTCATTACTGTAGCAGCCCGTGAAAATCGAGATGATGTCATCACTTGTTAAACATCATTCTCAGTGTGTGGTTCATTATTTTTTATGAGATTACTCTTGAAAGTTAGCTCTTTAAGTTAACTAGACTTCCCCAAGAGGAATTAAGCTAATTGCTGCTGTGATCAGAGAATTGTGCAAAACACTGGACAGGTGTATGAACCAAAATAGCAAGTTCTTCACCTCTGAGCTAACTCCAACTTATCTGTTTTGATCTATCTTTTTGAGAGTGATCTTCCAAGGTACATAGTGTGTCTAATACATCCATTGGAAAGCTAAAAGGGCCCACCACATACTCTTGGAGTTCATTTGGCTGGTGTAGATCAAGGATTTTGCAACACCTCTTCATCTTCAAGCACATACCTATCCATCCCTTCACAATGTTTGTGGTCCTTTGCAGATACCCTCTTTAGTGAGCTAACTTTACTTTGTGAATTTCATTGATGATTTTTCTAGGCATGCATGGGTATATCCATTGAAAGCAAAGTCCCAAGTGTTTATGTGCTTCAATAAGTTTTTGGTTTTGGCTGAAAATTTGTTAGCTGTAAAATGGGCACCTGCCATTTTGATCGGGGGGGGATATATGTCTTCTGATTTTAATGCATTTTTGGCTGAACATGGGATAAAACATCCATGTACAATGTCATATACACCTCAACAAAATGGAGTTGTTGAAAGGAAGAACATGTCACTCATAACGATGGCGAGGTGTATGATCAAGAGTCAAGCTTTACCACATAGCTTCTGGCTTGAGGTTGTTATGTGTGCAACATATGTTCTTGATAAGTATCTGTTGTATAATTACATGGGTCTAAGGGGTAGAACCCTTGAGTTTCTAGGTGTGAAACCCTTGGGATTTATGGTTTATTTACCCCTTTTGGATGGGTCTTGAACCTTAGGGCTAATTCTCTAAGGTTGAGTACCTTAGGCTTGATTGGAAGCTTCTCCTAGCCACTTGGTTTGTACGTGAGAGCTTGGAGAGTCTTCTTTTAGAAGCCATGTGATTTCATGTGATTTCCTAAGCTTGGAAACCATGTGAACACCTTAGGGACCCTGTGTTCCATGCTCGCACTAAGCACATTGAGGTGCACTATTATTATGTCAGGGAGAGGTTCTGTGTTGGAAAGATCAGTTTGGCATATGTGCCCACATAGGAAAACATTGCATACCTTTTCACAAAGGCTCTGCATAGGGAGAAGTTTGAAGCTTTCTGCGAATCTTTGGGCTTACTTCCTTTTGTGGATTGATTCCACATAGTTAGGAACTTCTTTATAAATGAGTGCCAACTCCTTGTTCACCACATCACTCACAGGGGGGATATGTTGGTATATTTTGGCATTGATGTGTGTGGACACACTTAGGACCACTGAGGCACTTTTTTCCCTCTTTAGGAGGCTTTTTACTTGGGGCTTGTATATAAGCCTATAACCCTAACAGGTTACTTATCTTTGAATGCTCACTTGGTAATACATTCTATATTGTGTGTTGTGCACCAAGCCTCTTCTTCTTCCTTCTGTTGTTTGCATGCTTCCACAGACCTCAAACTCCAACGAGCTTGAAGGAGGTTGAGGAAACAATGTGATAATGAGAGATTGAAACATTGATTTTCTTCTATATCCCACATGTGCTAGTAAAGCTAAAAATGGTGTCTATATGATGGAAACCAAGGCTTCTTCATGTTTGAACAAGTGAGGAAGGAAGAATGAAGAGTGGAGGCACCTGTGCACAATCTATCTCTCCTCTCTTCATGCTCCCTCAGCCTCTTATGCTTATGCATGTATGTGGGGGCTAAGGGGGGCTTTTATGTGTTCTTATCTCTTGCTCAATGTTGAAGGAGCCTCCAATGGTGGCAAAATTACACTAAGAAACTTGCTCTGTTACCACACTTTTGAAGAAGAGAT
Organism: Ceratopteris richardii; assembly: GCA_020310875.1. NCBI lineage: Eukaryota > Viridiplantae > Streptophyta > Polypodiopsida > Polypodiales > Pteridaceae > Ceratopteris > Ceratopteris richardii. The sequence goes on from CM035427.1 coordinate 128,466,541, forward strand.
AACTCAAAAATTCTCATGCAAGGTCATACACACAACTTGATGAATAAGACACTACCCCTCCACATAACTGTTCTTATATAGCTCCACCTAGTTGGTGGATATGTCTTCTCCACCCTTGTTTTCCCAGCAACCTTTCCTACTAAAAAAGAGGCTCATGATGCTAGGCTCATGATGCTAAGCTCTCAGGGTCCTCTAGAAAATTCAACAACAAATATTTGATGAGTTCTTTGGGAAAAAGCCCATTAGAGCTCTCTTTAAGAAGAACCCTTGCGCTAGTCTTTAGGAATATCAATAAGGCCTTTAGATATTTACATCTATGCATTGTTCAAGGGAGTTGTATGAAGCTATAGTAGTTCCAAAACCTTGAAAAAGAGAGTTTCATTGGCCTTTTCTACTCTTCCCATTATATGGTCTATGTACTATTACGATACACTCGGTTGTTTTTTGACGATACACACTAGTTGAGTCAATAGGGTAGAGCATGGGCATACCACTCTCATATAAGAGGATATGTGGGCATATGTTATAGATGAGCTTATAGCGTTTCCAACTTCAAGTACTACCCTAAAAAGAGTATGAAATCTATATTTTAGGGTTAGCCCTTTGCAAGTAGTATATGGACTTCTTATGGGAATCTACATGGAAGGCATGTAGTGATTATGATAGAGCAAGATCTACATAGTTTGTTGTAGAATATATGATCAATGATTGAATCTATCAACTCATTAGGTATTAGAAACACCAACATTAACATCCCTATAAGAGTAAATCTATTGCTTTGGAACCACTACATATCCACAATCATGGTCCTTCTTCTCTCTCTCTCTCTTTCTATTGCTACCCCATCCTCGAAATCGCTAAAACTTTCTTTTTTATTTGAAGTTACTTTCTTTCCCCATTCCAAACAATTGTGGTGTAGCAGAATGATTTGAATACCATGGGGTAAAGTGTCTGGGTTCCAGTCCCACTCACTGGACATTTCAAATTTCTTGTACTCTAAAAAAAAAAGCTGGAAAGCACTCATTATGAAGTAGTGGCCAACCCTCTACTTATAGATTCCATATGAATATGTGGAGTCCAAGAGGGTAACCTCATGATTTCCTCCCAACTAGTTCATGGTGTAGACCATTGGTCCATGGCCCCTCGATCCAAAACCTATTTCTGGCATCCTCCTTTTTCTTTGGAGATCTCATGCCCTACCCACTTTGGAGGCGAATGTTAGAGCAGTTAACCACACCCAAACAATCACAACTTCATGATGCATGATTTGGAGAATATATACAAGGAGAGTTTCCTTTTGAATAACTACATGCCATATTTTAACTTCAAACATAGCCATATTTTACCCTCAAACATAGCCTTTTGTAGAGCTTACAAGATGGTTGCTTTACACTCGCACACTCTTATACTTTTTTTTTTGGGTTCAAAATGCTGATGAAATTTTCACAAATCACGGAGTAAAAAAAAAAAAAGTTTTTTGGTTTGTGCATGGTTACTAGTCATTTCTCGTTGTTCATTGCATACATTTTACATATTAGTTTTTTGTTTATTTTAAAAAAAGGGGAAGTTTAAAAGAAGCCTAGTGTCCTTTCCTTGAATTAATAAAAAAATAGTTCATTGCCTAGTATCCTTTGCTAGAATTAATAAAAAAAATAGTTGTTCTGTGAAGGGGCATAATGCCCTTGGGATCCTCCATATGCTATAGAGCAGGTGTAAGATGGCTCACAAGCTCAACAACGGTGACAATCAGAATTCAAAAGGAAACTTATGATTTTAGTGAGATTTAGAGAGAGAGAAGGTTAATGGACTTTTTGTCACTCTCATGGTCGCTCCACTTACTTTTGATTTTGTTATTTTCCAAGAAAAAAATCTTTTTGATTTTGTTATTTTCCAAGAAAAAAAATCCTATGGTGTTTGAAAGGAGGGGACTTCGTACGATTACATGTTCTTTTGTCTAAGAGGTCAACGGATTTATCAATCGGCCATTCTTTTGGATGGCCATCAAATTTGGTCGCACATCTTTCTTTCCATACCTTCCAAAGCGTTTCCCCTCTGATGGCATTCCACAAGGCAGAAGAGCAACCTATTGCTTCTCCAAGTAATGTTTGGTTCAAGTTGATTTGACTCTGTAAACTCAACATTGTAACATTTCTTCGAGTTAATTTTATAGATTAGTCTTGAGAAAGCATTTTCCTACATCCATAATAGACCATAATGGTTACTAGGTGAGATGATTGAGCTCAAATCCCATTAAATGAAATTTTGATGGGGGCCATTTTGACGAGAGGGTGGAGCCCCCCTCCCCAAAAATTATCCAAAAATCTCAAAAAATTATCCAAAAATTCCACACAATGTGGCCAACTCATGACATCGATTGATGATTCGTAGCCACTCAAATATGTAAAGAGATGGAACCCACCATTAGGGACCATCCCAACGAGCATTCAACAACCTTTTTTTTTGGTCCAAAGCAAATTGAACTTTAGAAGAAGCATATCAAGAAACACAACCATCCATTATTTTTCTATATCTCTCTCCAAAGTCAATCACAAGGTTTTTGACTTCTCATGGTCCCTTTTGTCCCCCTTATACTCTTTTTTGCATTACTTTTGCATTACTTCTTTCAAAAAGTAGGCCAACACCCTCATTCTTCCACCACCAACAAGTCATAATCTATCCTCATTTGGTACAGTTGGCTCAAACCAAATAGACAAATTGCATCTTATCACATTCACATCTTTTGAAGCAACCACAAGCCATGGTGTTGACCATGGATCAAGTGCATAGGACATATTAATATATGCTACCACCACTTGATTGTGGTAGCGATAAGCTGATATTCACAAGAATAAAAAAACAGAATTTTGAAACTCTTACCGTATGTAAAGCCCTTACAATGCCTTGGGGATCATGTGATTTCCCTTCCTAAGGGTCTACACTATTTTCAACATGGTATGCTCTTTCATACTCTAAGGGTGCGTTCAGATAAGGCGACACATTTTCTTCAATTAGAACAGAGTGCCATTGTCTCTAATTTAGACAGAGCAACAAGAACACTTGGAAACGAAAATATATGTGCAATAGTATTGGTTGAACAATTGAGCAACAAGAACACTTGGAAACGAAAATATATGTGCAATAGTATTGGTTGAACAATTGAGATTGTCAATCAGGATTTGTTGTCAGAGCTGTAGAAAATTGTTCCGTGGGGGGGGGTTTGTCTCACAAAATGGTGGATCATGAATTCTCATTGTTTTTTTTATTGAATGAAATATTGACATTTGGAGAAGCCATGTGTGCCACCGGAGGGGGTGAGAACCGAGCCTAAGTTGCTAGCTCAATGTACAAAACAACAAGCTCCAGAATGCCGACTCTCCTGCCTCCTCTCTGTTTTTCTTTTTGAGAGTACAATGAATTGGAAAGACACACACACCCGACCTCGTAAGGTAGAGGCACCCATCTTGGAGAACTCTGAGGCATCCAGCCCTAGGCGAGACTTGAACCCTGGCCATCTGCATAAGAGTACAAGACACATCCGCTAAACCACGCCCGCTGGATACCTTCGCTCTTTTTTGTTTGTGATCATCCAATCCAATGTTCATGAGGCAATTTGTGTGATCACCATTGTCACTTGTTTGGCTCACATGGACAGATAATGTGAAAGCGCCCCGTAATTGCTTGCAATTTGAAAGCTTCACCTACTCTTATAATAACTTAAATAGGGAGCACATGCTTCTCACGGCATCACAAAAAATAGAGGAATATGTGGTTGCCAAAAATAAAAAAGGGGTTGCACAATAATCCCTAAAGACCTACATTTGGCCACTCTGCAGACGTTTCTGCAATTGGCAGCCTGAACGCGGTATGGGCTTTTGTTTTCATCAACGTGGGAACATGCTCTAGTCGTCCGTAAAGGAACGGGGCACTGTGTTGGAGACTGTCTCAGAGGAAGCAAGAGACAGGAACTAGGAAGAGCTCCCGCCTTAGGGTTTGCTGTGGCTGTGCTCTTTTCAGCTGTCACGGCCATGTCCGGAACGAGGAGCTCTCATCGGTTGTCTCCGGTGGTGGCGTCGGCTCCTGAGCCTCGTTAGTTCCCTTTGCTTGTTTCTTCTTCCCCTCCAGAACATCGAAGGGGGAGAGTTACGAGGTATCTCATGCTGAGGTTTCTTCTTCTGTGCCTTTCTTCCTGCCTGTATATGCGTGCGTATCCGTGTTTGTGTATGTTGCGTGTGGCCCTTCGTGTAACATAATGAGATGCAGTAACTTATCGATTCCTATCAGGAGGTGAAACGCTTTCCAATCAGCGCCTGCATGTTTTTCTCCTCACGCTAGATTGATAGGCTCTGTTTCTAATCTCTATGCATGTCTGATTAACTTGGTCGATAGCTTGAGTCTCTTTGTTGTCTGGTTTCCTTTTGTGCGGTAAGCTTTTTACGGCCTCTTGCAGATCCTTGTCTAGTGGATCTTCTGCTTCGCCTCATTGTAACGGTGATGTGATCGATCTTCAAGCAGCATCATCTAATTATCTGATTTAGTATCATCTTTTTCCTGTCGAGATGAATTATGCAGGAAGTTCAATGCATTGATTATGTTTTCTCGGTTAACTGATATGCAATTCCCTTCTATCTACGGATCCTCGCACTTGACTTTCCCATTTCCAGCTTTCTGGATGAGGTTTTTAGTTGTAACCAGATATTCTGCATTTCATAGATTTGAGCCTTCTTCTTGGGGATCTGCAATCCGTCTTCTTGCGAAGGATCTGTTTTTGCTTTCTTTCTGATGCAAAATTTATCTGTTACTGGCTATGCGGGTCCGTTTTCCACATTATTCTATGATATCGTACCGAGGGGATATTTTAAGTTTACTTTCCGTGTTTTTGTGTGTAGTTTTCTCTTAACTATTCGATTTTCGTGGAAAACACGTCAGTGTCTCTGAGTTAATGTCATGTTGTTGGCTATAGGTACTGCTTTTAGCATTAGTCTTACCGTCAATTGGGGAATATACAATTATAATTCACTCAGATGGTGTAGACAACAATAAGTTGAGGAAACAAACGGGCATTATCTGATTGGACGGCTGATTGGCATGTGGTTTCCGAAACTCTTTCATTTTTAATTATTGCTTCGATACGACATTTAGTTGTCAAACTGATTTGATCGCTGCAAGTGCCGAAATCTCTTTCCTTTTCTGCTTTAGCACCAGACATGCCTCAGTACCAAAGAGTGAAGGCTAGCCATTTTAGCACAAAGAGTAACAACAACAAAGCTTCGAAACAACTGTCATATGATGAGGAGATAGGCGCCTCTGGGTACGGCATTCATCAACCAATTAGCAGGCTGTCATCCTCACGTATTGGCAGTAGCAACCTGTCAAATGCTTCTGGTTCGTCGAGTCAACAAAATCATGTTTCTTCTACCTCGTCCTCATCAGCTTTGAAAAGCACTGCAGGTGATGTCTTTATTGGAGGAGGGATTGGTTTTGACAGAGAAGATGCTGATAGTCATGGAGCAGGTAATTATGAAATAGTGGAGGTACCACGATGGGTCAAGAATTCATCATCATCATCATCATCTGGTGAAATACTTAGAAGTCAGAAAGACGAACGTCTAGGAGTGAAAGCAGGCACTTTGGGACAGAGAGGACATGGATTGCAGCCATTGCATTGGCGAGATCGATACTTGTCACAGCCTGAAAGGTTGCATTCTTCTGTTAGCAGACAAGTTGTTGCTGATGATTGTCATCAAAGAACATCGCCAAGCCACTTGAATGAAAGATCTTACAGAAAAGGATCTTCATCCAAGGCACCTCAGACGAATGATCTTACAGCTCCTCTTTTCTCAGATATGAAGCTTCGATCATCTATGGCAAATGTTACAACAATGCAAAATGAGGGCTCAACACTAGTAAAGAACAACAATGCCTCCATTACAAGTCGAGCTATCCAATCTAGTAGCTACGGTGTTCCACATTTCAACAGAAAGAAAAGCGCTTTCCAGACCTATAGTGGGCATCTATCTAGAGTGGAGGAGTCAGCCTTGGGGCGCAGGGATATTACCATGCGTGGCTTAGGCAATTTTGTTTGTTCATCTGCTGCCGATGTTTTGCCATCTTTATCTAGTTCTGCATTAAGCAACCTTGCGTGTACCTCTACTTCTGATGTCTTGCCATCCAATCCTAACTCTGTCACTGGAACAAGTGGTTCCTACTCTAGAAGTAACTCTAGAGCATATGGCACAGCTGAAGTTCAAGACACCACTAGGAGAATGGACCCAGTGAAACAGAAGGCGGATGAGAATACCATGTCTGACACCAGAGAAGTGAACGAGAGGTCAAATGGGGAGGCAGTAAATGAGATTTATGGGGCAAGTTCTGGAGCATCTCTGTGTACTCGATCATCCTATAATCATGAGAGTGGATCAGAGCCTCTAAGAGCTGAATTTGTAACATATGAGGCATCTGCGTCGTCCTCAAGTGCTTCCTCTCTACCATCTAATTACAGGCAATGTGGAAGGAATGTAGGGTCTAGGGGCAGAGATAATATGAGATCTTTATACAGGTCAAATGGTTCGTTTTTTGATACAAATCCTTACAGAGGGGAAATGTCTAATCATTGGTCTGCAAGAAGGAGAAGCTTATATGGAAGTCGGGTTGAACCAGCGAGTGGGGAGGCACGGTCTTCAGGCAGGAGCTTGTCTCGTACAAGGTCATCGAGCAGTAATTGGTCTGCGAGGAGGGAGTTATACAATACCCAATCTGATTTTTTACATTCATCTGAGCATCAAACATTGATGCATCCAGCACCAGCAACTTTTGTGCAGCCATATGTATCTGAAAGCAGTTCCACATCCTCTGCAGGTAGTATTTTTTATATTTTCTCTGCTTGATTTGTCACATCTAGTGAAGTCACTGAAAGTACAATGACAGCAGCAGCAGGAGCTGAGACAAGTTCTTTCAATACATCTACTGGTAGTAATGGAATTCGTCCAAGACTCACTGTGGAAGGCCTTTCTGAGGTGAGCATTGAGGAGGAACCTATGGTGTATTCTTACTTGGTGGTTTAAATGATTCTTGATCTAGTATAAAACAGTGTGGAAAAGTGCATGAGCTTGATTAAAGGTTAAAAGTATTAAACTATGTGTTTGCTGAGTAGTTTGAATGATTCTTCACTTCAAGTCAGATAGTATGAAGGAGTGCATGAACTTGTTCATTGGTTCAAGCATTACATAATGTGTTACATTTCAGGGTTTACTGCCTTCCATTTTCTCTTACTCTGAACTTCTGGGTGCTTTGTGCTGGTTTCTTCGATCTGAAATAAGAAGCATGTATAATTTTCCCTTTTTTAGTGTTAGAGATATGGAAGGCCAAATTTTTAATGATGCTTATAATATTTGACTACAGATTCTAGCAGCTTTGGAGTACATAGAGAGGGATGATGATTTATCCTATGAGGTAAAACCCATGGAAATTTTATCACGCACATTTATCTGGCTGCATACTACAATCTTGTTTGGGCTTGCAGCAAATTTTGATGCTGGAAGCAACTATCCTTCTTGGTGGAATTGGTCTCCATGATCGGTACAGAGATATGAGAATTGATATTGACAGCATGTCCTATGAGGTTGTAGTTGGTTGGATCATGCTTCATCTGACATTTTGTGCCAATGTTTCTGCATGAAATTAATTACTTTTCTCTCATCAGGAATTGTTAGCTTTGGAGGAGAGAATAGGCAATGTGAACACAGGACTCAGTGAGGAGTCCATCAAGAAATGTCTGCGAAGTGAAGCATATACATCACCAGATATCACTAATGGATATGTTCCTCAGGAAATTGAGATCAAATGCAGCATTTGCCAGGTATTTTTGAACGGATGTGGGTTTTATTGGTTTCTTCTTAATGCCTAACAATACCTCTTTGCAGGAAGAATTTGATGCTGCAGCTGAGTTGGGGGTCCTGGAGTGTGGACACAGTTATCACATTGCATGTATAAAGCAATGGCTGATACAGAAGAATCAGTGTCCCATTTGTAAAGCACCAGCACTATCATAATGTTCATCAAGGTCACAGAAGAAATACTTTCTAATGTTCATCAAGCTAAAAAATGGAATCTTTTCTAATGTGCATCAAGTTCACAAACTAAATCTTTTCTAACTACCAGAATACTAATAAACAAAACATTTCATCATTTATAGCTTCACAACCTATAATTTGCAAGGAGATTGACATCTAAATGTCTATTATTTTCAGCATTTTTTTGGGTAGATTATGTACAGTCCAATTCTAATGTCTGTTCTTGCTATGCTAACGATCATTGAGAAACAAACATCAATCATCATCACACTGCATTTCTGCTCAGGGCCTACATGCCAAAGCTGAATACAAATTGAATCACATGCTATGTAGTATGAGGAGCTGAACTCCAGTGAGAGAATATGAACTACACCTAGTAGAGCAAGTGGAATATAGTTATCCCAAAACTTCTCCCCAATCATTATTTGGTGTGTTCTACTCTGCTTACTCTGAACTCTTGCTAAGGGTTTAAGCAGGATACAGGTATCACATAACTATTTGGTCATCGTTACTCAGGGTGTTTTAGCCTGCTTTTACTGTGCTGCCAGAAAGTGTACAGGCTTTTGATTCTGATTCAAGAAATGCCAGTGTTTTTGAGATATTGTTTTAGCTGCCAGGGGTGCTCTATGATGATTTTCTCTTGGTTTGATTTGAGCCTGGCTGTGTTGTATTCACAGCAGAGTTGTGTGTGCCCATTTGGACTGGCTTCAAATTTGTTTAATTGTAAGGGTCTGAGTTTGTGAAATGGGTTATGGATCGCCAATTTATGCTGCCTAAGTTCTTCTGTGCTTTTTTTTTGGGTCTGATGTGACCTAGTTGCTCTGTTTTAGTTTTTGGATTATCTTCGAATGCTAATGTGGAGAGCTTAGACACTAAAGCTGAACTGAACCTCTAGTGAACCACTGTAGGAGTATTCACACAGCATCTCAATCAATGATGTCAAGAGAGCAATGTAGAGTGATCTTACTGTTAGCCAAATTCAATTTGCATGTCATTTTTTATCATGAAGGTATTATTACTCTAAAACAGGATCATGTAATTTCTGTGAAATTCAACCTCTTGAAAAAAAATTAACTGTCTTCTGTAGTAAGTGTGAAAACAGGGGTAGTTTTAAGGAGTCATGTGTGGTGAAAAAACACGTTTATGACCTTGGTTGCCAATTGAGGTTACATGCCTCTGACTAGGTTATGAAAAAACCCTTTTTACCTTATGTTTTTTTTTGTTTTTTGGGGAAGTAAAGAGAGATTTGTGAAGTTGTAAAGTGAGGGATTGCCTATATTCGAGATCTCGACAAATAGACAGGCAGGTTACAAGAGCAGTTGGGGATAGTAGCTCCTTCTGTAAAATGCTTAAGTTAGACCTGATCTTTATAGGTAGTATTTTTATAAGTATGACATAATACTTTTGAAGTCCTGATACGGTAAATCAAGGCCTGACATACCATTTTAGAGGTGAAATTTCATTTCTGTCTGGTCTGAAGTAAACTGTTAGATAGTTTCTTCTCTTGAACTTAACTTCTTTCTGGCAGAGGTATGGAGCACATATATTAGTAAGGGACAGGATTTTTTTATTTTCTCCTGAATAGCAACCTTAAAAGTACTTGAATGCAAGCCAATCTCCCTGTTTGGGCTGAAGTAAACTTGAAGTTTTTATTTTTTTTTGAAGTGAACTTTTTCCCAGCAGGGGGATGGGCAGTATCTTTACAAGTAACCACATCTGAGCATTAGCCTTGAAAGTAGTTGAACTCAAACCTACTGCCTATTTGCAAGGGTTAGTATGTGAACATACAGGCCATTGTTCTGTCGTGTATCTCCCTTTGAACAACCTTAATGTAACAAAGAAATTCTTTGCTATGAATCTGTGATCCTCGTAAAGGCAAGATTTATTCATTGGTTACTGGAACTTCGATTCGAGCAGCATACTATGAAACGAGAATTCTGTATCAAATGAAGTAGATATTGTAAGAAATGCAAAATGATAAATAGTGAATTTGAAAGGAAAATTTAGCTCAATATCCATGAGAACTAGGGCAGACCATAATAGTGTCCGTTATCACTGTGTGGTTATTCTTTATTCCACATAAGACATTTTGTCTACTATCTGAGAGCCTCACCCTTGCACAGTAGATAGGGTAATTGAGAATCATTTGAAAAGGGGAATTAAACTGTCAGGAAGGGCAAAGGGTACTGACTTATTCGAGTGAGAGAGTACTAATTTGAGTGAGAGTAGCTGGAGCCCCCCATATGGAATGGAGAATACAGAGACGAAGTATTTTCTGTGAATGTGGAGGTTTACTATGAAAATCAACATTTGTGTGAACATAGGGCATAGGGTAGGAAGATCAAAGGAGAAGATGAGTCTCGAGGTACTGAACTTGAATTGAATAGGAAGATTGTTTACAATGCAAGGAGCTTTGTGATTGCTTACACCTATATAATTCTTTTTATTTCGTGTGAATCTACAAAGTTCAATTATAAAGTACAGTGCATGTCCTGGATATACATATATTAACGCTTTTGCTTTGTTGGTTTTTTCTACTTCGAATTCGACGAGGGTCTCTCAACAAAGTTGGTGTTGTGGGAAAGTAATGAATTTGTCACAATGACAGTGGAATGAAGAATCTCAGTTTTTCCCACTCAATTATATGAATGGTGCCCTCTTTCCAGTAACGGAAGTTCTTTTTCGGGTGTTTGTGTTTAGAATGTTGTAGAAACACTGTGCAATTTGGGAGCCATCTCTTGCTTCCAGGAAAGGAAGATCAATTCCTAAGTTGCTCTCAACTATCGTCAGTCAGGGGACTCACCATGTAAGTTTTCATCATACAAGGCTAAACTTTCCTGATGGTTCGAGTAGAATAGCAGGAGTATTCAGTGTATTGTCTTTCAGTATGCTTTGATTTATAACTTTTTGAATAGGATGACCAAGGTCCTCACCCTGTTGAATTTCCACAAGGTTCTCCTCTCTGGGATCGCATAATACACTTGTGACTTGTCTTTGGGAAGATCAGAAAGTCTTGCACAATGTGTGTGCAGTGGTGAGAGGGATGGCAAAGGTTGGGTGCATTGGCAACCTTTGTTGCTTATTTTTGCATTTTTGCCAGTTTTAGAATTAAATTTCCAATAGCTATGTAGCACTGTAAGTATGAACAACTTAATATGATTGTTAACAGCAGCAAGTCTGCTGCCAGGAAAGATTCAAGTTTTGATAGGGGTTCACATAGCTTGGTATTACATCCTTAAGAAATTTTCAAAGTCTATCAATTGCAAAAGGCCTTGAATTATGGTTACGTACTCAAATTCTTCTACACTGTTGCTGTTTGAAATTTTTAATATTAATTGGATTGGATTAAAGTGGTTCAGAGATGCTTCATCATGATGTTAAGGATGTCAGAGCCTTTCTAGTTCCAATAGTCTAACTATATATCTGTTGAAGGGGCCTTCATGGGGTAGGACATTCCAAAGAACTTAAGGGATGGTAATTTTTAGACCGTGTATGGATGGGAAAGCCATAGAAGACTTAATCATCAGCATTGACATCCATGGTCAAATTTAGAATAAAAGCAATATACCCATGGGCATCGCTTTTTTTAGCACTACCATGTTAATAAGTACATGATTTCTTCATTCAATCACGTTGCCACGGATATTTAAGAACTTCTCCAGGTCGGGAAGCTAACTTGTCACACTTTTCTTTCTCATGTCTCCTCAAAAGAGGCCTTTAAAGTCTCGTCACACAAATCTTGGGCAATGATGATGTAACATGTAAATGATCACAATTTTGACCCCTTAAAAAAAAAAAAGAGTGGAAGCCTATTCTTCATTGCTTGAATTAATGGAAAGTACAATTGTACAAGTGAAGGTGGGCATAGTACCCATGGGACCCTTGGTATCCCACAAAGCAGGGTGACTCGACAAACAATTTTGAAGGCAATGCAATTGGAAGACTCCTGAAGGCTTTGCAATTGGGTTAAACTTGGCCTTTGGCCTATACACTATCCAGGTGCAGAAAGGGGGATTGAACCCTCACCCTGCCTCAAAAGATGAGTGGCCCAACCGTCTAACCAAGTTGTGTTACCCCATAAGAAGGCTTTAATTTGAATCACTACAGACACCATTCGAATGGTCTCAATTAAAAATTATTTCTAATTTTTGTATGAGTACAATTATTTTATTAAATGAAAGAATGGAGAAATTCTTGTAATATCCAATTGATCGTGTCAACGCTTATACAAGTGAACATGGAGAGGGACTTTCTTGTATTGGAAGTGTTAGAGAATGAGACTGTTGCTGCATGTTCTTTCAGAGTGCAAACTTGATCTTGCCAACCTATTATACAAGTGAACATGCTCTTGTATTGGAAATGTTGAGGATGACTTAGAGAAGGAGACCATAGCTTCATTCAGAGTGCAATCTTGACGAGGATACTTTTCATATTCAGGTCTTGATGCCCCCAGAAGTCCATAATGCACATCTAGTTTGTTCAAGTAGGCATATACCAATATGATGTATGAACACATTATATTGAGCTTGCTTAGTGTCAGTTCTGTGGCAACATGAATGTAACTTTCAAGATGAATCATCCCATACATGCATGGATGCATGCATACATGCGTGCATACATATTTATCCTAGTAATTGGATGCTACGCATACATACCTACCACCCTAATTGAATGACATGTAACTATTCCCCCTTGGACTTTTTTTTTTTGTTGTGGTGGCTGTGTGAACTTTTGTAGGTGGCTGTGTGAATCCACCCCTAAGTAAGAGCATGTGCCCTTTCACATGAGTGCCATGTGGCATGCATGTGATAGGCCACATAGTTAATTATCTTATGGAGAGAGGATATGCATATCATTGATCCCCGTTTGTGTTCATCGAAGTTATAGTCAGTGTTCATCTATTATTGACCACGAATTCAAGCTTGAGTTTGTCGAAATGGATGGTCTTCATCGAGTGTCTTGCACAATGCAGTAAATCATTGATCTTCGTGTGTGTTCACCGAAGATATAATTCGCATTCATCTTTCATCGTTTGCAAACTCGAGCTTGGGTTTGAGAAAAATGGATGGTCATCATTGGGAGTCTTTATCTACTCGTATTAAAGCAAGTTAATGACCATGTAGGACACAAAGGCAGCACACAAATGCGAAGGACATGAGTGGTGGAAGTTGATTCCCACTCAACCTCCCAATTGCACGAGAATGGAAATCATTTAATTATCTATGATGCAAAAATCTTTGTTAAACATGAGGTGTGGCCATAACTTTGATGCCAGAGGCTAGAAGCAACTATGTAGATAGAAAGTAGGATAATTTGTATAGCCCTTTTTCTTCTATGCCTTGTGCAATGATGTCTTTGGTTTTAGGGTCGATCACTTTTATAGAAGTGTTATCAAATAACACTTGTTTATCATGGTTGGTGATGACCTTAACTGATAGTAAATTCATGTGCAAGTTAAGGACAAATAATACATTGGATAATGACATAAGCCCACCAACCTTAAGGAAGGATGATTGAGAAAGAATGCAGTCTATACTTTCTTGCAAATGTGGAATGACTTGTATCAATTGAATGGTATCTTGCTTGAGTATCGTGTGCTTGAGGCGAGTCTCTAGCTTGGTCCACGAGTTTAGAAGTGGCGGATGAGTCTCAGAGAGGCGATCGCCATTCTGATAGAGTGGAATTAGTTTGAAAGTATTTTCTTAAAAGAGTTTCGTTCTAAGAATGAAGAATAGAGTATTTGAGACGAGTGGCATAGAATCACACAAAGAGGTAGACCACTATCAATCTGCAAATCCTACTATCAAGAGATTATCTTGAAGCTCAAGGGACTTGATGATTTTTGAAAAACTAGGGTTTTTTTTTTAAATAAAGGAAGTCCGGCCTTGGCCTACTCTCTCGGACTTGTATTAATTAAAAGAAAAGAAAAGTACAAGTGAAGGGGACTAGTGCCCATGGGATCCCCCAAATCCCATAGAGCAAGGGTAGCTTTTACAGAGTTCAGATGGCATTACAAAGCGCTTGTTTCCAACTGATATGTTTATGAAGTCTATTTTTCTTTTCGACAATCTGCCAGAGCCTGTTGGAGTTGGGACAGGTAAAGAAGATGTGAGAAACATCTTCAATGGACCGATAGCAACACTTACACCAGGGAGGCAACCCACATATTTTTCTAGCCTTTAGGTTTGTGCCAGATTCCACGATGAAGAATTTGCCATAAGAGGACTAACTTTTTGATTTGTATGAGAGGGTGCCAGATAGCCATGAACGTCATGTCCCACTGCAGTCGTGTCCATGACAAGCACCACTTCATGTTGAGGTTAACCTGATAATCAATGGCTTCTTTGATATTCGAGGTTTTTGTTAGGCAATTACCATTGTGCCATCTGAGACCAAGCGGGCCTGGCATGTTGTGCCCCATGAGAAGAATTTTAGATCGATCCCAGGCAAGACATCTGCTTTGCAAAGTATTCCATTCGTCATAGGTAATGTTGACACTAGGGTCAATATCCGTGAAGTTGATCCACTGGTTGTTGCCTTGTTTCCAGAGATGTTTCCATTTTTTGAAGCCTTTGTTCCATAGCCTCTTGGCATTTCGAATGTTCCCAAGATTCTGCAATCCGGATGCCATGGATCGAAAACCAGATAGTCATTTTGTCTAATAGCGGCCGCCCACTTCCAATCTTCACTTATTCTTATGAAGCATTTGACTTTATTCCAACTCTTTCATAGGGAGCGCACAAGATTCGAGCCTTTTGGGGAAACCGGGATCGGGGAAAACAAAAGGGTCAGAATTTCAAGATTCTTCAAATTTGGGAATCCTACAAAAGTCAAAGTGTTCTTGTTTTTGAAGATCAACTTGGCTCATGAGGCCTCCCTCTTGTACCATGTCTTAATCATCCATTTTGCTGCAAGTTTGTTAGCCATACACTCGATGTCCACAATGCCAAGGGCCCCACTATCTCTTTGGCTAGCGTAGATGGACCACTTGATTTTAGGCACCCTCTTGTTGTGGTTGCCTGTCCAAAGGAAGTTTCTGCAAAAACTTTATAATTTGGCCAACTCTTGCTCTTTCGCTGCCAACAAGAGAGGAAGTAAATGGTCAACGAAATGAGGAATGTGTTGATAACCATTGCGGGACCAACGGGATTGATTTGCATACCTCTCCAATATTTTAACTTGCTTTCAAGTCTAGCCAGGACACAGTTCCACTGTTGTTCCATCAAGATACCAAAGCATAAGGGGATCCCAAGCAGTCGAAAAATTTGGCCTTGAGGAATGTTTTGACAGCCATGATCAAAGAGAAGGTCAGGATGGATCCCGACAATAGCTCTCAAAGTGGTCTTTGAGTGGTTGATTTTGGATCTAGAGGCTTCACAAAAAGTATCTAGGCACCTCACAAAAAGTATCCAGGCACCTCCAAAATGTTCCCAAGCTGGTACTATCGTTGTGGGCAAACACGTTCATATCATTAGCAAAATGTCTCACGGTAATCTGGCCATGGTCACGAGGCAATCGGAGGCCTTTGATGTTACCTGCTTCCACCTGTTGTTCCACCAGCCGGCTAAGCTCTTACATGGCAATGGCAAAGCACCCTTGTCTTGTCGATCTTCTTAGTTTGATCACCTTCAAAAGTTGGCCATTAACATGAATTTGAGTCGATGCATTTCCCAGAAGGGTTGATATCATCTTGGTGAATTTTTGACTGCATCCGAGATCTTTGAGTGACTGCAGAATATAGTCCCATTCAAGTTGATTGTAAGCTTTGTCAAAGTCGATCTTGAGGAAAACCACGTCTTGTCTTGACTCATTTGCGAAGTCGAGACCTTTCCAAATATCTATAATGGCTTCCAATATTGACTTGGCTTTGATGAATCCTTTTTGGTCCTCGCTTAACAACTCTCAGATGGCTAGAGATTCTGTTGGCTATGACTTTGGCAATGATCTTATATCCCATTTGAAGCATCGTAATCGGATGCCAATTCTCAATTTTGTTCTTTTCCCCTTTTTTGTGTATTAGCTTGATGATGCCATTGTCGCAACAAGTCGGAAGCGCACCAAACTGGAGTGTCTCTTGCCAGACTAGACAAAGAGGGGTGGCAACCACTAACTTGAAGGACTTAAAGAACTCATTAGTGAGCCCGTCCGGCCCCAAGCTTTTACTAGTAGGGAGGGCATCAAGTCATTGACCAATGATGGTCGCTCTTGAGGGGTCAGACAACCCCCTAGCATTTAACGAGATGATGATCATTGCCGTAATTTACCCTCTTTGCAGGAGGGGGTCTAATCCTTTCTTCTCTTGGATTCGTCTTTCTTCTTCATTGGGAGGGGGTCCCGACTTAGTAGCTTGTTTTTCCAGGGTAGCTCAATAGGTTGTTTTCCCTTCCGAGAGGTCTCTAGTTGAAAGGAACATGTGATTGTATCCGGAATAGTCGATCCAATGATGGAACTTTCACTATCCATGTTGTCTTCATTACTAGTTGTAAAATCGTCTTCTTTGTTTGTAGTGTAGC
Source organism: Ceratopteris richardii (assembly GCA_020310875.1). Taxonomy (NCBI): domain Eukaryota; kingdom Viridiplantae; phylum Streptophyta; class Polypodiopsida; order Polypodiales; family Pteridaceae; genus Ceratopteris; species Ceratopteris richardii. The sequence goes on from CM035427.1 coordinate 128,483,123, forward strand.
CCTCCTTATTGGATTCTTTGTTGTTAGGGAACTCTAAGGCTTTGTCGCTGGTGTCCACCTCAAATTGGTTCCTATTTGGGTAATCAAGCTCATTAATCTCCTTTTCCAGGTTGCAATACAAGTTGTTTGGGGAGGTATTTGGAGTATGATTTCTCTCAGAAGTCACCCTAGGACTTCTTTTCCTTCTTCTTCTGACGTCCTTCAACCCATCTGAGTCAGTTTCTGGGTTTTGGGAGCCCTTAACTACCTCTTCATTCACTAGTGGATTCAGGGTCCCATTGTTGTCTTGAGCTTTTTTCGCTGCTTCTTGGATTTGTTTGCTTTTCTTTCTCAATGGGCATTCTTTGATCCTGTGGCCTTGTTGGCCACAACAAAAACACGCATTAGGTAGATTATTGGAATTAAACTCTTGTCCCCAGACCTCCCCTTCGCCCAAGTCCACTTTGATCTTTGAAGGAAGCAGCGTGTTGAGGTCAGCCTCGAGGTAGATTTGAGGGTGCCACCGAGCATTGAAAGAGTGCCTCACACCTTCATAAATGAAATTGCCAACATCCTCCTGCAAAGCCAATGGCTTGCCGATTGGAGAAATGATGTCCCATATGAAGTTGTACAAGAAATACGACAGGTTAGTGAGCTCGACCCAGAGAGGGTAGCGGAGAGATTTCGATTTGTCGGGAATGAAATCGACGGACCATCTGAATAAACATAGGATCATCTGCCTGAGTTGCTAGTTTCTGATATTGAGGGCTTGGAATGCCATATCTTCATTCTCAAAGACTAGTGACATATGACTAGCTGATAGGAACTGGCACTTGCTAACAATCAACCCACAAGGGAACCACTCTTTTGGAAGCCACTGACGCATAGTTTCGAGCGGCGGTTGAGGATCAAACACTTGTCCAATGAGACAAACTTTCTTGAGCTCTTCTTGCTTTGCCATGATTGAAGCTCTACTAAGGGAGGAGGCTCAACACCCTCGTAGGCCCCTAGAGCGACACAAGATCCCCCACAAAATAGGAGCCAGGTTGCCAATCACCCCCTGGGTCGGGGCTAGGTTGCTTATCACGAGGGAGGGGGCTACCGAAGCCATGCCAAGAACCCTAAATTGCATATCAGAGAAAAAATTCCACCTTGGACAATCTTTAACTTTGTTTCCTCATGAAACACGCCTTTAAAGCCATGGGTGAGTTGCAATCTCCAAACGAGATAGATAATACTTCCTTGAAGTTAAATGATAGAGCAAAAGTGATGAGCATAGGGAACATGATAGAGCAGAAAGATGACAGAGCGAACTCTTACCACCTCAGTTCATTCGCCTTAAATCTCTACTCAATTTTCGAATAAACATTAATAATTAAACATTAATAGCCAAGGAGCACAAGTCACGATGGGGGGAGGCTCTGAGGCTAGCCCGTGAGAGGCACCGGAAAAGCGCGAATGTCCAGCCCGCGATGGCCCCTGGAAAAGCATGATGGCCCCTCAAAGAGACCCGTTGCGATGGCTCGGGCACATCATCGTGATGGCCCGGATGTAAGCGTCACGATGATAGCAACACACGAAGGAGAACGGATAGAGCGCCGCGATGGACACTTGAGATGACTCTGATAAAAAAGGAGGGCCTTGTCATGAACAAAGAAGGAAACCATCCTAAACCTCAAATTCCATGTGAAACCTTTATCTCATGATTGGTTCAGAATTAGGAGAAACCAATGCTTCCATTGTGTCCGGAATGTGCCAAAACCCTAAGATCGATTGTTTACTTGCTCGATTATGATACTCGGAGATCCCATTTTGGATTGATAACATCATGATGATATCATCATTTCGTAACTGCCATAGATCACCGCCTTTGAAAACCTATAAAAGGAGGGCCTCACCACATTGATTCTCAGTCTTGCCAATGCCAGTCTTGGGAGCTCAAGGGATCCTGATCATCAAGTAAGTACTTTCAAGTTCTAGTTCAAGTTCTAGTCTTGTCTCTTGCTCTAGTCATGTCTAGTCTTGTTTCCTAGACATCTGGCCTTGTCCTGTTGTAATCTTGTAGTACGAGATCCTTTCTAGTTATTTCTTGTATCTAGTTCATATCCCTGAAGGGGTTTATTGTAATTGAGATATCTTGTTTCCTACCAACGGTCCCGAGTCGTGGGATCTCCTGTATCATCTCTAGTCAAGTTTTCCATACCTATAGGTCCCGGGTTGTGGGACGTCTTGTATCGATCATATATTCTTGTATCATTTTTCCTTCGTGGGTGTTCTTATAATCAGAAGTGTATTTCCCAGATCTTGTCTACTGTAGTCAGAGAGCACAATCTAGTGCTCCCTTGACATTTTGGCAAGACTACCTTCATCAAGACTAGGCACCATGGAGATTATTCGAGAAGAACTTTTTTCTGCACTTAAAGTCATTCAACAACAAGTCCAAGAGATATGAGAAAACCAACAAAGGATTCAATAACAAAATATTCAAGATGTAATCACAGAACTTCAAAGGCAAATCTAAGAGCCGTAGATCATTGTAAGTCAATCTTCTTCAAGTACCTTCATGACAACTAACATGAAGAAAAGTCCAAAAGTGAGCATGCCTGAGAAATTTGATGGGACAAGATCAAAGTTTCGAGGATTTGTGCAACAAGTGAAGCTATTCATAAGGATGCAACCAGACAGGTACCCAGATGATGCTTCTCAAGTAGGACTCATAGGAACTCTATTATGTGGACCTGCTCTTTCATGGTTTACACCTATCCTGGAGAAGGATATGGATATTCTACGTGATTTCAAGGCCTTTATTCGAGAGTTCACATCTTCATTTGGAGATACCAATTATTCACGTGTTACCGAAACAAATCTAAGGAAGCTACATCAAGGAAATAGGCCTGCGTCTACCTATGCATCAGAATTCAGGCAAATCGTTTGTGATCTCATATGGCACAAGGATTATTTTATCAACCAATTTCGATGGGGCTTACGTGATGATGTCACAGATCTCATGTTAACCATGCCCAAGGTAACTACTTGGAATGAATTCATGAATCAAGAAATTGAGTGTGACAATAGGTTGTTTTAGAGAAAGCAAGAGAAGAAGATTTCTGTTCACGATCGAGAATACAAGTTTAAGTCAATTCCTCAAAAACAAATATTGGAAGAATCTCAACCAGAACCCATGCAATTGGATAACATTAGTGTCAGACGACTTACACAAAAGGAAAGAAAACATAAAGACAATGGATTATGATTTTATTGTGGAGATCATGATCATATGGTATTGAAATGTTCTAAGAAGAAGAAGCAAGTTGGAATTAGGACTTCTATAATCACCACTCCACATCAAAAGTATCATCATCAGAATCAAAAGAGGAGTACTACCCATCATGAGAATCATGGCCTTGATTTTGCACCTAGATATACTACAAACCCTTTCCAGTTTCATCATGGATATCCATCATCATCATGTTCCAATAGCACATATCAAGAACTCTACAAAGACCAAGAGCTGTGAAGATTCAAGTTCTAGAAGAACTCAGAGTCAGATAGCCGCTCCTCGTGGAACTCGTCGCTTGAGGGAGAGGTGATGTCATGAACAAAGAAGGAAACCATCCTAAACCTCAGATTCCATGTGAAACCTATATCTCATGTTTGGTTCATGATTAGGAGAAACCAATGCTTCCATTGTATCTGGAATGTGCCAAAACCCTAAGATCGACTATTTACTTGCTTGATTTTGATATTTGGAGATCCCATTTTGGATTGATGACATCATGATAATATCATCATTTTGTAACCGCCATAGATCACCGCCTTTGAAAACCTATAAAAGGAGGGCTTCACCACATTCATTCTCAGTCTTGCCAATGCTAGTCTTGGGAGCTCAAGGGATGCTGATCACCAAGTAAGTACTTTCAAGTTCCAGTTCAAGTTCTAGTCTTGTCTCTTGCTCTAGTCTGGTCTAGTCTTGTATCGTGGACATCCTTTCTTGTCCTATTGTAATCTTGTAGTATGAGATCCCTTCTAGTTATTTCTTGTATCTAGTTCATATCCTTGAAGGGGTTTATTGTAATTGAGATATCTTGTTTCCTATCTACGGTCCCGGGTTGTGGGATCTCCTCTATCATCTCTAGTCAAGTTTTCCATACCTATACGTCTCGAGTTGTGGGATGTCTTGTATCAATAATATATCCTTGTATCATTTTCCCTTCGTAAGTGTTCTTGTAATCAAAAGTGTACTTCCGAAATCTTATCTATTGTAGTCAGAGAGCACAATCTAGTGCTCCCCTGACAAGCCTTACCTGTCATCGCGGTCCTGACTCCCTAATGCAATCGCCATCCCCCTACTACACGTAGAGGGGCTGAAGCGCCACTAGTTCACCACCAAGAAAATGCTTCCTTCAGAAGCTGATCTTCACGACGGCAGTGCAAGTCCACCACATTCATGACAATAGTAGTACGATAGCATATGTTGTGTTAACACGACATGAGGAGATGATCTTCACGACAACAACACAAGTCCACCATGTTCACGGCAATAGTAACACGATAGCCCATTTCAGCTCCTCATGGCAATAGTAACACGTTCACGGTAGCAGCGCAAGTCCTCACGACAGCTCGTTTCAGCTCCTCACTGTAGCAATAACACGTTCACGACAGCGTAATCTCATGAACATAGATGTTTGGATCTACTCCCTAAGGTTTTGATCAAAATGTTACTAGCCATTCATCTTGATCACAATTCTACTAGGGGGTTTATGAGGGGTTAGGCAAGGCCATTAAGAGAGAGGTAAGAACAAATACACCCAAAAGTCTTGAGGAGGTAAGTACACACAGATACATGAGGACCATAACCATCCTCAATATACTCCTATGTGGATGGTAGAAAGACCACAAGGGTCAAAATTACCCATTGAATTGGATAAAAGGGTTAAGAGAGAAAACTTGTGCTCTAGGTACTTTTCTCTTAATCATGCAGAATGGAATTTTCCACGAGGGAAGAGAGGAAGGGAGGATAGGGACTAGTATGGCCCCTGACAAGGGCGAAAAGATGATCCATCTTGTGCAAACACTTCCAATACATGGAAGCTCTAGCTACAAGGACATGGATGTAATGAATCAGGACATAGAGCATACATGTTACTTGACTAGGTCCTTGTGGTCACCATAATTTGGACCACATGATTTAGTTAAGCTTCATGGTAGTGTATATGAGGCCAGGATGATTGAGAGTCATGATAGATGACTTTGCCACTCATAATTTCACAAATTATGCTTTGGTCAAGAAATTGAAAATTCCCCATCTCAATGCATATAAATATGTTATATCTATGAGGCATGGTGAGGATAACATGATATAGGACACTAGTGTGTCCAATTTGGAAGTCTAGATACAGGGATACATAGATCATGTGGACTTCCAAATCATAGAAATGGGGAGGAGATACCTTGCGTTAGGTAGAGAGAGGCTTTGGGGTTTAGGAGAGACACTTAGGTGCAACTATCATAATAAAACTTTTGAGTTTGTGAAGAATGGACATAGATTTTGTATTCAGGGACAGAGAGAGATGTACCTAGTGAATCTCTCATCTCATCTTTAGAGTTAAATACTTTGTTTCATTTTCATCATGTACAACAAATCTTTTTATTTTATGGTTATGATCTCGAGCATTGTGTAGACACTTCATTTGATGTATATGTTCATGACAATAATGTAAATAAAGATAGGACTTTTTGTCATTCATTTTTGGAAGAGTGTGTGGTTAAGTCTTTTAAGGATTTAATGTTTGAACTTAAAGATGCTTTTCCCATTGACCATAGAGGGCTACCATGAGAGAGAGGGGATATTGACTATGCCATAGAGGTACTTACTAACACTAACCCTATTTGTAAGCCACCTCATAGGATAGTATCTCAACATCAAGAGGTAGAGAAGCAACAAGATTATTTAGATAGAAGGCTTCATTAGACCTAGTAACCCACTTTAGGGATCGCTTATGCTACTAATAAAGAAAAAAAGATGGCTTTATGAAACTATGTATATATTATAATTAAAAAAAGGTAACGATAAAAAGTAGGTTTCTAATGCTTAGGTTAGAAGATGTATTTAATCAGTTATAACAAGCTAGGTATTTTATCAAGCTTGAACTTAAGTTACGATATCATGAGATTAGAATTAGGGTAGAGGATGTCCCTAAAACTGCTTTACGGACTAGACATGGGCACTATGAGTTTCTGGTGATGCCCTTTGGTCTCTCTCATGCTCTGGCCACTTTCATGAAGCTCATGAATGGTGTTCTATGACCATCTCTAAGTCAATTTGTAGTAGGCTGTTTAGATAATATATTGATCTATAGTAGATCAGAAGAGGAACATTTGCAACATTTGAGGAAAGTATTCCAAGAGTTAGGAAAAATTTCTCTTTTTGAAGGAATTAAAGTGTGATTTTTCCAAAACAGAGGTTAGATACCTTGGGCATATAGTCTCTCAATACGAAATCCATATGGATGTCTATAAAGTATCTGCTATTATGGAATGATCACCTATGAGGAACTTGGAAGAGCTTTAGATCTTCCTAGGTTTAGCACGTTTCTATCATAGTTCATTAAAAACTATGTCAAAATTATTGTCCCAATGATAGAACAATTTAAAGGGAAAGGGAAAACCTTTCATTGGGAAGACCAAAAGAAGAAAAATATAGAAAAGTTGAACGTAGGGATTGCTACAACTAAACTTTTACATATAATGGATCTTGATAAACCCTTTGTGGTTGCAATTGATGCGAATGATTGATGTGAATGATTTTTCTATAAGGATGGTTCTAGTCAAGGATGGTTCTAGTCAAGGATGGTTGACCAATAGCTTTTGAGAGCAACAATCTAGAATCAACTTAGAAGAATTACTCTGTCTATGAGAAGTTGCATGTTGAATTGTCCACACTTTGAAGAAGTGGTGTCATTACTTATATGGTGCCAAGGTTATGATAATGTTTGATCAAAAGAGCATTAAGTGGTTCTCTAATCAAACATACCTTAAAGTTCATAAGGCCCATTGAGCAAAAACCCTTCAGGATTTTTATTATGATCTTATGTATAGAAACACAAGATTTAATGTGGTGGTTAACTCGCTTATCCGGATGCCTACCAAGATTTGGGAAGCCATGGAGAAAGGGAATCCTATAACATGGGTTTCTAATGAGTATGGGGTATCGAGAGGTACTTAAGGATTCAAGGAGAACTACAACATCCATGATGGATATTGTTGTACAAAGATAAAGTGTGTGTCCCTACATATTTGGAGTTGAGACAACACATATTGCATGAGCGTAATGACACACCTAGTGCAAGACAACCAAGATTTTTAAGACTTATTATCTTGTTAAGAGGTAGTTTTATTGGCTTGAACTTCATAAGGCTGTCCTAGATTATGTGCTTACATGCACAAAATGATAGATCAATAAAGCTAAGAGATTGAGTATAGAGGGTTTACTCCACCATTGGACATTCCCAATGGGAAGTGGGAGAGTATCTCCATGGACTTTGTAGTAGGATTACCTAGGATATGGGTTTGGGTAATTGTGGATGGGTTAACCAAAATGGCTAGCTTTATTTTGACATGTAATATAGTGAAGATACTTGAGCTGTCTGGATTGTTTGTTACGAAGCTATGCTGGTTATGTGGTCTTCAAGCAGATATTGTTTTAGATTAGGATAGGAAGTTTACTAGCCACTTTTGGAGAGTAGTCTTAAAGAGGTTGGATACTAACCTCAGTGTGAGCACGATCGAGCATCCACATATAGATGGGAAAAGAGAGAGGGTTAACCAAATCTTAAAAGATATGCTTTGGGCATATGTTAATGAAGACAAACTAATTGGGAAGAGTACTTAACTATAGTAGAGTTTGCATGTAATAGTGCCAAATGTTGATATTTTTAGGTAGTGATGTGTGTGAACACACTAGGACCACCGGGGCACCTTTTTCCCTCTTGAGGAGGTTTTTTTCCCCTGACTTATATATATGCCTATTGCCCTAATGGCTACTTTTCTTTGTACATTCTCTAGTAATACATTCAGTATTGTGTGTTGTGCTTCAAGCTTCTTCTTCTTCCTTGTGGTGTTGGCATGCTTCTGCAGATGTCTAACTCCAACGATTAGTATCAGAGCAGGTCGTCGCTTCATCTAGGGCGTCATCGACACCCCTCCATTCACAGTCTCACAATTGCACAAAATTTGGTACGTATACTCCGAATGCACTATCGTAGCGCTTGTGCAAGCTATTTCGTCTTTTTGTGCCAAAGGTATATCCCAATTTTGGTTCACTAGTACAAGCGTCTCGAAGTCTGCTACATATCTATCATAATTCCTTGGGGCAGTTCTGTTCAACTTTTTGAGATACAATCAATTTTTTGCATCAAGGTATTTTAGCCACCGGCCATGGCTAAAAGCAGGGATCTATTCCGTATGTTGGTTGTTGAGGATAAGTTGGATGGTACCAACTACCCGTTATGGGTTTTAATGATGCGACGTGTATTGGTTGCAAAAGGACTATGGAACATTGTGTAGGGTATTGAAAAACATCCTATCACACCTGCAACTATTACAACTGCAGGTACTTAAGCTGATATAGAAGGTGTTGAAGATGATCATATTCTGTATATTTCTATTTGTGCTGCGGTTTCTGGTGCACCTACTATAGAGCAAATTCGATGGGATGACAGAGACGCCCAAGCACATGGATTGATAGCTTTGTTCGTCAAACGTGCCATTATTCCTCACATTCGCTTTCGCAAAACATCTAAGGATGCTTGGGATACACTTACCACATTGTACCAATCTAGGAATGAGGCTTGTGTTGCATACCTCCGAAAACAGTTGGAGAGTGAGCACAGAATGAAGGTGATTCTATGGACAATTTTCTAACAAAGATCAAAGATTTGAAGGAACAGTTAATTTGTGCTGATGAAGTTATACAAGATAGCTCACTTGTGCAAACCGTTCTGAATGGTCTTCGTGATTCATATCAGAGTTTTGTTTCTACTCTTCGTTTCATGATGAAAGGCAATCCAAATGCCTTGTCATTTGAGGAGTTAGTCTCTGTTCTGTTGCAGGAAGATCAGTCCCGGCAGAGCAAGTCCATTATGCATGTTGCAGATCAAGCTCTCATGGCTAGTCAGAAGGACAAAGGAAAATGGAGCTCTTCAACTAGTAAGCAGAAATTTGCCAATTTTGCAGAATCGAAGAGGGAAGACAAAGATGAAAAGAAATCAGAAAAGCAGAAATTGTTTTCCAAGTACTGTAAAGGAAATGATCATATCATTAAAAACTATCCAAAACTGGCTTCTAAAGAGGCAAAGAAGAAAGAGGCTGGAGTGGTTGTTGCAGAGGCCTCTACACCAAAAACAGAGTCTGCTAATCTTGTGCAGGAAGAAGAATGGGCATTTACTACTGTTTGCAGGTTTGACCCATCTTCTCATGAGGAGTGCATGTCTGCAGTAGACTCAGATGTTTGGTACTTTGATAGTGGGACAACCAAACATATCACCTCGAAGCACAGTTTCTTCACTTCACTCGAGCCTACCCCTATAGGGAATACTGTCACATGCACCAACAACTCCTCTTATTCTATCATGGGAGTTGGTAAGATCATTTTGACTACTGTTGATAGTAGTTCTTTTACTTTGTCAGATGCTTTATTTGTGCCAAGGATTAAGAAGAATCTGTTATCAGTTTTAGCTTTAGCCAAGATCGGCTTGGTTGTGAAATTTGTTGATGATAGGTGTACAGTTCATGATCTATCAAATGGCGATGTGATTATTGCTTCTGACATTTTATGTCCTGGGCTGTATAAGCTCATAGAATATGAAAGATCTGTGAATGATTCTGCATGTGCAGTACATGATTCTCAAGCTATGGCAGATGCAAAGCTTTGACATGCATGCTTTGGTCATCTGAATTTTGCTAGTTTGCTACGCCTGTAGAAATCTGAAATGGTGTCCTCTTTGCCTAAACTTGAGGCACCTGATAAACATGTATGTGAAGGCCGTATTTTGGGAAAAATGGAGTGTTCCTAATTTCCAAAAGATGGTTTGGTTCGGGCTACTCAGAAATTGCAACTTGTACATACTGATGTTTGTCGTCCTATGCAAATACCTTCTTTTGGAAATTATCTTTACTTCGTGACCTTCATCGATGATTTTTCCAAGCATGCATGGGTATATCCATTGAAGGCAAAGTCTGCAGTGTTCATGTGCTTCAAACAGTTTTTGGTTTTGGCTGAAAATCTATCAACATGTAAATTCCTCCATTCTGATTGAGGGGGAGGGGCGGGGGATATATGTCTTCTGATTTTAATGCATTTCTGGTTGAACGTGGGATAATACACCAGTGTACAGTGCCGTATACACCTCAATAGAATGGAGTTGCTGAACGAAAGAACATGTCACTCATGGAGATGGTGAGGTGTATGGTCAAGAGTCAGGCTTTACCACATAGTTTCTGGCTTGGGGCTGTCATGTGTGCAACATATGTACTTAAAAGGTGTCCCACTAAAGTGCTTCAGTCTATCACTCTATATGAGGCTTGGCATGATCGCAAGCCATCTGTTGCTCATTTGTGTGTTTTTGGTTGTTTGGCATATGCATTAAAGCTTGAACAACATCATAGAAAATCGGATGATAAAGCAGTATAATGTATTTTTGTTGGGTAGAGTTCTGAAAATAAAGCCTATCCTCTATATCATCCACAGACTAAACGCATTCTGGTTAGCTGTGATGTTTTTGTGGAAGATGCTATTCAGCCATTGCTTTCATGTACTAAGGAGACATCTGTTAGCTCCAAAGACATGTATGATACTTTGCTGCCTCTTTTTATGGGTGGACAGTCTAGTGCTAGTCCTAATGAGGCAAATTATCAGCCTTTGTAGGTTTCATATGATGATGCACATGATTCCATTTTTTATGCAGATTTACATGATGCACTTGTTGATGAGAGAGCTGATATTGAGCACGAAAAAACTATGCCAAAATGGATGTGCAAACTTTGCGTGACAACAAATTAGATGCACCTTTGTCATATCATACTTGTTCAGGCTCTCATAGTGCCTCTTTTGCATTAGATTGCTTTGCTATGGCTGCATCTAGTCTCTGTGATGAGAATGAGCCTATTTTGTTTGATGAAGCACAAAAGTGAGAAAATTGAATGGCTGTTATGCAATCTGAATATGATGCTATAATGAAGAATGGTACTTGGTCTTTATGTGACTTGCCTCCTGGCAAGAAGGCCATTGGGACTAAGTGGGTATACAAACTGAAGCGTAAGCCTGCTGGTACAGTTGACAGGTATAAGGCTAGGCTTGTTGCAAAGGGTTATGCGCATGAAAGAGGCATTGATTTTGATGAGACCTTTGCACCTACTTTACGAATGACTACTATTCATAGCATTTGTGCACTTGCAGCTCATCATGGTTGGAATGTACATCAGTTGGATATCAAAACAACATTTCTGAATGGCGACTTGCATGAAGAAGTGTATGTTTTTCAACCCCATGGCTTTGTGCAGAAAGGGCATGAGAACCAGGTGTGCAGGTTAAAGAAGGCATTATATGGCTTAAAGCAAGCACCACGTGCTTGGTATGAAAAGATACATGCCTATCTGATTGCACAGGGTTTTGAGAACAGTCCAACAAAAAGCGCCTTATATGTTAAGCATGCTAATGATGTACTTATGATCATTGTGGTTTATGTTGATGACATGCTGCTCACTAGTCCTCATGAGAGGCATATTGCTGATTTTAACGTTGATTGACATGCCTCATTTGAGATGTCTTATTTGGGGCGTTTGCATCACTATTTGGGCATTCAATTTATGCACGTTGATGGTGGAATGGCTTTGTGTCAAACGAAATATATTGACAAATTTTTGCAGCGTTTCGACCTTGAAGACTGTACGCCTATTTCCACTCCTATGGAGACAAGTTTACGATTGAGTCTTCAGGATGCTGGAGATGCATTTGATGCTATTCTCTATCAGCAGGCTGTTGGATGCTTGATTTAATTATGTATTACTCGGCCATATATTCAGTTTGCTGTCTCACAGATGAGCATGTTTATGCATTGCCCAGGTGTCAAGCATTGGCAAGAGGTTAAGTGCATCTTTCACCACTTGAGTGGTACTCGGCTACTTGGGTTGTTTTATCCCAAGGAAGGATCACTACTTCCAAATGTGCATGCTTTTTCTGACTCTGACTGGGCTAGTTGCTATGACACTTGTGTATCCACTAGTGGCTTTTGCTTCATGCTTGGTAGCTCATGTATATCCTGGTTGAGCAAGAAGCAGCGTACTGTGGCCACTTCTAGTTGTGAGGCTGAGTACAGGGAAGCTTTCATAGCTACTGTTGAGCGTGTGGCTTAGATGCCTTATGGATGATTTGGGTGTTTGTCGTCTTTTTCCACCACCATCTTCACTGACAATCAAAGCGCATTGGCAATTGCGAGGAACCTTGTGTTCCATGCTC
>CM035427.1:128500615-128518115 GCA_020310875.1 Ceratopteris richardii
TTATTCTCACTTTAATGATCATCTTTCTATAGAAAGCTCTTTCGGCCATCACATTTCCTGGTGTGTTGATTTCCTTCTTTGCTCTTGTGTGTGTACTTTTCATGCTCCCTCACTCTCTCTCACACACCCAACAAATTAAATAATGATTAAGATCAATTATCCATTATCAATGCTTGAACATTTATTGGAAAGGTACATGATAAAGAAGTCTAACTTCTGAGATGGAATCTTAGGCTAGAATCATGTATCAATTCTTGTTGAAAGCCTGTGTAAGACTATTTTGTGGTAGAATGGGGAGTATATGCATTTATTGTTATGTTATTTGTCCCAATAAATGACCTCACACTTTTTCAATAATTTATGTGTCATGTTTTTAAGAGTTTTTTAGACAAAGCATGGAAATATTATGTGGATAACTTTATGTGTTTATTCAACATAATGATCCTTACATATCCTAGGGTTAAGAGAGATTTTTTGTCAATGTAGAATCTATTGAGTATGCATAAATATTCAAAAATGTGTCTTTATGGTTAAGTAAGGTAAAGCTCTTGGTCATCATGTCTCCAAGAATGGGGCATCCTTTTGGAGTTTAAGGTCTACGGAAGCATGCGAACAATACAAGGAAGAAGAAGAAGCTTGGAGCACAACACACAATACTGAATGTATTACCACTAGAATGTACAAAGATAAGTGACCCTTTAGGATTATAGGTGTATATACAAGCCGGGTAAAAAACCTCATAGAGGGAAAGAAGTGCCTCGATGGTCAAAGTGTGTTCACACACATCACTAGCTAAATATATCAACAAATCCACCCTGGGAGTGATGTGGTGAACAAGGATCTGGCACTCATGTATAAGGAAGTGCCAAACTATGTGGAATCAATCCACAAAAGGAAGTAAGCCCAAATCTTTGCAGAAAGCTTCAAACTTCTCCCTCGACAAAGCCTTTGTGAAAAGGTCTGAAATGTTCTCCTGTGTGGGCACATATGCCAACCATTGAGCTACAATACATACACTTCCTCATGTAAATCACCATTCAAAAATGTAATCTTAATGTCCAACTGATGCTCATTCTAACCATGATGAGCTGGAAGTGCACAAGTGCTACAAATAGTGGTCATTTGTCAAGTGAGAGAAAAACTCTTATCAAAATTAATGCCTTTCTCTTGAGCATAACCTTTGGAAACAAGTCTAGCATTATACATATCAACTATTCCATCAAGCTTATGCTTTAGCTTGTATACCCATTTAGTGCCAATGGCCTTTTTTCTTGGAGGAAAATCACATAAATACCAAGTAACTTTCTTCATAATAGCATCATATTCTAAGTGCATAGAAGCCATCCAATTTTTTGAATTTTGTGCTTCATCAAAAGAAATAGGCTCATTCTCATCACAAAGACTAGAGGTAGCTATTGCATAATCAATCTGATGAAGGCACTATATAACAATCTGATGAAGGCACTATATAACAATCTGATGAAGGCACTATGTTAGCCTGGACATGTATGAGATGACAAAGGTGCATCGAATTTGTTATCTCTCAAAGGTTGCACCAACCATTTAGGCATAGTTTTTGCTTCTTATATGTCCAACCCTACCATCCATAAGTGCATCATGAAAATCTACATAAAAGAATGGAATGATATGAATCATCATTCTAAATGGAATGAGGTTAGGTTCATTTGGAGGAATAATTTTAATGCTCAAGATCATTGTTGTAGGATCACTTTCACTTGTAGTTACACTTATGCGAAACAAGAATAGGTTAATGTGTAAGCATGCAAACAATGCGGAAGACACCAATCAAAACTATACAAAATAAGTAAAAAAAAAAAAATAGAGATAGAAGTAAAGGCTTTATATAGTGTTGGGTATGAACGTTACCCACATACTTCTTTGTACTTTTCCAAAAGTGTATGTATAACAAACTCAATGGCTACTAGTTTGATTTGGAGGCCTTCTAACTTTGAATTAAATTTTCCATCAAGCTAGCATGAAGGTTGTCAATTAATATCTCGCCACTTCACTTGAATCTCACTTTCACACTAATGAGAATGGTCCTTTCTTCAAAAAGTCAAGGTAATCACAAATAATCTTGAGAGAATAAGTTTGACCCCATGTTTTTGGTGCCCTTTAAGTGTTGGGCGTTCTAGAGATCTCCCTAAAGTCTTGCATTACACGCCCCAAATCCATCAATAGCATTCCATTTGCTAAAACATGGACAATCCATCAAACAAATTGAATTGACTTATTCTATTCAATTATGGTAGAAGAAGGTAAATGATGTGAGCTATCAAATGCAAGTTTGAATGCCATCAAAGCATCAACTATGTAATCAAGAAAAATAAAGAAATTTGGTGTAAAAGCATGATACTTAAGTGTCCCTTGACACTCAAATATCCTATTACAGAGCTAGTGTTAAGGTGTTAAAGAAATGGTGGTTTGGGATCATTGGATTATTCAACATATCTCTTTTTCTTTAAATGGCAATGTAACACTTGTTGAAAATGGAATGCTAAAAGGTTCGCTACTTTCATATATGGTTTTCTAAAGACACATCACCTTCCAATTGATGTACTTTACTAAGATATCATTCATATTGTAGATGATAGGTATTGCAAATTATGCATATTGCTTGTTTATTGTCTTGTATGTATTGCACCTAGATAATCTATGCTCCCTTGCTCGTATTTAAAACATATAGATATTTGTTCCTATGCTTGTATTCACAATTTGTAGCAATAAATTCTAATCTTATAGATTATGTAGCCTCTTGATTGTATTTGTTTTAATATAGCTTTTGTTCTTTAAGATGCCAATTATTGAGATGTATTATAGATCATGGCCTTGTTGAATGGTGGAATGGATTGCATTTTTGCTTTACCTTTAGACTTCCACATTTTGTGTTTCTCATACTGAGTTGCTTCATCATCTTCTAAGGTATCCTGCTCTTCAACTTTAGAAGAATTATCCTTAACAAGTTTTGGAAAATCTTCTTCAAGATCATCAGGTAGGTTGACCTTTCTACATGAATCTTCATACCAAAAACTATTCTCATCAAATACTACATCTCTACTCACCAAGAATCCTTTGGTTGTTGGGTTGTATAATCTGTAGCCCTTTTGATTGTTGTCATCTCCAATGAATACACATCTTTCTGCTTTGGGATCCATCTTGCCTCTAACCTCTGAAGGAACATGAGCACAAGCAATACATCCAAAAATCTTACAATGATCAAAGCTTGGTCAATGAAGGAGACATAATATCTTGATCTAGATATTGAAGCATCCTTGCTAGGTCCCCATACATCTGTATGAACCAAATCCAAGAGATCTCCATGCATATGTCCTTTCTCATGAAGGGTAACCTGTGAGACTTTCCAAATTGACATGCAGTGCATTTATAAATCATATGTTGCTTTGAGAAATTAGGGAGTCCAAGTACACTTTGGTCTCTACATATCTGCTTTAGTGATCTTTCACCAATATGTGCTTACCTCTTATGCCATACTTCCAATTCTATGAGTGTCTGACTACCATAATTAAAGAGAGCAATGTTTCTAGTGTCTTGTAGTTCAAATGTGAACAATCTACCTAGCTTTTCGCCTTTTGCAATTCTCTTGAATCCTTGACTTGGATCTTCAACAAATGCTCCCGCTTTTGTGAACCTGACTTGCAACCCATTCTCTACTATCTTCCCAACACTTATCAAATTCTTTGTAATGGTAAGGACATAGAGTACCTTACTGAGTAAGTTGATGTTTCCATCACGTGCCGTGATATTTCCTATTTTCTCCACAAGGTGTCTTGTATCATCTCCTACTTGTACCTCATGCTTGTTCCTTGGATCTTCTAAATTTGATAGGAGTGCCACATTTCCTGCCACATGATTGAAACAACCAAAATCTATGTAGAAAACATGCTCATCATATTTACCTTGTGGCATGGCCATATTCATGATTAGCAATGAGTCCTCTTGATTTGAGTCTTCTATGTAGCTATTGAAGTCTCTTCTTCCCCTATTGCATCCTTGATAGTTTGAATGGTTGTAATTGTTGTGGTTGCCATGCTAATTGTTGAACCTTTCTCTTGAGTAGCCATAACTTCCTCTACTGTAGCCTTTGCCTCTTTGATTCTTGGAATTCCTTAAGCAATTTTTAGTTGTATTAGTTAATCCACAAATAGAGCATGAATTAGAGTCTTGGGATCTCCCCTTGCCTTGCCTTCCTTCTCTGCCTCTACCTCTACCATATCTTTTTCTACCTGCATGATTAGTTTGATGTGTACTTGCTTCATCATCCACTTTCTTTTATCTTCCTTTGTTTTCTTTGGACTTCCCTTTATCGGTATATAAGGCAAAAGATTGATTACCTTTGGAGCTTTCTCCATTGTTGATAATCTTGGCCTCTTGAGTAAGTAGTTGTCCTATGAGTGTATTGAAATGTGGTACATCCATATCCATGTATAGATCCATAACTGTGGTGTGCTTCCAAATTGTCATCTTCCTTCAAGCCATTAATGACCTGCCTTACAATTTGTTCTTCATTCTTCCCCCCACATTACCCTCTCATTCGGAGAGGAACAGGATCATCCATCAAGACCTTCTACAGATACACATCAAAGAGACATGGATTGCACCACGAAAGAGAGAGTGGCCTTCCTGACAGTGACAGTGGATGGTTTCATTCAGAGTCCACGATACATGGATACATACATGGCACCAACAGAGAGAGTGGCCATTGGGCAGCTCCGAGTATCATCACATCAGCTCGAGATTGGGGTTGGGAGAGCGACACATACCCCCAAGGACGAGAGATTATGCAGGATATGGCTAGAGGAGATGGAGGACGAGGAGCACTACACATGTACATGCCAGGCATATGAGGATATGAAAGACCGCTACCCACATCTCTTCAAGGGTCCCACAGAGATCAGGGCTTTATTGGGGACGGAGGAACAACTCCCTCTAGGTCGCTTCCTAGTAGAGCTCCAGCGCTGTCCTGCCTCACTTCTCCAGCAGATGGAGATACACTCGGCTCCGGAACTCATATTATAAATTTTTTCAGACCCACAACCACCCGAGGACCCAGTTTGACACGGGGTGTCACATTACAGAGAGCAGAGGAGCTTAGACGATAGCGCCGACGACTGAGACCCCCACTGCGAAGAGCCCATCCCCACCAGAGAGAGATTCAGGCGATGTGCAGAGTATTTTGAGGATCACCATGATACCTTACCCACCGATGCATTATATCCTAAACCCACTCCAGGCATTGTGAGGGTTATGACACCACCGAACCTCCCCTCCCTATGCATATCATATTTGTATCTCACCTATTGAGCATATAGAGTGCATACCCATAGCACCCCACACCCTCGACGCCAGCTATTATCCAGTCCTTTAATACTCTGTTTTGTACTCACTTTATTTTCCTTTTGGGATCACAGTGGATTGGATCATACTGATGTATATGTTGTCTCATAGGCCGATTTTGGCCTCTAATAGACATTAAAAAGTCTCTCTCTCTCTCTCTCTCTCTCTCTCTCTCTCTCTCTCTCTCTATGCATCGCATGTTTGGTTTCTTTTTCATTATCAGTTCAGAATTAAAAACTCACATTCATGCCAAGTATTGATTATTGCTATATGCACTTCACAAACATTTCACTTCAACTACTACCTAGATTAAGTAGAATACCTTTCTCTTCTTTTCCAGTAGTAACCCTTGCACAACTACGATATTTTGTTCCAAGTGAAAGAGACCCGAGTTCACTTTTGAGATTCTCAATGCAAGGTTGTCACCTAAATCCAGATACTAATTTCCTGTCTAAAAGCATATGTAATTATTGCATTAACTAATAAGTTCACATTTGTTCTTCTCTCTATTGACTACAGTTTCTCACAGCGAAACCATTCTCAACACTGATTTATCTTTTACTACAGTTACATCAAAAGATAGATTCTCATATGAAATGAAAGATGACCAGCTGTTCTCCAAGTTGTTATATTCAAGATGATCTCAACAGTGTTAAACATATCCATTTGTCAAAAAAAAAAGGGGATACAAGAGAGTAAATGTTTTGGAAGGTACATGTACATCCAGAAATAATAAGCCAATCGCAGCCTAACGTGAATCTCGACCCATCAAAAACAAAAGAAGATCACTGTCCTCTACTCTTGGTGGTAAAATATGCTTGATTGGAGGCTGATGATAGCAGATATGCAGAGAATTTCCTTACCATTGGAGTTAGTCAACTCACAAAAATTGTAAGCAAACATGTGAATGAGGGATCAAACTATAAATCTAATCCTGAGGGAGGAACAAAATGTGGATTCATTGTCAAGCATACAGTATGTTACCAGATGAGATACAATATTATGCAGCCATTCAGACAGCTCTCAGCCTTTTACTGGAGCCTAGCTTTGTCCATCTTTTATGCGAGATAATCTTCACCAGCATGCAACTATAAAAAAGAACTTATCTGCACACCTCTAGGAAGAAGATTGGTTGCAATGGCCACCATAAAACTTTTTCAGCAGATAAGAATCCATGACATACAATTATACACAATTATCTGAATAGCTCAAGCTTCATTTCCAGAATATGATCATGCTCTTTCACCTTGCCAATTTCCACATACTCCAGCAAGAGTCAATCATCATCATGACTTCAATTTGCTCGCAACAGAACATAGAGAATAAAGCCCCAAGATATGAACAATTTCCCCACAACTAGAAAAAGCCCATCATCTTTGAGAGCTTTGGACATTCACAATCAACTGTTGATTGCTTCCAGAATGATGATTCTCCCCCTTGACCTACGAATCAGTATAATATGCTTAGGTTGAAGATATGATAAAAAAATGTTTAACCAGTAGAGGCAGCTATGTTTACCTCAGCAGAGGTTATATCAACAGAGGAAAACCAGCCCATTAATATACCCAGATGTACAATAACTGGAATGAATTTGAATAGCAAGGGTGTTGTCACCTGGATATCAAAAATAGTGTGCATTTAAGTTCTATACAAAGAAACACTAATACTTCCACATGGCTGAAAATAGTTTACCAGGCTGAGGGCTGTTGTTCCCAATAATAACAGGTACAGCTTGTCCTGCAATGAAATCCAACATTCAATTGAGCTAGAAACTTGTAATGACAAGGGTTTACCTCAAAACAATTCTTCAAGCAAATAGATGCAGAGAAACAGGTAAATAACAGAGGGAAGCACATGGAACTAAGAACCACTCTAAGGTCGAATGGTGAATAAGAACCAATATTTTACACAATTAAATGGATTTTATTTAAGTATAATTGCTGACTAGCAGCTAATATGTACACCAACCCAATAGAGGAAGGAAACTATCTTCTAGTACCCATGAATAAACAACAGCTAAAGTTGTTCTTGCAGCTAATAAGTCATGCCTTCTCTTACTAAAACCTACAAAAAGCTGGCTGATTTGTACCCAAACACAGTCATGCAAACAAATGATTATAGAGAGAGATTTCGGGCACACGATTTCCCTGATCACAATTATTTCTGCAGGGAACGTAGTTTACAGAGTTATCCGCATGCACCCGACATGTTCTCTATTGCTTGCAAACTGAACATTGATGTTCATAAATTTAAGCTTAATGATGTCCATTTGATTGTTTTGAGGATCTCCCATGAAAGGGCAACTGATTTGCAAGGAAACCATTTTTTTATCATTTAGGAGATTCTCTCAGACTGTAGGTTACATGCAAGCAGTAAACATGTAAACCTTGGAAATAACATTGACACATGCAAATAGCCTGATCAAGGCATTTTGCTAGCCTGTCTAAAAAAACTATGCTTCTGCTTGGTATGAATAAAACAAGTGCTTCATTTAAAGAAAGGATTCTGTCCTATCTAGTGTCCCTTGCCCATCGATGTGTGATGGCCCAAATATCATGACAGACTTGAAACATCACCCATCCACAGATGGATGATGGATCGCTGTATGAGGGGCATCATACATGGAACAGATGTTTGAGCCATTCTCTTGATAAGAGCACTTGTAAATATCGAAGATCATGGCAGTTTCATGCGTACAAAAGAGTTTACCACATGCCCATCTAAAACTGAAATCTGGTGCTCCAATGTTTCATTTCAAGCATCAAAAGCATTTGGACCAGAGATTAAATTGAAACAGAAGTCAACCAGCTACAAGAAATTCTGTATTGTGAGAATACCCTTTTTCGATTGCTATTTTGAGATCTATTGCAGTTTTGAGCCACAATCCACTGCTAGAAAATTTAACAAAAATAGAGTGACTGACTTGGCTAAATCTTATGATGAGCATGGAAGTTGAATTCTTCTCCCACAATCCTAAGGCAATATCACATTTACACTGTCTATTGAGGGAAATGGTTACAACAGAATGCTTTAAACATATTGATAAACCCCTAAATATTGATTTTGCTTATACACAGAATCGCTCCTATGTTTTACACTCCCTCAGAGAAGAACTGAGTTTCAGCTCTACCTGAATAAAAACTGGGGTATTTGAAAATCCAATGATCGGTGGTTGAAGAGAAAAAGTATTCTAACAGCTTTTATTTGAAGTCTTTCTTTTTTTGGACATTTGAAACAACGGATTCGTATGTAAAAGTGTAGTCCCTCTTCAATAGGATTAAAGTTATCCAAAATGTGATGAGAGAAACGAATTTATGCAGCACATGTTTTGAAAGTGTGGATATATGAAAGAGCTGGTGCTAATCCATGCTTTACATAGATTAGAAGATTTGAAATAATACTCAGGTTATACCATCATATGATGTTCATGCTGTTTGAATTATGAATCAACTATTAGTCCCCCATACACTTCATTAGAATCTATTTCCTTAAACATGAAGATTGTCTCAAGGATGAAAGGACTCAGTACGTTCTGTATCTCCATGATATTCTAATGAAGACCAAAATGTTCAATCTTTAGTTATAACGTTCTTTTCTTTGGAAACATGCGAGCAAGTATGTGAAACACCCCAAATATTCACAACTAAAAAATCATAAATGTTCTACAATGAGAAGACTGTTGCTTCAAAATTTCAACAATTTTTCGAGTTCTGACTGTGAGGATTTTCCCATCATGCATTTGACCCAAATGATCCCACGTGATGGAGGTAGGCCTCCCTAGAATCTCAAAAATCCACTTTTTACAATGAGAAGACTGTTGCTTCAAAATTTCAACATGTTAAATTTCAAAAAGCTCAAACAAAATTTTAGTTCTTCACATCCCTTTGGCATCAACCATGCTCTCTGTGGTGCACACCCTAAGCCCTCAGTAGACCATCATGAAAGATCTTATAATGCACTCTTCAAGTTGAGCTAGGTTCCACTCCTTTGGTAGCAAAGTTTCCTAACTACATCAACTTCTTTTGTTCATGATTTATGGGGCCTTGCAAGAGATAGACATGCTTGGTTTTCACTTAATTCCTCTAGCAAGCTACATTTCCATGAAAAAGCATGCAGGTATGGCACAATAACATCACGGTTTCAAGCACAATGTTTATTATAGGAGAGACGATCTCCCTTCCCCGAATATTGAGGCTCCCTTCTATTTATCTAGCTGGGTGTTATCCCTCATGTATAGCTCTCTCATCACTCGAGTGAGGATATCTTATGGCAATTCCTACTAATTTAGAGTCTCCTTTCTTCAACTGGTATGAGAGTATGGTTTGCTTGCACATTTGGAGCTTGCATTAAAGTTCCATCAGAAAAAAGCTTCCTTTAGGAGGTGAGTCTTGCATAGATTATACACCATTTTCAACATTAATGGACTGCAGAAATTGTTCTATCAAATCCCATCCATTCTCTTCTATTAGTTCCATACATTTCATACTCATTTTCACAAAGTCTTGGGCCAAAATTAGACCACGCTGTAATTAATCAAATAGGAGTCTATACTTAAGGACAGCCATACATTGGCTGT
This sequence comes from Ceratopteris richardii, assembly GCA_020310875.1. Taxonomy (NCBI): domain Eukaryota; kingdom Viridiplantae; phylum Streptophyta; class Polypodiopsida; order Polypodiales; family Pteridaceae; genus Ceratopteris; species Ceratopteris richardii. Next base: position 128,510,568 of record CM035427.1, read on the forward strand.
TATACAAGGCTTTCTTGAAGGGTATTGTGCTTATTAAGCTGTGAACAAGTGTTATGACTACTACATTGGATAGTATAGTTTTTATGTGATTAAGAAATTTGATGGGAATAGCTTTGATGCATAGAAGGAGCACATACAAGGCATACTCTTTCTAAAAGAGCATGAAGAACCAGTCTTGAATTCTAAATCAACATCAATGTCAAATGATCCCAGGGAAAAGCTTTAAAAAACCATGACATACATCAAAATGGTTGTCATCAATGAAATATTCATGGAGCTTAAGGGTCTACAATCAGTTACAAACATGTAAAGAAAGTTAAAGATGACCTATGAGAACAAGACACATTGGTAAATTGAATCCACTTGATGACGAAGTTTGTCATATTGCAACTTGAGGAATCAAAGTCGACCTCAAAACAACTAGCACTTTTAAAAGTACATTTTATCAACGTCAAGATATGCGCTTGCCAACATTTGAAGACAAACTCATAGCAATCTTCCTCCTTATGTCTCTTCTTGCGTCTTGGGAGACATTGGTTGTTTCCCTCTGTAAGTCCCTTACTCTAAACCTATGATGGGGTGAGACTCTATTCCAAATGAAGAAATCAAGAGTAAAACAAAGAGTCCAAAGGTGTTCATGTAGATAAAGGCAATTTTAGGACATAGTTGCATCACAATGTGTTACGATGCATTCGCGACAATCACAACACAACATGATGCGTCATTCGCAACATGTTGCGATCATAACAGAAAAATAGGGACTTATTCACATTTCAACTTATTGAAGAATGGTTGAAGAGCTGTGAATCGACTGCCAGCCCTTTGTGCTCCTCTTTTGCTCCAGCCTCCATCCTTGTGCATCATTGCAGACTCCAAAGACCGAGACTCACTTGTGACATGGTGCCTAAAGCTAAGAAGAATTGGTGGAAGTATATGGCCTCTTTAGTTAATTTCGGGAGTGGATGATCAAACAAGTGGACATGTAACTGATGCGGTTACAAAGGAGGTGATGGGGCTCATCGAATCAAAGCCCACCTATCGAGATATACTGGCTTATGCATTGCCACATGTAAAGAGGCAATGCCAAAAGGTATCAAAGGTGAATTGCTTGAGTGGGTTGCTCAGAGAGATGCAAAAACATATCCACAATCACGCCCCACCTCTACATCGGCATCTCTCGCATCACATGGAACTCAACATGATTCTCATGCACATAGTATGGAAGCCACAGATTCAGAGATCCCATCAAGTAGTGGCCATGCAAAGACTATCCATTTGGATGATGACATTGAGCCTTTGATAAAGCCTCGATGCTTCATCTATAAGTGGGGCCTAGGCCTTCTGAAGCAAAGAAGGTGTGATGTCATTAATGATCATTGATTTTTTTTTTTTTTAATTAATTCTTGAATCTTGATGCTTGAAACTATTGAACTAAGTTAAAGCTTAAAATGTTTGATGATCATGTTAGTATGTAGCATGTAATATGTACTATGTTTAAACTTTAATCATTAGACATTATGTTACATGTATGATCATTTAACCATTTGACATTTTGTTACATGTATGAAGATTAACATTACAACTTAACACTTAAATTTTAATGTATCATGGATTCATGTGCATTGTGAAGTTTGAAGTTTGAACACGTGCCAATGACATGTATGTAGTATGCCCTATGATGATTGATCACGATTTGTGAGTTGTGACTAGTTCCATGTATCATTCAATGTCATTGATTCACGAATCATTTGAATTTCATAGTATATAATGATTACTAAATGGTGAATCTTGACATATCATGTGAATTGTGATTTATAAATTATGTCGCATCATAGCATTGTAATTTCAAATTCGTCAAGAGTCAAGATTCATCACTCAAAGCTTAAATTTTAATGAGTTCGATTGTAAAATTTCAATAAATTGTGCAAATGTATCGTGCCTTGTAATTTACTAATTTGTCACTTAAAACTTGTCCTTGACACTTGTGACTTATAGCATCAACAAATGATGGTCCTTGACATGCATGTTCATTGTTGACGTGCTATTGAGGACGGATCATTAGATGACATTGATATCATGATAGTAGAATGAATCATAATAAATCTACTATCTAGATATTATTCATGAGTATTTATTACTATAGATATAAGATATTAAAGATATTAGATCATGCCATAATCTATGTAAGGTAAGAGGTTTAAGGCTTTAAGCTCATAAGTCATGACTCATGACTCATAAATACGATTCATGCAATTGTTGGCATTATTCATATCATGATACAAATATATATATTATATACCCTTGCAATGAGCACATAAGCTCATATCTAACCTTATAAGAGCCATACCAACACAATTTGACCCAAGAAGAAAAAATAAACAAACAAAAAACAAAAAAAAAAAGTTAAAAAAATGGATGAATATGCAACGTTTCATAACATTGGCAACACATTGGCAAGATGTTGCAAAAACGTTGCGCTCAACTATGCTCTAGGAGGGAAAAGGATTCAATAATTGCATATCAAAGGGCCAAAATGCACACCCTTGCTCCATACCAAAGTCACAAGGGGACGTGTCCCCGGGCCCTAGGAACGCCGGGACGCCGTCCCCAAGTCATTTGAAGCCGGGACGCAGAATGGGGACGCCTGACGTCCCCAAGTACTTCTTGGTCACAGCCTTCCGTCCCAAGGATGCGTCCCGGGGACGCCTGCATGTGTGAAATGCTGAACGGGGACGGAAGCAACCGGAAGTAGATTTTTTTTTAATTCAAATTTTAAATTTATCGAAGGCATTTTGAGCGCCTAGTTTTGGAGGGAATCTAGAAGATTCCTAACTCATTTACAAGCATAAATAGAACCCATTTGAGTTCATTAACATCACAACTTGACTTGCCTCCTTGCATGTAGCCTATGTGCATGTGCCATGAATGCTTGAACTAGCTTCACACTTGCATATTCAAGGGCTTTTCTCTGTGTCTATCCTCTCAACCCTCTCTTCCTCCTCCTCATCTTTTCCCTTCTCCTCATAGTATTCTCTCCCTCTATGGCTTCTTCGTCACGAACAAGTGGACCAAACACGAAGAGAAGGCTTGCTACAAGCAAATGGACATGGTGGGAAGAGGTGGAGTCTCCCGTATCCGCCGAAGAAGGAGGTGGTGCAAGACCATGGACTTGCAAGCTATGTGGCTACAAACAAACGGGTGGAGCAAACAAGGTGCGTGCACACTTACTTCATGAACGTGGACATGAAGTAAGATTTTGTTGCAATCACTTCGGAGAAGAAGCAAGAATTACTCAACAAGCTTGCTATTAGTGATGCCCAAATTCATGCTCGTCGTACCGCAGAAGCTCCCATCAACCGGACATCATTTGTGAGGTCTTCTATGCCGTCCTCTTCAAGAGCGTCATCTTCATCGGCTCCGGTTCATGCTCCTACTACTTCTACTCCCTCTTCCACACCATCGGGAATGCCATACGTACGTCAATCACGTCAACAAACACTTCATGAAAATTGGAATCCCGTATAGAAGGAGGAGGTCGACACGGCAGTGGAACGTTTTTTCTACCATGACCACATAGCTTTCAATGCGGCTCAGTAAAAATCTTATCTTGATTCTATTGTTTTGTTTCAAACTTCAAAGTTCAAAGTTCACTTCCATATGTCATGAGTCATGACTCATAATCCATTACTTATGAATCTTTTCTTCTCTATCATTCTCCATAGATCACCATACTTCAAAGACATGGTAAAGAGGATAGGTGAATATGGAGCACACTATGTCCCTCCATCTTCGGAGAGCTTACGCACCACTCTATTGGAGAAAGAGAAGAAGCTTGTTGAAGCCGCATGTGAGAACATAAAGAAATCATGGGAAAGAAATGGAGTATCATTGTTGGTGGATGGATGGAATGATGTTCAACGACGCTCTATCCATGGAGTGGTAGCCTATTCTCGTGGGGAGATGTACTTCATCTCATCATATGATGCATCCGAGACAGGGAAGTCAGCTGATGTACTTGCGGCAGAGTGGGCAAGTGCCATAGAGATTGTGGGGCCTTCAAATGTTGTTTGCATTGTAGCGGATGGAGAGCCTTCAAATAGAGGTCCAGGTGCAATTATTGAAAATTTGTACCATCACATTATTGTTTGCTTTTGCATGGCTCATTGTTTGAATAATATTCTCAAAGATATTGGGAATTTGGATTGGATTTTGCCTGGAATTAATGAGGCAGACTCATTGGTTAGTTTCATCAACAACCACACACGTGTGAAGAATTAGTTTAGCAAGAGGTCAACTCTTGCTTTGCTCAAGTATTCAGACATAAGATTTGCATACAACTTCACCATGTTACACCACGTAGTAAAATGTAGTGGTGTCTTGAGAGGGCTCTTATTGAGTGATGAGTTTGCAAGGATGCCAGAGGCTTCTACTTTGACAGAAAAGCACTTTAGAAGGTTAGCTGATGATGCAACATGGTGGGAGAACATTTCTCACATTGTGGATATTGTGCATCCACTTGTGCACTTGCTAAAAATTGTGGATTCCATGGAGCCGTGTATTGGTAAAGTGTATGAAGCTATGGATCGCACAATTGAATCACTGAAAACATTGGTGAAGGATAATGACAGGTATGAAGAAATTTTAGCTATTTGTGTTAGCAAGTGGAATGCATACTACTCCCCACTTCCTGCGGCGGCATACATGTTTGATCCTGAATTTCAAGGTAAAAAACAATATTCAGATCCAGAGGTAGCTAATGGATGGAGGATCATATTAGAGAGGCTTGTCCCAGATAGTGCAACTAGAAGATTTATCAGAGATCAACTATCCAAATATAGGACTGGGAAAGATGCTTCATATGCTTGTGCAGATGCCCAGGAGGATAGGTTACGTGTTGGTGTTGCCCTATGGTGGGAAGATTTTGGTTTTGATGGTCCAAATCTTCAACAGTTGGCCATTCGGATACTTAGTCAGGCTTGCACTAACTATGGAGTGTGTATGGACATGTATCCTCAAAAAAGAGGAACAGACTTGGTGTGCAGCCTGCTAGTGACCTTGTGTTTGTCAGTGCCAATTTGAGGATGCTTCGGAGGACTCAATGCATGGAAGGAGATCCTTTCAGAGAATGGGAGGTAGAGCACGAGTCAGACCAAGTCGTAAATGAAGAACATGAAGTAGAAGCCACTGATTGTGTTGCAGAAAATGAGACTCCCCACTTGGATTCTCCATAGTTATGACTCATTATACTTAATGTTGTAGTCTCTACATTTATGTTCCTGGCTATTCATGTGTAGTTACTAGTTACTTGTGGTCGTTGACTAGTCTTTTTATCGATCGATGGTATACCATATGAATCATGATGTAACATCTTTTTGTTGTTATGATGTAACATCTTTTTGATATGATGATGATGATGTATCCACCTTTTTTGACATGATGAAATACATATGATTTGTCACTTGTCACTTTTGCAATACTTTTAAAATTTGAATGTTCAACTCAAGTCTCAACCATCAAGATTCTCATCTTACTTTACCTTTCCAATGTCCACTGTCCACACACCTTGAGGCTTATGCTCCTTGCTTCTTCCTCCATTTAAAAATATGCCTCATAGTATTTCCCACCTTTGGGCCCTTCACACTTCAAGCCATGAATTGGTAAATCCCATCGTTTCTAGCTCGGGAACACGGAGGTGGGTGTGCAAGTATTGTGCAAAAACATTTAGCACAACAACTACACGTCTCATTTGACATGTGTCAGCACTATGAGGATATGGCATTTCAACTTGTCCAAAAGTTCCCAATGACATAGACGAGGTTGTACGACATGAGCACAATCTCAACCATGAGGCGATGGCTTCTATTGATATATTAGAAGACTTGGAAGTTGGATCTAGTGTTGGACCTAGTGCTAGTTCATTTAGAAACCATACATCTTCCCAACAAGAGAATGAAAGCTCTACCCCTCTTGAGTCATCCAAGTTGCCAAGCCAGAGACCTAGACAAGAGTGCCTCCATTCCTCTTATCTAAGTACGGGTTTACAGAAGCGTGTTCCATACTTGAATGCAATCTCTCTTTCAATGTTGTTCGCACTGATGCTTGGAAGAGGATGGTGAGGGCAATAGCCAAAGTGGGACCTACCAATGATGATTGGCATGGGATTCCATATAATCGCCTATGCACATCCATGCTCATTGAAGAGAAACAGAGGTTTGACCTACAATTATGACCCATTAAAAGCGGCTGGCAGACTTATGGTTGCTCCATTCTATCTGATGGATGGAGTGATTTTAGACGACGCCACATTATCAATATAATGGCTTCCTCTTGCTTAGACACTTATTTTCTGAAGGCAGTGGATTGTAGTGTTGCAGGTACCCGTATCACAAGGGAATACATTAATGAGCATATAAAATTTGCTATGAAGTAAGAGTTTCCAATGTGGTACAAATGGTGACGGACAATGCCTCTAATTGAAAGAGGACGAGGGAGATGATAAAAGCCGAGTTCCCAAGCATTGTCTCGACCCCTTGCAATGCACATTTTCTTGACCTTTTGTTTGAGGACATAGCCAAACTATCATGGTTGGCTCCCGTGCTTTCATATGCCAAACTCATTATCTCGTTTATAAGAAAGAATCACCACGCTTTGAGTATCTTTCGCATTAAAGTGGCAAGGAGTTAGTTCGATTTGGATATATATATATATATATATATATATATATATATATATATATATATATATATATATATATATATATATATATATATATATATATATATATATATATATATATATATATGTGTGTGTTCTCCCCCTTACACATGTGCATTGATTCCCTGACGATGACCGTAAAAGTTAGGAAATGGATAAGTACGAAAAGAGGAAACATAGAGATTGCACATCATGTGCAAAGAAAGATTTTGCACATGGATTTTGGGCAGAGATAGGCAACATTTTTCCTATCTTGAGACAGATTCATGTGGTATTACGCTATGTTGACATGGAGGGTTCAACCCTCGGACTTGTGTACCACATGATCACAAGAATGACACAGGCGATTCGAGCATCCACGTCATTATCACCATCCATGTATGTTATAATTTGAATTCTCAAATTTGAAGTTCATGTTTCAATCTTTTTTTTTTTTTATTCATAATGTACACTTGAGGAGATACTTCAGCTTGTGGAGTCTTGATGGGAGTTCATGTCACAAGCGATTCATGGGTTTGCGGCATTACTCCATCCCTACTTCAAAAGCATGAGATTATGGAGTCATGAATGAAAGCAACATATGAAAGATTTGTATATAGAGCGTGTCATGACTGAGAATGAGCAGATTGCTTCTAATAGCGAATTGTCAACATATGAGGGAAACATCGGCATAGCTTATGCACGTCCCACATCTATACTGACGTTATATCTCAGCTGCTTAAGTGGTGGAATCATTATGGCTATGGACACCTCACGATCACTCCATATGCATTACGAGTGTTATCCCATGTATTTTCTATGTTTTGAGCTTTTTGTGCAATGTGTTTACATATT
>CM035427.1:128553115-128610615 GCA_020310875.1 Ceratopteris richardii
AGATGCTCGACTACAAAGAGTCCTCACCCCCGTTCATCAAGTCTTGGAGAGTAGGACAAGACCCACGAAGAAAAGAGCTCTCATTCTACACTCCCCCTCCGAAGATGTAAGGTTCAATTTCCTTTGCAAGAGGGCAATTTTGAGAGCACTTGATGGCCCCTTCATTATACCTTGATGATGATCTCACACCCATGCAAGTCGCACATCGCCTTGCATGCATGCCGAGAGTACCAAGCTCGCAAAGAAGGAAAGAAGGTTTCATACAGAGATGGCCGTATCATCATTGATGGCAAGGCCATCCCATAGGGATTCGCGGCCTATAAGACACTCGAGGAGATACACCTTGCAATTTGGAACTGCAATGGAGATTTATGGACACACCCAGAGAGGTTGGAAGAGCTATGCAGAGGTAGAGACATCACTATACTAACAGAGACACATGAGAGACAAGACCGGAGCCTACCTTGAGTTCAGGACTACCTGTAGGAGTCCACATACAAAGAGTGTACACACAAGCACACCACCAAAGGATCAGGAGTAGCCATACTCTTCGGAGATAGACTTCAGAGAAGGATACAGACAGTGGAATGTGATTCACAGGCTAGATATCTTTGGATCCGACTCAAGCTCTTACAGATGCGGATCATCTACATAGCATTATGCTGCTTTGCTCCTTCTAGCTCACGGTTCGCTATGATAGGTCAAGAGGAGGACTCACCATACACCTTCTTGTCAAAGGAGATTACAAAGCATTCTGCATTAGAAGAAGTCTTCCCTATGGGAGGCTTCAATCTCAGGATGGACAATGATCAATGTGAGATATTTGGACCCAGAGGACCCACAGATACTACCAACCATAGAGGATGAGTCTAAAGATCGAGCTTCAACCGACTCTACACACACTCACTATGGCTCTCGTCTACTCCAACTAGGCTCTCGACATAATCTTGTTATCTATAATAAGATGGTTCAGTGGCCTACCTCAAGAGGATTGACATGCATACCACACTCAATCACAGATGGAAGGGGAAGTACAATAGATTACGTCATGGGATCCAAAGAGGCCATCCACCTACTAACCTCATTCATCATCCCACCCATACCCATTGGGGCCGATCACACATACCTCGCACTCTCCATCAGGGGAGACACCCCCACACGCACACCCGCAACTCCCATTCTACACACCACCATCCGCTTCACACATGAGCTAGTTCACATATATGCGGCTCAAGTTGAGAAGGATCTTCTTTTTCTTCATCCTGACACTCCACTACCCCTACTCACATCACAAATAGCATTAGTCCTTCAAACATCAGCCATCATCTCCTTCCCACACACGATCCACTCTGGTCACACACCTCCTCCTAGGACTATGCAAGAGCATCGCTAGTATAATGAGGAACACAGAGACCTTTACCTCCGACTACAAGCTCAAAAGCATTGGGAGAGATCACAGAGATAAGAGGCAAGGAGACTTATGAAGACCCTCACACATCGGAAGAGGTGAGACTTTGAGAAGCCCCACGCGCTTGAGTTGTACCACCTCTTTATGAGTATGGACAGTGCTACAGCATGGCGTACCCACCAAGAGCCACGCCCGACCACACCTATTGGGGACCTAGATACATGGCATGATTCTGTTGACAGATTACATGGAGCACCTTGGCAACCTCCCATCACCCAACCACTTGAGCCTCGCCCTACTAGTTCTTCTCTGTTCACAACAAAGATAGTTGAGAGGGCCATAGGACGACTATAACATGGACATTCGATAAACCACACAGGATTGCAAAGCGAGCATCTCATATATGCAGCCTCCACTATAGCCCCATTGATTGCACATGTCTTTGACCGGGCTATAGGGGAGGGCTTCCCAAAGGAGTGGACTAGGCACACCATTGTGCCTGTCCACAAATTTGGCGACACCTTGGACCCAGGGAACTAGAGGACCATCATGATTGGTCACACCATGGCCAAACTATACGGGGTCATACTTGAGGCAGAGCTTAGCTCATATGCAGAGACTTAGGGGCTACAGGCACGAGGCCATGCAAGTTTTCGACGAGCTTCCTCCATTATTGATCATATCTTCATTTTGCGCTGCCTCATTGATGGGGCAAAGGTGCTGAAGAAGAGATTATACTCCTTCTTTGTGGAATTTCGCAAAGCTTTTAATACAATGCCACGAAAGAGGCTTTTCCAATGCCTCCAGAGCTTTGAGAGTACCATCAGAGATGATTTGGGCCATCTATGCACTCTATGAGAAGGTGACAGGGAGGGTACAGTGTCGAGAAGGGTCGTTTGAGGCCATTGCTAGCACCATCGGTGTTAACCAAGGCTGCCCACTCTCCCCCACTCTATTTGGTCTCTACATCGATGAGATTGAGGGCCACATCCTCTGAGCTTGAGAGGGCGCAGACCTCGCAAGTACACACGTCAATATTTTATTATATGCCAGTGACATTGTATTGATTTCAGAGTCACCCGAGGGATTACAACGCCACTTGGATGCCCTGGATGAGTTTTGTACACAAAGAGGCTTGATCATGATCTTCCACACCTCCCCCTGGTGAGGAATGGGGAAGGATTCACAACTTCCCGTGGATAGATTGAGGTGGTCACTTCCTATCTCTACCTCGAAGTCACATTCACGAGCTTGCTTAGCCCCTTCAGCATAAGACACAAAGCCGCCAATAGACTCACACGAGGATATGCAACTTTAGCCATGTTAGAGAAGAGATGTCATCGGGCACACTTCAAGGAGCCCTGCACGAACGGGTGGCTATTCGACACACTACTCATACCAGCTGTGATAAGCTATGATGTATGCTATGACAGTTTGGGCCACAAGCCTAAGTCACCTAGTGGAGTGCAATTGAGAGGCACGTAGTACATATGATCTCGTGACTATTTAGCGGGAAACAATCAATGCCACACGACATCATCAAGGCAAAGCTAATTGCATCACCCATGGTAGTAGATGCACTATTCCACACTATCTGCTTTATTCAGAGGATGAGGGAGCTCCCTACAGACACACTTGCACAGAGAGCTTTTGAGGCATCTATATAGATATCAGAGTCAGGATATGAGAGAGCTTGGTACACTCAGGTTAGAGCATGGTTTGATAGTCATGGACTTGATATGGACTGATTGTCGCCTTTTCAGTATGACCCCTACTCACCTCACATCCACCTCTCCCGTTGTGACAGGAATGTTGTGCTCATATAGGATCTCTGGCAGCTCTACATTAGTCAGACATGGCACATACACATGGGATCGAGACTATCACACTACCAAGACCGGTTCTTAGACATACTAGCGGATGGTTTCATCCATCAACCACACTACATGGATACTTACATGCCTCATAGCTCGAGGGTAGCAATTGGCAGGTTGAGGGTCTCATCACACCGACTAGAGATTGAGACCGGAAGAGTCTCGGACATTCCCAGAGAGGAGCGGATATGCAGGTTATGCGGAGTAGACATGGAGGATGAGGAGCACTTTGTATGCATATGTAGCACATATGATGACATCACAGGCAGATATGAGACTCTGTTCACATGAAAATCATGTAGAATCATGATTTTCATGATTAATTAATCATATGAAAATCATGTAGAATGAATCACTCCATCCATCCACAAGCAATGATACTCCATTTCTTTCCCATGATTTCTTTATGCTCTCACATGCGGCTTCAACAAGCTTCTTCTCTTTCTCCAATAAAGTGGTGTGTAAGCTCTCCAAAGATGGAGGCACATAGTGTGCTCCATATTCACCTATCTTCTTTACCATGTCTTTGAAGTATCGTGATCTATGAAAAACGGTAAAACAAAGATTTATAAGTAATCGATTATGACATATGGAAGTGAATTTTGAACTTTGAAGTTTAGACCAAAACAAGAGAATCAAGATAAGATTTTTATCGAGCTTCATTGAAAGCATGCTCATGGTAGAAAAAATGTGCCACTATCCTGTCCACCTCCTCTTTCAATATGGGATTCCAATTTTCATGGAGTGTTTGTTGACGTGATGATGTACATATGGCATTCCCGATGGTGTTGAAGAGGGAGTGGGGGTAGGAGTAGGAGTAGGAGTAGGAGTAGGAGCATGAAGGGGAGCCAATGAAGATGATGCTCTTGAAGTGGATGGCATAGAAGACCTCACAAATGATGTCGGGTTTATGGGAGCTTGTGAGGCACGACGAGCATGAATTTGGGCATCACTAATAGCAAGCTTGTTGGGTAATTCTTGCTTCTTCTCTAAAGTGATTGCGGAACAAAATCTTACTTCATGCCCACGTTCATGAAGTAAGTGTGCACGCACCTTGTTTGCTCCACCCGTTCGTTTGTAGCCACATAGCTTGCAAGCCCATGGTCTTGCATCACCTCCTTCTCTGGCGGATACGGGAGACTCCACCTCTTCCCACCATATCCATTTGCTTGTAGAATGCCTCCTCTTGGTGTTTGATCCACTTGTTTGTGATGAAGAAGTCATTAGGTGGCCATTATCTGCAGAGTCAGAGCCACGCTCCCCCCCCCCCCCCAAGGCACCACTATTTTATCCCCATTACCTCCTCATTACCAGGTACACCATCCTTTGTTGTTTTCAGCCTACATAGTTTTGTGTAGCAAGTATTTTTTCCTTTTCATCACTACACAGAGATTACCACAGTTGTATATGATTTTGTCTCATAGGTCAAGTTTGGCCTTTGGAAGACATTAATATACCCCTCTCTCTCTCTCTCTCTCTCTCTCTCTCTCTCTCTCTCTCTCTCTCTCTCTCTCTCTCTCTCTCTCTCTCTCTCTCTCTCTCTCTCTCTCTCTCTGTGTGTGTGTGTGTGTGTTTGTGTGTGTCTGCATCTTCATGTGTGTCGGTGAGCTGATGCAGGTGCGTGCACATGTGCAATTGCGAGTGCGAGTGTGTGTGTATGTGCACGCACACACAGGTGTGTGTGGAGGTTGGGGGGGGGGGGGGGGGGGGGGGGGGGGGGGGGGGGGGGAGGGGGTGGAATGTGGACAGTTTGCATATTCTCAGAGTACTGTACAATTTACAAAGTACAATTCTGAGAGGATTTGTTAAGTAGGGTTATTAGCATACAGAATGAGTCAGCATCCCAGATGCTGGGCACAAATTAGGATACAGACCCTCAAAAGCTTTTTCGACTAGAAAGAGAGAGGGGGGGAAGGGAGACCACCTTTTTGTCCTTTTAGTTAGTGGTAGAGAGAAAAGGGGGGGGGGGGGGGGGGGGGGGGGGGGGGGGTTTTGGGAGGCACATAGATGTATGAAGAACAGAGAGAAAGGGGAACTTACAAGAAAAGCATTCTTCATGCTGTATCCAAAAACCCTGACTACAACAGTTACAACAACAGTCTTTGCAATGATTACAAGAATAACAGATGCTAGCAATATGTCCATGTGACTGAGCAGAAATTGTATGTTGATCAGCATTCCAATGCTGGAAAGGAAGAGTGCTGCAAAGAGATTGCGAATCGGTTCCACCTGTAATTATTGTTGAGTACAGAAGTTAAATCCTAGATCAAAAATAGAAGAAGATTCTCACTTGCTGATAAAGAAACCACACATAAAACCCATCCTATTCATTCTACTTCTACTCTGCCCAATACTAACAGAAACTTATCGTTCAAGCATACTATATGATTGAAATAATGAAATCTACATTTATGCAACCGAAGAGAAAGAGAATTGTTGAAGCTAGCATTCTGGAAGATAAAAAGAGCAATAATTTGGTCCTTGGACTACCATGATAGTACAACCAAGCTTCTACCAAAGAGAATTTAGTAGAGAGCGTGAGACAAGAAAGACAATAAGCAGGAAAAATCCTGGTGTGTTGTGCTGAGTACGTGGGTCCTTGCATAGAAAAAAGAAAACCATATTATTGCCTTCTCAAGGCCAAAATTTTGAATCTACTGAAAAGATAGGTCCTACAATCACAAGGTGCATACCCAATAATTATCCCAACAAAAAAGGAGCTGAAATATGAAAATATAAGCAGAAGCACTCGTATTCATATGTCGAGACAGAATGAGAGAGAAGAGGAAGGGGAAAGAGGGGTCTTTTTCCCTTCTTTTCCTTTTTTTTGTTTTTCGCGGGGGGGGGGAGAGAGAGAGAGAGAGAGAGAGAGAGAGAGAGAGAGAGAGAGAGATTTCTGTATGTATATGTGATGCATACATGCATCCACCCATCCATCCATACACAAACATATACGTACATATGTTTGCATGCCTGCATGCATACATACATACAGATGTGTATGTGTGTGTGTGTGTGTGTGTGTGTGTGTGTGTGTGTGTGTGTGCGCGCGCGCGCGCATGCGTGTGTAACGTTGAGCATACATATTACATACTACATCAACACTCACAGTAAGAAACTAAGACCTGTTAGCAAATAATATTCCAAGATAGAACAATAATAGCACACATCACTCAAGAGTACACAAACTATAGGCAAAACGTCATGCTCCAATTATGACATATGTGCAAGATGATGATATGCTCCAAATTACAAATACATGGTAGCAAAGAAATAATCACAACCAATCAATACCAAAGAGGGCAAGTGAGGATAGGGACAAGGCATGAAGAAGCTAAGATAAAATCTGCAAAGCAACCTCTCTCACAAGAGTAGAGAGACCTCCGGGAGTATGAGTGTATACTACTCCAAGACCTCCCCCATGTGTAGAAGCACTCCTCGAAGACCCTAACGTAAGCTCCACCACCAACTAGCATGGGTATGTAGCTAATGTGAGATAACCAAGTGCTCATGGGCTCATGTATATATAGTGATAGCTTCCCAACGAAAGATCAGCAAACTGTTTTAATGAAAAACCCTCATGCAAATACTAGTTTGGGCCCTCATTATTTTTTCACCTAGCTTTAGCTAAAGCTATCGTTGACTTTTTATATGACATGCATCACTATTCATAGCCATGGAAGATGGTGACATGAATTCAATAGGAATTCGCCATGTGTACTTTTAAAAGCACGTGTTTTTAAACTTATGAGCTGAAATCAGGGTTTGATATTTGATGCCTTAAATTGGTTGCATGGATATGTATTATATGTGGTTTTAAAGCTCTCTTTGAGTACTTCAAAAATATGTGATAATTTCACATATCAATTTTTTAGCAGATTGGACCATTTCTGAAAAATGATTGACTATTTAACTTTTCTTAAACTAGAAAATGGGATCATGAATATATACAATGAGTGGTTCCAAGAGTCCTAAAATATTACAAATTAGAATTTAATGAAACCTTAAACCTAAAATTCCGAACAATTCCTCCCATAAATTCGAATTTGGGATTCTCCTTCTATCCTTCTATCTTCCCTTTCTTACAAACTTGCGATGTGGAATGAATCTTTCCAATAGTATCTACTTCAAGGTTATTTGAAGTAAAAGTCTTCTTCCACAATTCAAAGTCCAAAGATGTAGCCAAATTATGAAACTCATGTTCCATAGATCACGAGACTATTGTATATGAATCTGCCTTCTTAATTTGATGTAGATCCTTTTGATGTTCAAACGAAATTCACAATCTACTAGCTTTTGATTAAAGAAGTCTTCACAAGGTTCTAGCTTCTGATTAAATCTGCAAAAGAAACTTCACCATCTTCTCAAGAAGATATCACCATACTTTCCACATAGGATAAACTTGAAAAAGAACTAAGGAGGTTTGTGTCGGTACCATTTGTCATCCTATGCTCCCTTGACAACTACATTTCATAATCTGACATCAACTCCAAGCACTATAAAAGAGAGGAAAAAAATAATAAAAAGAAGCTTCTAGGCACCTATTGCAAGCCACATGAACGATCAAACTATTGTGGGTTCAATGCAGAAGAGTAGAAGGTATCCCTATAAGAGAGACATTCAAGCTGTTCAACCCTGAGAGATGATAGTAGTAGTGATCATCAACTTGAGACTGATTAAAGGTTGGATAAGAACAGGACCGATGAAAAATTTTCCATTATATAGTCCAGAAAACGAGAAGCAACTTTCAAACACAATTAAGATTTTTAATTGGAATCACTAATATGGCACACATGAATTTACCAAGCGATGAATTATCTTGTATGAATGTTCTAAAAGTGGGCTTACTTGTTGAAGTGTGTGCTCTGCAAAATCTGTGGTAGAAATCATCACACCCGCAACAAAAGATCCAAGTTCAAGGCTTAAACCTAATTTATCACTGCACTGTGAATCACCAACTGAGTTAGATATAAACTACCTTAGCATCATGATTTCCAGACTATCTGATATAAACCTTGAATAATACAGCTTCATACCCAAGCCACTGAAAGGCAGAATGCAACTGCTGCTAATTGGAATAATTCATTGGTCTGAAGAATTGAATTAAAAAGTGCTCTTAGCACCATTATACAGCTATTCAAAATAGAAAGAAACGACTCCATGATACACAGTTACTCAGAATGGAAATTAATAGAATAATACCCTACCCTTATAAGTATAGCCAGCAAGTGAATGCTTTAATTAATCAGAGAACTTCAAGTAAAAAATAAAAAACATAATATAAACACATCTGGAATGAAATTTAATTTATACACTGCTGAAAACGAGCATCACCCCTTTTCCATTGACCTGAAGTGGTGAAATAAGGGTGTTGTAGGCTAGGCATCTTATTGATCAGATCAAATAGTAAAACAATGCGGGAAAATTTTCAAATAGGGTTGAAGATAAAAAATTGTTCGGAATGAAACAGAAGTAAAACTAAGGTAAAACAAATACACAGTAAAGCTTTCCTATCTTCATTAAGTAGAGATATTTGATGGCTTGAAATCCAAACATGACTGTGAAGTTTTAACAATGAAAAGACTGCTGCTACACAAAGGCATGTGTGCAATGTAGTAGGTTGCTCCAAAACTACATTTCTTAATTTTGATAAATGCTGCTTGAATAACAATCACAGAAAAAGAGGCTCAAATCCATAAATGAGAAAATAAAACAAAAGAAAAAGAAGAAGAAAATGGGGAAAAAAAGCCCTTGCCATACCTTCCACTTACTGGCATTCAGAATGAATGAGGTAATAAACTGAAAATGGAAGAGTTTACAATAAGCCTTATGATTCCTAAGCTTGAAAATCCATTGATAGTCAAACTTCAGAAACTGCAAGCATTTACAGTAGCGAACAAGGCACGCCAATAGAAATAAGGAAGTACACCTGGAAAAGATGAAAATCATGCCTGCTGAGATGAAAGTCGCATCATCAACTTCAAAAACCGTGGAACAAAGGATCTTGAGAGTATCATCGATAGGGTCAAAAACAAAAAAAGTAAGAGCAGCCTGCACACAACACAAATTATGAAGGTTGTCAGATTATTTTGAACCATCCGTCTATTCAACAGATGAATACTCAAAATTTTACTGCCTACAAAGGCTTAGAGTTTATTTTCCATCAGCGAAGGTGTGGATGTTTGTGACAAAAAGGAATGTAGAAAAGAATGCACAAACATCCCACATCCCAGTCAGACACACAAGATTTTTTTCAAGTTGACAACAGAGAATCTAAGTATATGACACTTACGAACGAAACATTGAAATAACTCCATGAAAAACTCCAGTACTGCCTCCAAGCACAGGTAACAAAGCAAACAGCAATCCTACACAACAGTCCTGCAAAGACATCATAATTACAAGGCAAAGCCTACCATCATCCTTGCAGACACATGACAAGAAACAAAACCGTGAATTCAATACCTGTAAAATAAGTGTCCCTATGGTGATTTGCCCATGCAAAGCATTCACACTATTACGTTCCATCAAGAATTTCAAAACCTGATAAAGAAATCAAAAACTACTTAAACAGATGCAAAACTTGCACCGAAAAGAAACTAGAATGGAACTGTATTCTTAACGGAGCCCATCAACCATAAGAGTTGCAAAACCCGTCCAGAAGTATTTGTAGGTAAAATAAGTATAACAGTAAATGTGTGTACACTTGTATGTGAGATATGCCAAACAACCGAGCACATACGCATACAGAGGTGTGTACGTGTCCCACTGAGTGATGAAAGCCATGTTTCAGTAGATACATGTGCATGCATGCTTATCCATGCCTTCTTTTTGTAGGTAACAAGGTGGAAAATATCAACGCAATAAAGGCTACAAAAGGGTCACCAAAAATTCGATGTGACAATTATAGATCCTTGATTACAACTGTTGCTTAGAACTTTACGCATGATGAATGGCCCATGGTGTAAACATAGGATCCATCATTTTGAAACCTCACCACAGCAGTCGAAGAGATCGATAGAAATGCACCTACAAATACACCTTCCGTTGTTTTTGCTCCACACAGCTGTCAATAGGAACAAAATTAATGTCAATTTCTAGCACCGATGTTACCATAACCAGATAGAAAAGCATTCTTAAAACAATACCAGTGCTGTAATGCCACAAAGGCACATAAAGAGAATTATCTGTAAAAGTCCTCCGAAAATGGCTACTGAGCGCACAACCCTTAACTGGAATGTAAAAAGGGCAGGCGCCAAAGACATGAATAGATAGTGTAAAACATTATCATCTAATCAAAAATGAGCTATAGGATTTCCCTTAAGGTTTCAATGAAAAAGAAGAAAAGGCAGGCAGGCACTTGCTGCATTGAAAGTGAAACGAAAAATACACTTTGACGATGAAAGGAAAGCCAAACCTTGCTAGTTGAGAATTCTAACCCCAATGCAAACAGAAGAAAAACTACACCAAACTGTGCCACAGTCTCCACCTACAAACGAAGTCGCACAGGCAGACAATTAGGAACTCTCATCACCAGATGGTGATTCGAACATAATGAAGCACACCTGAACCAGCTCGCTGACAAAGCTCAAGCCCCCAGGTCCTATAGCTGATCCAGCCAGAAGATAACCAGTAATAATCTAAAACACAGAAGATATCTGATATGAGGTCTTAGATAAACAACATGTAGTGTCCCGGTCTAAGTCAAACTTTCAGCAGCTAAAATACACACCGGCTGACCAATACATGCAAATATGATTCCACCAACTGCTGCTGAGACAATTACAACCACCATGTCTGCGATGAACCTATGGCAAATACAGAATCAAGTTAAGAATTGATGACAATTCATGTTGAGCACACAGATAATGACACAGAGTGTATTCTCACACCTCAAATCCAACTGCAACACTGGATATTTAGACTTGGGGTTTGACATAACAAAGATATTATCCTGCGATGTTCAGTGTGATGAAATTCGTCACTAACAGTTCATTCCAATCAGATTTCAAGCAGTCGATTTTCAATCTAAATACTCTTCAGTTATCAATATAACAATGCCTAGTTGTTTTGCTGATACAATCACAAGTAGATGCCTCTTTTCGCCAGAAATCTTGCATTAGTTTATTAATAAACTGCCTGAAGTCTACACCCACCCAAAAGCAGCTCCAGCAGAGAAACATGACGCATATGTGATAAACAGAACTCACATATCCTCTAAACTAAGAGATGACCAGGGTTTTGGAAAGGAGGCCACAGGGGCAGGGGAGAAGAGGAGAAGACAAGCTTGCACCATTAGCTCCAGCAAGGAGTACCCTCAAGCATGTAGCAATGTGAGGATCTGCCCCACATACTGAGGAAAAAGCATCAGTGTCTGCAGAAAAAATCCAAGACGCAAACAATCATACCTTTTTGTCAATAAGAGTGGGTAACTCCTCTGCTCCGTTGTCGGACTCCACTCGAAAGACATCTTGGATTTGAAAGGGTTTTGATGTCCCACTGCAAGATCCACAATGAAGCATCCCGAGTCAAAGCTAGCATAGCTCTCAGGTCACACCTATTTCAAGGATACACCAACAGGCTAATCTACTAGGAATGCAACTTACAAATGTCTCTGATAATGAAACAACTTACTTTTCTGCTTTTGTGTCATTCCTCTTCGGCTTTTCATGGCTAACCCTGGCAACAGTTTCAAGAGTAGCCTGTATAATCACAAATTAATGAAAAAGATGAATCGAGATGATGTCCTGCATGTTTAATTCTCATGAATAAGACAGTGTGTCAAATAAAGAACTGGCGTGTATAGCACACTGATTGTCAGACTGTTTTACACACCTGCTGCTCTGAAACGCTACTGTT
The DNA here is from genome assembly GCA_020310875.1 of Ceratopteris richardii. Lineage (NCBI taxonomy): Eukaryota > Viridiplantae > Streptophyta > Polypodiopsida > Polypodiales > Pteridaceae > Ceratopteris > Ceratopteris richardii. The sequence goes on from CM035427.1 coordinate 128,565,257, forward strand.
GAAACTACTTCCATTTGCATCAGCACCTACATTATGTTGAAGCAACAGATAAGTGAGAGTCTACGCACAACAGAGTGTATCTTTCCCATGCATTGATGATAAAATCAAACAAGAACAACACAACATATCAACTGAATGTAAAAACACCTTTTGGATGTCCATTAAAATGAGCAAGCAACATTTTAGTGAAAAGATAGTGTTGGACATATGTGTCACATCATGCTGCACTGAAACAGCATTCCCATCTGAATTTTGCAACTTTCCAGTGAGTGTCTAATCATGCCTCTGGCACATCCTTTCATGAGAGAACTTATATTCTGATATTATTGGAATTTGAAACCCCTCACTTGTTAGTTTTGAAGTTCTCCCTTCATGTTCTAATCATTTCCTGAGCTAAGAGAGAGAGATGGAGAGAGAGAGAGACAGCAACTGGTTGCACCATTTCATGTTGCATCTTCATGGTGAATGACCCCTCCCATCTTTGTCATTTGAAGCGTGAAGATGAAGACAGAAAGAGAGAGAGAGAGAGAGAGAGAGAGAGAGAGAGAGAGAAGAAGAAGAAGAAGAAGAAGAAGAAGAAGAAGAAGAAGAGAGAGTGTTCGATAATAGCCAAGTAAGCCCAAGAGTGGTAAATAGCTGAGAAACGTGGAGAAAACCACTTGATCGCATTCATATGTTTCAGACTTCCAAGGCTTAAATGAGCATAAGAGTATGATACATGTATAATTCAAGCAAATCAGGCATATGCAGATATGACACAATAGACAATAAGAGCTACATTCAGTACCTTCCAATATTAAAAGTCAACATAGACTGGAACGATCATTGGACATGACAAATTGTGTAGAACACAGATACCAGTGCAGGGTAATTCAAGCATGTATTATTCAAGCAAATCAGGTATATGCAGATATGACACATAGACTGGAACGATCATTGGACATGACAAATTGTGTAGAACACAGATACCAGTGCAGGGTAATTCAAGAATATATAATTCAAGCAAATCAGGTATATGCAGATATGACACAATAGACAATAAGAGTATGATAAATGTATAATTCAAGCAAATCAGGCATATGCAGATATGACACATTAAACAATAAGAGCTATATTCAGTACCTTCCAATATTAAAAGTCAACATAGACTGGAACGATCATTGGACGTGACAAATTGTGTAGAACACAGATACCAGCGCAGGGTAACCAACACTAGTGATTGTCTAATAGTGCACAACACCAAATACATGCATAAGTATTATCTCGATGTCAAAGCCCCGACAGTTGATAGCTAGGACCATTATGGAGTCTATCACTAGGCACTTGATCCCATTTAACAGTAGGGTCACAATGCCATTTATGCCATCGTTTGTCAACACGAGATGACGGCACAGGTTACACTGATTAGTCCCACCATAAGAAGTCTGTCACCTTCTCGTGGAGCCACTGCATACATACTATGCTCTGCTCAAGAAGAAATATATACCTTCATAAGTTCAGAGTTATCCAAACTTACGAACCCAAGATAGAGAACACAAACATAGACACATAAGAAAAAACAAAAACAAAAGCAATAGACTACGCACAAAATTAGATCAATATAAGTCATGAAAAATACAAACAAGTAAGAAAATCAATACAAAATGAGCCAGACTGAAATATAATAAACAATATTTGAACTTAAAAAATATAAATATATTGGGAAATAAATATAATAATAATAAATTACGCTAAAATATATATAAATGCAAATTTTAAACAAAAACAAAAACAAAAACAAAACAAAAAGTGAATCTTCAACTTCTACTCTGTCCTAAACAAGAAGTATCAGATTTAAACTTTATCAAGCATAGTTTGAACAAACAGCTATGACATCCCTACTCACATCATCAGTGCCCTGTGCAGAATTTAATAGAGTCTTTCTAAATCAAGACCTCTAACAAAGTCAACGAGCTGAGTTTCTATCACTTCCAGATGTTAGTGTTCTCGCAACTCCTAGCACATGGCTTCTTACGAGAGACCCATTTGAGCATGTCATCTTGAAATCACTTAAGAGATTAAAGAAGGATAACCATGCAGATAGAGACAATTAGGATAATCAGACTTTTACCAAGGATGTTGTCCATGATGGCAACCCTCTTGGTCCCTTGGTTGTGATGGTAGACCCTTGGTTATTAAGGAGCCATTGCTCACAAGTTTGCTCCATTGTTGCACCTATAGTTGGTACATAGATACCGTAACCTAGCACCTCTCTCATATACATTCTCACTGGACAAATGACCTTCCCCACTAGCAATATGCTTATGACAATACTAAACATCATTTATCAATATAGCCAATTGATGCTGATGTATCTTCATGAGCTATTCACATTAAATATCGCTAGATTGAGGGATGTGCATCATGTTGGAAACATTATAGAGGGGAAGAGAGCACGAAGATGGCCTAGCACCATGTTATTTTCCATGCTATTTGGCACCAAATGGCATGTGCTTTCAGGTATCGATGAATAAAGAGAGAATTATCATCGACATGTGCATGAAGCTATCTTCTCATTATTGTAGTCCATTTTAGACCATAAAGAAGGTGACTGGTTTCACTTTTGAGTTGAATATACCTTGAGGGACCACGAGATGTCCTTTAGTGCACATTGGCCTCACAAGAGGACGATCCACGCAAGGATGTGATGGTATTTTGATACCTCCAAGAGAAATCCCTTCCATACCCTACAGACATGCATGGGCTACATCTCAAAAGGGGACTTCTTCCTTAGCACTTCCGTAACATCAGGATTTATACTTGGATGCATAGATTAGGAGGTGGGTAAATTCAGATTTGAATCCATTCGATGAGCTATGGAAGCTATTCATGGTCAGGTCCTTTGCCTAGGATTTGAGATGAAGGGCATGAGTACACTCACTTTCCTCTTTGATTAGGAAGTGTAAGGTTAAGACCTTGGACACATATTCATGACGACTTTTAGAATCTTGGGCATTGACCCAAATCCTCAAAAATCTATTGGATCCTATAGCTTCTTAAATGGAGTGGGGATGTCGAAAGGAAGTGTGATAGCAAATGTGAGGGGGATTAATCAGGGTACGGCCCTGGCAATCCGAAGAATCCTTAGGGAGGATTTCACCTACCAAGGTCAGACTTCAGCTAGATAGTCATGGAGACCTATGGTGAAGGTCATGCCTTGCAAGGTCCAGAGCCTTCGTGGAAGGGATTTCCAATTGACGGGTAGTGATTGATAGAGGATCATGGTCATCCTTGCTACCCTAGAGGTATATATCAGTCACTACCATGATGACAAGCTTACTATGGAACAGAGAGAGAGAGTGGTATACTTCATATCACAAGGAGTGACCAAGAGTCACACAAATGATTGGTATCTCATGGAGATGTTGGAGTTAGACGTCTATGGAAGCATGCGAATAGCACAAGGAAGAAGGAGAAGCTTGGAGCACAACACGCAATACTGAATGTATTACCACTACAATGTACAAAGATAAGTAACCTGTTAGGGCTATAGGCATATATACAAGCCGAGGAAAAAACCTCCTAAAGAGGGAAAAAAGTACCCGAGCGATCCTAGTGTGTTCACACACATCATTACCTAAATATATCAACAAATCCCCCCTGAGAGTGATGCGTTGAACAAGGAGGCACTCATGTATAAGGAAGTACCACGCTATGTGGAATCAATCCACAAAAGGAAGTAAGCCCAAAGCTTTGCGGAAAGCTTCAAACTTCTCCCTAGGCAGAGAATTCGTGAAAAGGTATGCAATGGTCTCCTGCGTGGGCACATATGCCAAGCTGATCTCTCAGCAAAGAACCTCTCCCTGACATAATGATAATGCACCTCAATGTGCTTAGTGCGAGCATGGAGCCACACACACTCAACCATCGCAAAAACCCCTAGAGGACACACGAGTGTCATAGCAACCAGCCAAGTCAGAGTCAAAAAAAAGCATGCAAATCTGGTGATAGTGATCCCCCCTTTAGATAAAACAACCCAAGTAGCCGGGTACCACTCAAGTAGCGAAAGATGTGCTTAGCCTCCTGTCAATGCTTGATACCTGGGCAATGCATAAACCTGCTAATCTGTGAGACAGCAAACTGAATATATGGCCGAGTAATGCATAAGTAAATCAAGCATCCAACGGCCTCCTGATAGAGAACATCATCAAATGCATCTCCAGCATCATGAAGACTCAATCATAAACGTGTCTCCATAGGAGTGGCAATAGGTTTACAGTCTTCAAGGCCAAAACGCTGCAATAATGTATCAATATATTTCGTTTCACACAAAGCTAATCCACCGTCAACTTGCATAAACTAAATGCCCAAATAATGATGCAAATGCCCCAAATCAAACATCTCAAATTAGGCATGCAAATTAGCCTTGAAATCAGCAATATGCTTCTGATGAGGATTAGTGAGAAGCATGTCATCAACGTACACAACAATGATTAGAAGCACATCGTTAGCACGCTTAACATATAAGGTGCTTTCAGTTGGATTGTTCTCAAAACCATGTGCAATCAGATAGGCGTGTATCTTTTCATACCAAGCACGTGGTGCTTGCTTTAAACCATATAAAGCCTTCTTTAACCTGCAAACCTGTTTTTCATTCCCTTTCTACACAAAGCCACGGGGCTAAAAAACATACACGTCTTCATGCAAGTCACCATTCACAAATGTTGTTTTAATGTCCAACTGATGTACATTCCAACCATGATGAGCTACAAGTGCACAGATGCTACGAACATCAGTCATTCAGCAAGTAAGTGCAAAGGTTTCATCAAAATCAATGCCTCTTTCCTACGCATAGCCCTTTGCAACAAGCCTAGCCTTATACCTGTCAACTGTTCCATCAGGTTTACGCTTCAGCTTATATACTCACTTAGTGCCAATGGCCTTCTTGCCAGGAGGCAAGTCACATAAAGACAAGGTACCATTTTTCATGATAGCATCATATTCAGATTGCATTGCAGCTATCCAGTGTTCAGAATTTTGTGCTTCATCAAACGAAACAGGCTCAGTCTCATCACAGAGACTAGAGACAGCCATAGCATAGCAATCTGATGCAAAAGAGGCACTATGAGAGCCTGAACCAGTATGGTATGAAAGAGGTGAATCTAATTTGCTGTCACGCAAAGTCTTCACTAGCCATTTTAGCATAATTTTTGCCTCCTCAATATCAGCTCTCTGATCAACAAGTGCATCATGCAAATGTGCATTAGAAATGAAATGATCTGCATCATCACATGAAACCTATAAAGGCTGAGAAGTTTCCTCAATAGGACTAGCACTAGACTGTCCACATGTAAAAAGAGGCCGCAGAGTATCATACATGTCTCTGGAGCTAATAAATGCCTCCTTCGTACATGAAAATAAAGGCTGAATAGCATCTTCCACAAAAACAGCATCACGGCTAACCAAAATGCGTTTAGTCTCTGGATTATACATACGATAGCCTTTGTTTTCAAAGGCGTACCCAACAATAATACATTTTACTATTTTATCATCCAATTTCCTACGATGTTGTTCAAGCACTAATGCATATGCCAGACAACCAAAAACACATAGATGAGCAACATATGGCTTGCGACCATGCCAAGCTTCATATGGAGTGATCGACTGCACACATGATAGCCTCAAGCCAGAAACTAAATACATATACTGCACACATGATAGCCTCAAGCCATAAACTATGTGGTAAAGCCTGCCATAAACTATGTGGTAAAGCCTGACTCTTGACCATACACCTCGCCATCTCCATGAGTGACCTATTCTTTCGTTCAACAACTCCATTCTGTAGAGGTGTATACTGCACTGTACACTTATGCTTTATCCCATCCTCAACAAGAAATGCATTAAAGTCATAAGACATTTATTCGCCCCCTCGATCAAAACGGAGGGTGTCCATTTTACATGCTGACAGATTTTCAACAAAAACCAAAAACTGCTTGAAGCACATGAACACTTCGGACCTTGCTTTCAATGGATATACCCATGCATGCCTAGAAAAATCATCAATGAAAGTCACGAAGTAAAGATAGTTTCCAAAAGAGAGTGTCTCCATAGGGCCACATACATCACTGTGAACTAGCAACAAATTCTCAGTAGCTTGAACTGAACCATCTTTTGCAAAGGAAAAACGCTTCATTTTGCCCAAAACACAACCTTCATAGACATGTTTTTCGGGTGCCTCAAGTTTGGGCAAAGAGGATACCATTTCAGATTTCTGAAGGCATAGCAAACTAGCAAAATTCAGATGACCAAAGCGTGCATGCCAAAGCTTTGCATATGACATAGCCTGAAAATCATGTACTGCACATGCTGAATCATTCATAGATTTTTCAGTCTATGAGCTTATATAGCCAACGACATAAGATGCAAGAAGCAATAATCATGTCCCCATTTGACAGATCATGAACTATACATTTGTGATCAACAAATTTCATAACCAAGCCAATCTTCGCTAATGCAAAAACTGATAACAAATTTTTCTTGATCCTTGGCACAAATAAAGCATTTGGCAAAGTGAAAGAACTACCATCAAAAGTAGTTAGAATGATCTTATGAACTCCCATGACAGGATAAGAGGAGTTGTTGGCGCATGTGACAGTATTCCCCGTAGGGGAAGGCTCGAGCGAAGTGAAGAAACTGCACTGCAAGGTAACATGTTTGGTTTCCCCACTATCTAAGTACCAAACATCTCAGTCTACTGCAGACATATACTCTTCGAGAGAAGATGGGTCAAAACTGCAAACAGTAGTAAACTCCCATTCTTCATTCTTCACAAGATTAGTAGACTGTGTTTTTGGTGTAGAGGTCTATGCAACAACCATTCAAGCCTCTTTTTTCTTTGCCTCTTTTGCATCCAGTTTTGGACACTTCTTTATGACATGATCGATTCCTTTACAGTACTTACAAATAAATTTATGCTTTTCTGATTTCTTCTCATCTTTGTCTTCCTTCTTCAAATGTGAAGCATTTGCAGATTTCTGCTTACTAGTAGATGAGCTCCATTTACCTTTGCCCTTCTGACTAGCAAGGAAAGCTTGATATGCAACACGCATAATGGATCTGTTCTACCTAGACTGATCTTCCTACAACAAAAGATAGACTAACTCCACAAATGACAAGGCATTTCAATTGCCTTTCATCATCAAATGACGAGTAGAAGCAAAACTCTGATATGACTCAGGAAGACCATTTAGAACGGTTTGCAAAAGTGAGCTATCTAGTATAACTTCTTCAGCAGAAATCAATTGTTCCTTCAAGTCTTTGATCTTTGTTAGAAAATTGTCCATAGAATCAACTTCATTCATATGCTCACCCTCCAACTCATTCATATGCTCACTCTCCTACTCATTTCGGAGGTAAGCAACACGAGCCTAATTCCTAGCATGGTACAATGTGGTAAGTGTATCCCAAGCATCCTTAGTTGCTATGCAAGAGCGAATGTAAGGAATAATGGCACGTTTGACAGACAAGGCTATCAATGCATGTGCCTCGGCATCTCTGCCATCCAAACGAATTTGCTCTACAGTAGGTGCAACAGAAACTGAAGCACGAACAGGAATCTAAAGAATATAAGAATCTTCAATGCCATCTGCACCTGCTTCAATACCTATACTTGCAGGCATAATAGGACGTTTTTCAACACCCTGCACAATGTTCAACATTCCTTTTGCAACCAATACATGTCGCATCATATAAGCCCACAATGGGTAATTGGTACCGTCCAACTTATCCTCAACACCCAACATACGGAATGCCAACATACGGAAAACATCACTGCTTTAAGCCATGGCCACTGACTAAAATACCTTGATGCAAAAAAATGATTGTATCTGAAAAATTTGAACAAAAATACCCTGACGAGTTCTGCTAGATTCGTAGAAGACTTCGAGACGCTTGTACTGGCGAACTGAAACCTGTATATATCTTTGGCACAAAAAGTCGAAATAGCCTGCACAAGTGCTGCGACAATGCGTTCGAAGGCCGAAACGAGCTCCCCTCGCGATTTCGGCACCACAAAGCAAAGCAGTTTGGATCTCGTAACCACCTTGAGTATGCTCACCAAAATTTCGTGCGATTCTTAGACTTTGACCGGAGGAGTGTCTACGACACCCTAGATAAAGTGGCAACATGTTATGATACAAATTGTTTAAGTGCCCTGGCGGTCCTAGTGTGTTCACACACATCACTACCTAAATATATCAAGAGGAGAGAGGGATATTCTTTGTGGTTTTTTTTTTTGAGATTCAAGATTTTTCTTTGAGATCTAAGATTGGTGTCTCATGGAGAGGAGGGATATTCTTTGTTGATTTTTTTTTGAGATCCAAGATAGATGGATACACCTACAATTGACCATATGGTCTAATGTGAATGAGACCCAATCCTAGGTTAGAGAGGCGGGTCTTTCCACACATGAACAGTTTTCATACCCCTGTGTGTCAGGTTTGATTTCTCTTTTGTAGGACACTGTATGTGATCATGCACACAAGCTATGGGATTGGTGGATGATTAGGATACAATTGTAAATGGAAATAGTGATGAGAATAGAAATCATTTCTTCAACATTTTGCACAAAGTGTCATGCTAATAATCTTCTTTGAATCATTCGAAGTTTACCAAACATCCTTGAAAAGTTTATATACACACACATATATCTCCATATATACATACATGAATAGTTCTTACAAACGCACACATACTCACATATAAGCACATACATGCATAAATACATGATACATATGTGCATATATTCATACACATATACATAAACATGCATACAAGCACACATATATACTTAGATACATAAGTACATACATGCATATATACATATGTGCATGCATGCATATATCATACATATGTACATACAAAATACATGCATACATAATAATAATTCTTTAGTACCAAGGATAGTCAAATATGTGCTTTCCCAAACAGTCGTCTCTTTATTTTTCGTCCTTTGGACGTGAACTTTTTCTCCAATCAAATCAAAAGGCAATGAGCCAAGGTGGTTCTCTTATTCATCACAAAAATAATATACGTTCAAATCAAGATAGCCAAATGCAAGTCCTCCTCATAAAAATGTATGACATGCAACCATTAGAACTTATACATTAAAAGAGAAAAAGAATAATGAACTTGTAATTTCTCTTTAGAACGACTTATTTTTTATGTTGGAAGATCTATTTATTTGCAACATTTGAAACTTGTACTTTATCTTCAAAATATTTATATAGTAAAATAGGAAAAACATGTTTTCCCTAGGAAGAGAGACAACTACGCACCACGATCAGTAAGACCATGTTAGTTAAAAGCAACTACAAATCACCGCATGTGCAGTAAAATAATGAATTTCATAACATTGTAGGTCCAAATCAAAAGTTTTCCATCCATAATCCACCCAACTAAACGCTAGGTTGAAAGAAATGTACATAAGTAAAAGCTCATCAGATCTTATTTGAATGACTTTTTGACTTGCAACATTCGATTGAATTCCTGATTGTGCTTTTACATTGTACATCAAGAAGAAAATCACACCATAAACAGAACTTTAAACTCTTCAATAAAATCAGCAATCAGGACCATTCAGAAATAGCATACACAGAAAGCATGAAAATTGTCCATGACAATCTAAAAACATTTAGCCTTAACATTGTGAGTCTTCCAAAAGCTCACCATAATCTCCGTGATGCTTCCTAAAATTAAGTGAATGAGTTGATGCTATGAAAAATGTTATCACATTACCAAGTCTACTTTTTTCTTACGGATAGCATTGTTTGTGGGAAAATGTCTCACATGATCTTGGGCCCTTTTAGAAAAATATTAATCCGTTCAATCCTCATATTCCTCTTTGATAATGCCATCTTTGCTCGGTCTAAGGATATCCAGCCACTATAGCCTGTAGTGCAACCAGTAATCTTCTCTACTTCTTCAACAAAATGTTCTTATTTCAATAAATGCACCACAGTCGTCCTAAGACGCAAAGGAGGGTGACTAGTTACCACTAATAATACAACAAAGTTTGAAGTACATGTGCACCTAAAATGGAAGCTTCTTCATATGCATCTTTTCTCCGTTAATAATTCATAAAATAGAACAACAAATAAAGAGCTTGTCCACTCCTGACCAAATCACAGATCGTAGCAATCAAGTGCTCCTGATTTACGCACGGCCCGGTTTTCCCTTACTAACGCCATCCCCTAAAGCTGCGATTCGCCAGTGCATAGAAGGATTCCTACTCTGGACCGTATATAGTTAATTAATCAGAAAACAAGTGACCACCTCAGAATTGAAACAAAACAGATAAAATTTATTTGAAGGCAAAACTGATCTTCAGCTGACAATGTGGATAAGTTACCTTCTTGCTCATCTTTCTCTGAGAACTCCTTCTCGAGGACACGATCGATCATGTCCGCTATACTGCCTTCCTTTGGAGGAGGAGCTACAGTAGTACTGTTTACACCGCTACTTTCATCGAATCCCTCGTCAAATGCATCGTCGGCATCCTCACTGATGTCTACACGAGTCGCAAGACTTGGATCTACCGTGTAAAACGTACTCAACAGTAGAAGTATGAAAAGACCATGCCAGAGACGGGAATAATTGGGCGCTACACAAAGACTGCCTGCATTGGGAAACTGCCCCATTCCAGACTCTTTACCGTCAATGACGGCAAGATCTCACTGCTCTCCTATTTCTACATCTGGGTAAATCCATTTATAAGATGCGATTTCCCGAGCTTGATAGAGCATCGGAAAGAATCAAAACTAGCAGCTACTTCGGCATAGAATGCAATAATCCAGCCGCGTCATACCGGCAGGAAATGATAACGGAAGCATGAACCTGGCAATCAGTGCAGCGAAAGAGAATGGATAGGAGGGAGCAACTGCAAGTGCAGTAGCCCTAACTCTAGGAATAGTTAGCAATGCAATGGAGTATCAGTGAGGAGACCGACCAGAGCTTCGGGTGGATCTGCGCGAGCGCGTGTGTGCGTTCGTGCCGAGCCCCCATTTTGAACCCGACGGGTCCGTCCCAGATGTCGTGAAAGCAAGCATAGCTCGCTGACTCTCGCACCCTTCCCGTAAACAACCAGAATATTCTCTGTCGTTTAGAGTTCAATCTCTATTGAAAGAGAGAGCACACTCGCTTTTATGAAGACTACGTTTGAGCTCCTACTTCCAGTTCTTTCAAGGAGAAACACACCCACACTCCATCCCAAAATGCTTCTCAAACATATCGGCTTTCACACGCACACAAATGCACATATCATTTAAGTGCGTTTGATGTGTGTGTATACCTTGGTACACACATAAATGCATATACCATTTAAGTGTGTTTGATGTGTGTATGTGGAGGCTTGTAGCCACAAAACATGTACCAACTTGTGGTGCACTTGTGGTGCGTGTATGTGTGTTTTGCTGTTTGCCACATTTCGAACCACATCTACATTGCCATTTGTGTGTGAGTGCATGTGTGTCTCGTATATGTGCTCAATCGAAACCTACTTTCTCAGGTTTTAACTTTGAAATTGCAATTGTATAAGTGAACAGGCATAGTACCTAAAAGACTTCTCGTATCTCACAAAGCACGGATTAAACTGTGTGAAGGCAACATGAGAGAGGATTGCCCTAAGGAAGCTGGTTTCAAGTGGATACAACATTCTACTAACTTCATAAGAACTCTATATGTTGTTCAATAAATAGAGATGAGGATCCACACATGTTTCTTGAATATCCTCATGTGAATCCGGAGCCTTCATTAGAAGTGCATGGCTTGCTTGTGCCACCTCTACTGGAGAAAACCCTAAAAGGAATGCTTATTTTTAATACCCAAAAGACACATTTCTTTGCTTGTGGGCTTAAAGGCCTTTAGGTTGTATTTGTTACATGTCTCACATTACTTTATAGCATGCCTTGGTCCTTTGGCTACAAGAATTATCTTTATGGCATGCTTTTGGGTTCCATTTCATGAGTAATATCCCTACTCTTCTTAACAAAATAAATTCTTAGGAGTAGATATCAACTTTTGAGATGTATGATTGATTGCGATGCCAAAATTGTACAAAATGTGATTGTGTTACTAATGTGATTGTGTATGGTTACAAAATGGTGAGATGTTAGGTAAAGATGTCATATCTATTTTACATGGGGTGCAGGGTTTCAATTAGGCCTTGAGAATTAGTTAGAGTTTGGAGTATTACCCCAATTGGGAGGGTGTCATGGCTAGTAGCTTCTCATGGGGGGCTTGGGCTCAAGAGCCTTCAACTAAAAAATAAAAGGAATATTCTTAAAATATTCATTTGTCATCTATATATGTATAAGCCAAGGGTGGATGATTAAGGCATATATAAGAAAAGTGCCCATTGCGGAAGAACATGAAAAACATTTCCTAATCATTCAACCTCTTAAGCAAATGGGTACTTCCATAGTGCCCATCTTATGAGAGCACTTACACCATGGTGAATTATCTATTTAATCTATGTTTTGGTTCTCTTCTCCTTTTATCTCTCTTTCTCTTTTCTCTTGTTTATTTGCAAGCAAGTGGTGTCATTCTTAACATGTGCATAAAGCTTGGATTCTAGTGAACATAGAATATCACCTATGTAGTGGACATAGAATATCACAACCATTTTTTAATGGATTTCTCTTGATTCTCAACCCTGTCACATGAAGTTCATAAGATGTATTTGGAATTTCGTTATGGCACATTGCAAAATAGGATCCATAGCATCAACTAAGTGTGAGGTGCACGGCATGCTTGGGACTCACTTCTCCACCACATATATAGCCCTTGCCTAATCACCATCTAAAATCATCTCTAAAGTTTCACTATTGAAACATATACCAACCATAGATCTCTTTGGCTTGTAATCTTGGTTATCCATTGAGTTAGGAACCTTGGAAGCTTCACCATGTTCTTTGGCCAGGTGATTTGCCTAATATATGACACTCTCACCTAGATACACTAATAAATTCCGTTTTAGTAATATGTATGTACGCATGCATGCTTGGGTGTGGGTACACCGACATGCATGCATGCATTCAATCATGTAGTGTGATCATTGGTGGAACTAAAAACAATTGATTGTATATCTAAGCAAGTGTCATAGTGATATACAAGCTTTCATCTTGAAGGACGTGTTGAAATGATCAATGCACACGCACATACATATACACAAAGGTGTATGATTTCAATGCCTTTATTTTCACGTTCATTGGGCAACGAGGGACTTCAATTTACAAAGCTCTTTCAAAGAGAGAGAGTTGAACAGAGATGGTAAGAGAGAGAATTGAAGAGAGATGCAATAGACAATAGAGATGGTAAGAGAGAGAATTGAAGAGAGATTCAATAGACACTAGATGACAGCTCTTAAAGGCACAACAAGGACGATATGCTACCATGTGATCCTTCATTTAGATGTATACAAAATCGTATGCCATCACATAAAATATGTATGCCTCTTTCTTATTTCCTTGTTCATTGTGACATGTTTTATTATCTTAGATGTAACATTGATGTGTACTTAAGAGGTGCAATGAAAGAAATAAAAGGGCTTTTCTTGTATTTGGAAGCTTGGGAAGCATGCATGTTAGCACTCAAGTGTGTTGGCCATGCTTTGTGTGAGAAATAGTACTTGTAAGACTAGTCACACTTTTAAGCTAAAGTGTCTTTTTTTGTTCCTAAATAAATTGTCTTCTTATGTAAAAAAAGGCATGTTACACCATGGAAAGTGTCCTATACAATGATATTAAATAATATATGCGTGAGTTTTGAAAGGTAGGAAGTTTCAATCATCCAACTAAGACGCATGGAGGCTGAAAAGGAAATGTTGGCTTTCTTGAAAGCTCTATTGGCTTCCATGTGTGATAGGAATGTGTTACATGGGCTCTCTAGAGGCATTCCTTAGTACATAGATGGAGGTTGAGAAGGAACTCATAGCTTGCATGAAACCTACATGAGCTATAGAATGCGATAGTATGTGATAGTAGTATTGTGTGACAATGGCATGCATATGCATTGTGCTCATGCCTTAAAAGGGGGTGCTTTCTACACTCATATGTTGGGTCCATCTTACTTAAAAGAACTAAAATTAGTACATACTGCTCAATTTTTTTTATTATTAATGTACTACACTTCATATCAATACAAGAGATTTTTCATTTTTTCCGCACTTGATGTGTGAATGGCCATTGTTTTTAATGACCCAAGTCTATGGCTCCCTTGATGTGAGGATGGGATGTGATCCTCATATAAATTATTTTCGTATTTGAAACGAGAAATTATTTGCCGCTACTCTTTTGGTATTCATGAAATCAAGTGGGTACTCTACAAATAATGAAATCTTGTGATTACAATCCAAGCTCTAAAGAAAAGGAAATTTTGGTAACTAGGCATGCATTATAGCACATAAGTAGGGAAACCACTTAATAGCAAATTTGGCAACTAGGATAGAGGGTTTGAAGTCCCTAAAAAGTAGAAACTGGGAAAGGGACAACCCTAAGGGCAAATAAGGAGACTAGTTTAGATTGAAGCTGACTCTAGTACCATAAGCATTGCCCTTGCCATTGGTGACATTGTCCACCAAGAATACATGAATTCCAACCATCCCCCCCCCCCCCCCCCAAAAGGGATCTTGTTTATCATCTCATCATAACATGATGAGGAGTGTCCTTAGGATAGTCAAAGGAAATTGAATTCATGCCCCCCTCAAGAGAGGAAATGGACTCACTCGCTAAGCTAACAATATTGGATCAAATTCTTAGGTGACCATTCTTAAGCATAAGACCAAATACCAAATTCCTTTAGGTGAACATTCTTAAGTGTAAGACCAAAATTCTAGTGTGATTATACTATGAGTCCATGAAACTCGTTTTCAAAGCGCTTCTTTTGTTTCGTACTAGTTTTGAAAGTGGTCTACTTTTCCCTTGCTTTTGAAGTGTCTTGTTTTTTTTCCGTGGGTATGTATGTCTTGGAAAGAGTGTTTCATGGGTTAGGCTACCCTAGGAGAGCAAATTTTTCGAGTTTCACACAATTTGATTGCTATGAGCATCATAGATTTATGCAAGTAGGTAAATTTATTTTCAAATATTCTTGTGCAAGTAGGTAGATTTTTGAGCCTCATTCTTGTGCAAGTAGGTAGATTTCATTGATCTCTACATGTTACCATGCGAGAAGGTTGCTTGTTCAACCTATGGTTTAGGAGATAAGATTGATCTCTACATATTAGTATGCAAGAAGGTTGGTTGTTCAACTTATGGTTTATTGCCTTTCATCTTCGCTCATGGTTCAATGCGGATCAAAAAGGGTCCAACCATTGATCAACTTATGGTAGATCCATTTGGAGGCCATTATTGATGTGTGGGAAGGCCTTGAATTCGTTAAAGAGTCTTTTCAAATATCCTTTTCATCAAGATCAAATTTGAAAAAGCTTACAATCACCTCGAGTGGGACTTCATTCTCCAATACCTAAAAAGATATTGGGTGTGGCTCTAAATTCATCAAGATTATCTCAATGCTTATGGGAAATGTCTTTGCTCGGTATAATATAAACAGTCAACTCTCTTAAGCGATTAAAATAAAGCACTCTATTAGATAGACGTGCCCCATGGCTCCACTTCTTTTTGCCATTGCCATCGATGGCCTTGGCTCCTTGGTTAACCACCACACCCATCTTGGGTAGATCCATGGTTTGCTACTTCCCCATAGACATGATGATAATGATACTCTTTGCCAATGACGTGAATGCTTTTTTGCATAATGGTTTTAATAGTATTGTCATCTTTTAGGAAATGTCAAAACACATTATGCATTGCTTCTAGATCTAGAATAAATCACTCAAAAAAAACTTGCAAGGCTATTTTTGGGGCCCCTTTGCAAATTTTCATTAACCACGGATCTTAGGATCTCCTTAGGAAAAATCTTTTGTCTCCTTGGAATTTTATTGGGTTTTGATGTTTTCATGGGTCAACAGTGGAGTTGGGTTCTTCCCAAGCTTGATAATAAACTTGCTTATTGAAACGGCATGCAACTCAACCTCGTGGGGCATGCCATGGTGATCAACACCTTCCTTGTTTCATCAATTACCTATTTTTGGTGTGTTGGAGACTAAAGAATAAAGATTTAGTGAAGCTAGAAAGAACTTGCTTCCTTATAAGCTTATGAATAGGGAGCAACACCTTCCAGTTATCATCAGCATTGATAGCACCCAGTCAAGTTGGGTTTGCTTCTAATGACCATGATTATAAACTTGCAGGCAAAGCATTATGGAGTATTCAAGCAACCGTACGCTTTGATGAAAGAATCAGTGCAAACACAAGTCATTTGGGTGGAAATCATTTTTGGGAAGTTAAAGAAGGAGGTGAGAAGAATGTTCCGGAGAATAGGAAGAGCAGTTAACATTGTGCTAGAATCAAAGATTGGAGTCATATTTACTTTTTTATTTTCAAAAAATCCAACATTCCTACCTCGAGAATGCACAGTATGTACAATGAAGTTTTTCATTCAAATATTAAAGAAGAGAGTTGCAAAGAGAAAACCAATGGAAGGGACCTCGCAAGATCAAGCCAATGATGATAGAGATGAAGAGAAGCAGTCTCGGAGGAAGCAGGTGGAGGAGAACCAAAGAAAAGAAGCTGAGAGGAAGGCTTTGGAGGAAGAAGCTGAGAGGAGGAGAAGAGAGGAAGAGGCAGCATGAAAGAGACTAGAAGAAGAACAAGAACAACAACGTCGTGCTGAAGAAGAAAGAGGACAGAAGACAGATACAGATGAAGAATGACGTTGGAAGAAGCAGGAACTAGGGGACCGTACAGTGCAAACATCCTACAAAATCCCAGTGTTACGTACATTTTCCTCTTCTTGATTAAATGACAAATGGAAACAATGATGGTAAAGTAAATCTACTTGCACTAAAATGTAGTGATTTTATTTATCCGTGGATGTATCCAAACAAATCATTTCGTCTAGAACTTCTCGAAGACTTATCCAGAGGAGTTTGGTGGAGTGCAGTAAGATTGGAGGAAATGCAAAAGAAGTATACTACCCTCACTCAGGAAAAACATAAGTGGGAAGTGAAGAAAGTTGAAATGACTATAGAGCTAAATTGCCTTAGGATCGAGATAGAACAAGCTAGAGCAGAGAGTGCAGTGAGAGAAAGTGTCATTAATATGCGGTTGAAATATGCGGGTTATTGGGAAAGCCATGCTCCAGTGAATACAGATTTGTACAACTTCCGGATGATAACCCAATCAAGTTGGGTTTGCTTCTAATGACCACAATTATAAACTTGCAGGCAAAGCATTACGGAGTATCCCAGCAGCCATACACTTTGATGAAAGAATCAATGCAAAGTCAATTGGGCGGAAATCATTTTTGCGAAGTTAAAGAAGGAGGTGAGAGGACTGTTATGGAGAACAAGAAGAGCCGTTAACACTGGGTTGGACTCAAAGATTGGAGTCCTATTTACTTTGTTATTTTCAAAAAATATAGTATTTTTACCTCGTGAATACACAATATGTACAATGAAGGTTTTCCTTCGAATCTTAAAGAAGAGAGTTGCAGAGAGAAAGCAAGAGGAAAGAACCTCCGAAGATCAAACGACCGATGGTAGAGATGAAGAGGAGTAGTCTGGGAGGAAGCAGGTGGAGGAGAACCAATGGAAAGAAGCTGAGAGGAAGGCTTCGGAGGAAGAAGCTCAGAGGGAGAGGCAGCACGAAAGAGACTAGAAGAAGAACAAGAACAACAATGCCCTGGTGAATAAGAAAGAAGATGAAAGACAAAAGTAGATGAAGAACGACGTCAAAAGCAGCAAGAACAAGGGGACCGTACAGCGGAAGCATCCCACAAAATCCGTCTGTTACATACATTTTCCTCTTCTAGATTAAACGACAAATGAAAACAAAGTGAGAATAAAGTAAAGCTACCTACACTAAAATGCAGTGATTTCATTTGTCCATGGATGTATCCAAACAAATCATTTTGTCCAGAACTTCTCGGAGACTTAGGCAGAGTAGTTCAGTGGAGTAAGTAAGATTGGAGGAAATGCAGAAGAAGTATACTGCCCTCACTCAAGAAAAAGATAAATGGGAAGCAGACAAAGTTGAAATGACTATAGAGCTAAATGGCCTTAGGACCGAAACAGAAGAATCCAGAGTGGAGAGTGCATGGAGAGAAAGTGTTGTTCATGATGAGATAATGGAGGAGTTGAATGAAGCACTGACAAAAAACAATACACTAAAGGTGACCATTGAAGAAAAGGCAAATATTATAGCTCATCTTCAGGCAGAAATCGATCAAACCCAAAAGGCACAGCAGAAGCTAAAGAAGACCAACAAGGAGCTTGCAGCCAAGTTACAAAAGAAAGAACAAGAAAAGACTAAAGACAACTATAAAGGAGCAAAGCGGTGAGATTAAAAGATAGGGTGTTGCCATTGCAAAAGTGCAAGAGAAACTGGCGATGCAGAATCCGAAATTTGCGGTGCTTGGAGACAAACTCCGCACTGTCGAGGAGAACTATGATATAATGTCTGCATAATTGGCTGGTATTCCGAAGCTGGAACTACAGATCGATCAATGGAAGTCCCACTTTGCAGATGCAAAATCTGGTACTAGAGAGCAAGGAGACAGAGGTGGAAGAGTTAAAGAAAAGCACCTCAATTTTGGAGATCACATATCAATGTAAACTAGATGAGGTAAAGAAATTAGCAGAAGAATATATAGATAAAATATCGAATGTAACTATAGCTTTTGACAATATGTTAGAAAGTTTATAGAACAGGTTATCGGAATTAGAAGCAGCAGGAGTTAGTTATAGAAGTGCAAGTTAGAAGCTACTTGAGCTGAAGGAGTTTTTTGAAGGTGAAATTAGACTTATGAAAGAGAATCTAAAAGAGATGCTTAAAGAGCTTAGATATGATATAGAAAGGATCTATGTTCCCAAAAATGCAGAATAACGATGATGATCTATAAATATCTCATTTTTTAATCAATGGGTTCGGATCCAATGTGCATGCCAATGTTAGCAACCGGTGTGGACGACCACATTTTCTTTGTAAATTCTTTGTAATGGAAAAGGGGATTTTTATGGAGATCTCATTAGTTTCCCAAGTCTAGAATTTTCGGTATATTTTGTAAATTTCAAAGTGGAATGGTGTGAAGATTATGAAGAAGAACGAAGTAGTTCATTATGATACATTACATTGTGGTGAGAATCGGAGTTTGGAAGAAGTGATACAGAGCGGTGTATTCTAGAAAGTATGTCAGATGATGCTCTGTATGATTGATATGTAATCACACTGTTCATTTGGAATAGTGTATCAGCAAACTTACTAATCAAATCAAATGAGTACTTTCTTTTGTCGAATTTATTGGTCTCTCAAGATTTGTCTTTGTGTATAAAGTTTTTGAGTAGTAGGTAGTGATGATGTTCTGAAAACCTCTGTGGTGAAGTTTATAATAAGGAACACAAATGCATGTTATGATTGTAGTGTTACAATTGTAATCCCCATTCTCGTGCCCATTCTTTTGGACATTTGGTGCTGTGAACTATTGACGTACAATACCGTACAAAGAAGAGGTTCTCTGCTGGAGAGATCAGTTTGGCATATGTGCCCACACTGGAGAACATTGTAGTCCTTTTCACAAAGGCTCTACCTAGGGATAAGTTTGAAGCTTTCCGCAAAGCTTTGGGCTTACTCCCTTTTGTGGATTGATTCCACATAGCTTGACACTTCCTTATACATGAGTGCCAACTCCTTGTTCACTGCATCACTCTGAGGGGGGATTTGTTGATATATTTAGGTAGTGATGTGTGTGAACACACTAGGATCGCTCAAACACTTTTTTCCCTCTTTAAGAGGTTTTTCACCTTGCTTGTATATACGCTTATAACCCTAATGGGTTAGTTAGCTTTGTACATTTTCTCTTGGTAATACATTCAATATTATGTGTTGTGCTCCAAGCTTCTTCTTATTTGTGTTGTTCGCATGGTTCCACAGACCTCAAACTCCAAGCATCTATGCACTTGAAGCTCATCATGGTTGCAATGTACATGAGTTGGAAGTCAAAATGGTTACCTACAGGAAGAAGTGTATTATTTTAGCCTTGTGGTTTTGAAAGGGCATGAAAATAAAGTGTGCAGGTTGAAAAAGGTATTATATGGTTTGAAGCAAGTACCACGTGCTTGGTATGAAAAGATACATTTCTACTTTATTGCACATGGTTTTGAGTACATTCCAATTGAGATCACCTTATATGTTAAGCATATAGATGATGTACTTCTCATCATTGTTGTGTATGTTGATGACATGCCGCTCACTGTTCCTAATGAGAAGCATATTGTTGAATTTAAGGTTGATTTGCATGCCTCTTTTGAAATGTCAGATATGGGGGGCATTTGCATCATTATTTGGGCATTCAATTTGTGCAAGTTGATGGGGGAATAGCTTTGATTCAAATGAAATATATAGACACATTATTGCTGGCCTTGAAGACTGCAAACCCATTGCCACTCCTATGGAAACAGGTTTATGGTTGAGTCTTCATGATGTTGGAGATGCATTTGATGTTGTTGTCTATCAGCAAGTTGGTGGATGCTTGATTTACTTATCATAACTCAACACGATATGTTTGTTGTCTCTCAGATGAGCAGATTTATGCATTGCCCATGTCTCAAGCATTGACAAGCGGTTAAGCATATCTTTTGCTACTCGAGTGGTACTTAGCTACTTGGATTGTTTTATCCCAAGGGGGATCACTAGCGCCAAATGTACATGTTTTTTTTTATTATAAGTGGGATGGTTGCTATGACACTCATGCGTTCACTAATGGTTTTTTCTTCATGCTTGGTAGCTCATGCATATCTTGGTTGAGCAAGAAGTAGCCTACTGTGGCCACTTCTAGTTGTGAGGCTGAGTATAGGATACTTTTACAGTGATTGTTGAATGTGTATGGCTCAGACACCTTTTGGTTGATTTGGGTGTTGGTCAGTCTTCTACCACCACCATCTTCATAGGTAGTTTGCGTGCATTGGCAATTGCGCGAACCCTATGTTCCATGCTCACACCTTTATTTGATCGATGTCGGAAAGTTTTCAATGCAGATACAGGGAATGATAAAGAATACATGTTCATATTAGGGTTTACTCTAATTTCATATTTAACGAGTATTTCATATTTATACATGCTTGATTCATGGGTATTTAACCCTAGGGTTGTCTAAGTTCACATGATTTTATGTTCATTAGGTTCATCTGAAGGGTCTCAAAAGATTTTAATGGGTTAATGCTAGGGTTTATGTCAATGTCAATGGACTAATGATAGGGATCAGAAAGATTTTAATGAGTTTAATGGGTTTCTTATGGGTTTCAAATAGGTTTTCTAGGGTTTTACTATATTTAAAGGGTTAAAATCAATGTTATTTAAAAACATTAATATATAAAAACTACATATTTATTATTTAAAAATTAATCTATGCTATTATTAATGATTGTAAGCATATAAGTGCATTTAAATATTAAGGTTCTAATTAATTAAACCCTTAAACTAAGATTGAGTTAAATGATTTATTTAAAATAGGAAATATAGGCTAATTAAATTAAAAATGGTAAATTAAATGGATAAATATCTAGTGGTCTATGTGGATGCTAGGAAAAAGAATGGTTTATATAAGATGTGTAACTAAAGTGAATTAAGGAGTGGTCTGAAAGGATGATGCATTTAAAGTGAAAAAGTTGGTTGATAGAAAGGAGTGGTGAGAAGTAGTGTAAATCAAAAGAGAGGTGAAAGTAAGTTGTGTGCATAAAGCTAATTAAAAGAGTGGTGATTAAGTGTGGATTAAAGAGTGGATGAGAACTTAAAGTACCAAACCAAAAGAGTGGTAAGCTCATGATCTCTGTGTGTATAAATATGTGGCTTTGCTCCATATTGGTCTCTCGTCGAATGTTTTTTTTTTTTTTTTGTAGGCCATTTCATGTTTTGTTTCTGGTAGATATAATCTGAGGAAGGAACACACGTACAGAAGAAGAGATAAGCGCAGCCTGCTCAGATGGGAAAAAACTGAGGTTGATGAACTCTATCTGGCATGCTTCGTGTTGTGGTAAGAGGCGACTCGTGAGCCATCTGGAGAAGAGGAAGAGCCGAGATGTCAGTACTCTTCTGGTCCAAGCACGCTTAACAGCGGAGTACTGATGGGATTCGGTGTATGATTGCTGGAGAAGACCCTCGGAGAGGCAGATTTGGGGGCGGAAGCCCTCGGACGTTTCCATCATCGGAGGAGTTGGACGTGCGTAGGATTTAATTGGAACGGTGCAATATTGTACCTCTTGGCTGTACATCAAAGAAATCCATCGAAGAAGGCGGACATCTATGTGGCAAACGCGGCAGCAGTTCTGGTGAGAGGAGAAGGTCGCTACCACATATATTTCAAGGAGCTTCATATCTCATTATTCGGGAGGAGGAAAATCCGTAAAACTTCTGTCCTTTCGTTTGTATTATGTTCTGTGATTCATCCACATATCTCACCATGTACAACAATTTCAGCCTGAATTGATTTGAGATCCTGCGCCATCCAACGATGTTTTTTTCCTTCGGCCATGATTATGTGGGCACTGTGGAGATTGTCCGAACCGCTCTTGGGTCTGAGTGTTGACATTCATCTCTGACGTCTAAGAGCTGATCTGTTGCGACGAGGAGGCCAATGATCGCTTAATCGGTCTCATGAAGTTCTATTTTGGCAGACGTTTAATCTGAGGCATGGTTTTGTTTTCATGATTGGAAACCCAATTCTTGGTGGTTCTCTTACTGAACACTTTTCTGTGGATCTCAAAGACATTAACTGCGCTTGACATATAGGTGAAGAAGATTTGATTTGTGTAGTACTGTTGATTCTCAATAACAGCATCATTGCTGCATGACTCACCCACATAAATTCTAGATGTTTAATAATGCGTGCTTACTGTTCATCTCCCTGGAAGATTTAATATGCGACTTTAGATCTTTGAATCTGGTCAAAACACTCTGGATCATTGTGACGATAATAGAGACATTTTGCATAACGATATTTATACTACGATCAGAACTTGATTCTAACAACGTTGCTAAGCACTAGAATTTTACATCTGTTATATATATAAAATTACGTATTTATAATAAAGTTTGACAACGATTTTTTTTATGTTGTTTTTTGGGTACTACTTGATTACTTTTTTTTAAAATATATTTTTTATTATGCGACATAAGAGTTAGGATTGAAAATGAATGGACATCAGAACTCGTTTTAAGTTTGTAATCATAGTTCTATTTAGGACATGCAATTTCCTTCCATTTCATAGATTGATGTTCGTAACAACAGACAAGGGTCGCTATACACGAAACTCATGTCTTCCTTGTTAAACTACAAACATTAGTTATGAATATTTAATTTAGCTATTGACGAATACAACGAAAATTCATTATTAAAAGCTGAAGTTGGGGAATCTTACGTCGTATATTGCTTTTGTTGAGAACGTTTCATTACCATATTCTTTGTGTAATCTCTTCAAAATAACTGCAAGGTTAATTGTCAATGAATATTGGGTATATAACTATGCCTTGAATAAACATAAAGGATAGGATACAATTCGTATCATCTCGAACCTGAAGCTTTAAAAGTCTTCCATTTATCCACTGTGTTTGAGAGACAAACTACTTTAAAGCTAAAAACATTCGGAGAATATGAAATGAGGTTTTGTTATTTCTAACCTTGACTTTAATTTCTATATGGTTGTCATACGATGAATGGTTCTTGATGAGGCAATAAGTTCTTTTTGCCACTTATGCGTTAATCTCTTTTTTTCATCTCCTATTGTTCTTTGAAAAGTTAACGCACCTAAGATTGCCTACAATATGAAAGTTTATGCCTAAAAAGTGAACGATAATTGATGTTCTTTGCAATAATAAGAATTATTTTAACTAAAATTTCTTTGAATTTCCATTACATGCACTCGACATTGATGATTAAGAAACTTGTAGTGATCTGGTTCTAAAACATTAGGATATGATTTCCAACAGAACTATTGATTATTTGTTTGAATCCTCATTGTACTTGAGTTTGCTCTAAGCACCCCGCGTGCGCCGTATTTTGGCGGTCGCCCTGATCCACCGACCGTGACATTCGCGCCGACATTGGTGAACCTGACGTGAACAAACGGCCTTGCAGCTCAGGTACATGTTTCTGGACTTTTTTCTCAAATTAATGCCAAGTAATGTATGTTTGACGTATGTATAACCTCATAGCTTGTTTTTCGTTTATGTGGTGCTTCTTTGATATTCAAGTGTGAGTTATGGGCAAAAAGCAGCGTACAAACATGAAAAATATACATCAATGTAAAGAATCTTTTGGAATTAATTTACAAGAGCATAATTCAACGAGTATTGTTATTGATGAAGCATATGTGAACGCATTGATAGATCAACATTTGAGAAAATGGGAAGATAAATTCATAGAAAGGGAAAACAAGGCCAATGAAGCTCTACAAAAGACATTTAGAGTGATTTTGACTCTAAATGATTCAATGAATGCTATGATTAGAGAGAGAGGCTGGAGAGAGCGCATCCCTGTACAGAGAGAGAAATGAGCCGCTCGATGTTTTTTTTATTTCTGAACATGATGGCGCCTGGCGGCGCTCAGTCGCGCAGAGAGCAGTTCATGTTTTGATCGGGAAGAGATGCGCGCAACTAGGAGGGAGTGACTAAGATCTGCCACGTAGGGCTCTGACAGCAGGAGACAATGATATATGAGGCACATGAAGAGAGAATAAGTGGCAACTTAGTCTGACAGCGCGAAGATTATGGAGTCCGTCACACGAACGAGAGAGTCTTCTGGTGTGCTCCACAGAGAGATTGGCGGTGTGATGGCGGCGCAAGGATTTCAGGACTTTAGTGGAAGAGGGAGTGATTTGGGTTGCTGTCGGCAAAGAATGCACCCAGGTGCTGGCACAGACTCGGGCGCGCAAGGAAAGTTGAGAGAGAGATTGTCAGAGAGAGAGAGAGAGAGAAAGAGAGAGAGAGAGAAAGAGAGAAAGAGAAAAAGATAGGCAGAGAGAGAGAGAGAGAGAGAGAGAGAGAGAGAGAGAAAGAGTGAGAGAGAGATTGGCAAAGAGAGAGAGAGAGAAAGAGAGAGTCAAAAGAAAATGAAATGATTATTAATTTGATATTAATAGCAAGTGATTTTAACTTAGTAAGTTTTAGATGCATGTTGTTGTTTCATATGAATGAGTGCATTTATGTGTGTATAGATGTATGTATATGTCAAGAGCATGAGAGTGTGTATGAGCATAAGTATAAGTTTATTAATGTAAGTTAGGATGTGTGTTAAATATGAAAATAGTAAACATAGTGTTATTTTAATGCATGAAGCTTATGTGTTAGTGTGTGCATGGTTAGTATGTATGGCATATATGTATGAAAGTAAATGAATTAGCATGGCTGTGAATGTATGCATTAGAGCATGTGAATGTTTTGATGTATACATAAACATATGCATGTGCATAAATGCATTTAAGTGTTAGTATGAATGTGTATTTATCTAATGCTAGCATGTGCATGATTATATGTTTGCGTGCATGAGCATGTGTTTGGTTTTAATGTATGTAAAGTATATGTTTAATATTTCTCATTAATTCTTGTTAGATTACTAATGTCTGAATGTTTCTTTGCAGACATTCAAAGCCAAAGAATCGAAGAACAAATGAAGTGCAGTGAACCTAATGTTTTTTTTTCAGTGTCGAGAAGCATTGAAGATTAATGAGCAATTGAAGAGCAAATGAAGTGCAGTGAACCTAATGTTTTTTTTGCAGAAACATTGAAGATTACAATTAATTGAAGTGAAGACAATTGAAGTGAAGCGGCAGCTTAAAGATCCATTTAAATCTTATTCCTCATTTAGTCAACTATCCAATTGACTAAACAGTTATCCAATTGTTTAGGCCTTCCAGTTGTATTAGAATTATTAATTCGAACCATTAGCATATCAATTAATTCATTCAAACAGTTTAGCATCATATTGTTTCATGAGTTTTCCATTACTTTCCTTGATGTCTTCTAAGTTAGTTCATGAGTCTGAGCACAGTACTATTGAAAATATTGAAAATATTGAAAATATTCCGCCAACTCTAATCAGACCAGAACCCTTTAGCTTACCTGAAAGTTTAGTAGAAGAACCCATTATGGAAGTTTCAATCTCATATCAGGAAGCTGTTGCTATGTACGAGGCTGCCCGTCCTTACGGTCCATAGCTAATTAAAACTATTTACTTTTGATAAGAGAACTTTAGTTTCAGTCATAGAATTAGGTAATTTAAATTGTTTTATCATTAGAACCCTTATTTCATAAGCCTGAGTTTGCTACAGACATCCCGCGTGTGCCGAACGATTTAGGTGGATGACTTGATCCACCATCCGAGCATCTCTCACGACCCGACATCGATCCCCAAAGAGTAGACCCAATTTAGTTGTAGTTGAAGGCGATACACAAAGTCAATAGAAACCCCCTCCCATGTAACAATTTATATCATGTGTGAAATCGGACAAATTAAAAAAATACACTTGAATATCACTCTTCTCTTTGAGGCTTTTGTGGGAAGGCTCTTCTTGACATTAACTATTGCCACAAATATTTACAACTATTTCAATGCTACAAAACTTTGAAAAAATTTACAAAAAAAAATTTATGTCAGTGTTCAATGAATCTAAGAATGCCAATCATTTGATAAAAAAATATTATGAAAATAAACACATGATCACATAACTCTGGTCAATGTGAATGAAAGAAAAATATGAAATACATCAATTTATTTCATGCTCAAGACATGACACAAGTGAGTGTGATGCATTATTTTAGAAACTCATGATCTCTTTGTCACTAAATCACATATATTTCACCATTCTCATATTGGCCCCACCCATCTCATCCTTCAATCATTAAAATTAATTAGAAATAGATGAACATGTGGACATGAAGAAACAAACATCTACTTCATATTTACTACCGAAAAATTATGGATATGTGATTCTTTTTTGGATGAAAAGTGGGTATCTTTCTCGATAGCAAATTGTGGATATGTTCAAATGAATGTAGTGTAGTGATATGTCTTGAATGTTGTGGGCAGAGTGCTTGAGTTCAAGTCTCACTCACTGGACATGTTTAGCCTTTGGACATATCCAAATATATGGGTGCCTCTACTTTACAAGGTTGGGTGTGTGTCTTTCCTTCATTATAGTCTCAAAAAAAAAAACAAAAACAAATTATAGATATCTGATTTCTTTTGATGAAAAGCGGGTATGTTTCATTGATGGGTAACATGGTCTAACATATGAAAGCTTTCCCCATTGGGCATCAAAAGTCAACAATGATATGTAAATGAAAAAAAACTTAAATTTTAAGCATAATGAGAGAGAAGAGACAACTCGAAACAATAGCGACATTAAGATCATAGGAAGATGTCCATGCTTGACTCATGCCAAATCCTACTCACATGTGTAGGCTATATACAAGAACTTTCTTGCATGGCCAGCATTGAGGTGTCATTTCATAGGGAGACCCAACTAAGGCATGTACATCATCTGAAAAAGTCACACCTTAACAATAGCTCAATGCGATTGATGGACACTCATACTTCCAAATATGGGATTCTTATCACATCCTCCATGTCACACAAATAAAAATTTAGCAAAAAAAAAACATGATATCCATCTAAACATGAACATGAGAGTGTGTTTTGTTGATCATGAATAGAGGCAAAAGAACAACAGTTTTTAGTCAAGTCCACATCCCATAGGTGGTTTGGTAAAGCTTTGGCCTCTTGAGGAGGACATCCAGAGTTCAACCCTCGGGATGGACATGCAATGGCTTTGGTCAATTTCAACCACTTGTAACCAAGCCTATCATTTGTAACCTAGTCTAACTCTTGCATTGTGGGATACGGGGGGTCCCACAGGTACTATGCCCATTCACCTGTATAGTTGTACTTTCAAAGTTAAAGTTGGGGGAATAGGCACTTGATGAGCCTCCTTAAGAAAAAAAACCAATTTTCAATCAAGGGTGTCTCGTGCAGTGGTGAACATCTTGTCCTCTCGACTAAAAGTCCAATGTTCAAGGCGCTCAAATTAGCATGATGGAGAATTCTCAAGGAATTTGAATTGTTTGTTCTAAATTTCAAGCATAATGGAAGAGTAGGTCGGTGATCGAACTTACAAAAAAAAAGTTCCACATGACTATCACTTCTCTGGACATAAACAATGTGGTTTTACTACACAACACCAATAGAAAACATATAAAAAAATATAAATAATATTTTAAAAAATAGTGTCACAAGTATTTGCACTAATACAATGATAACATTACAAAGCTCACTCACTAGAACAGATTCATGCGGTTGCGGCCATTTTTCTTACCATCATTTTAATGAATGTTCATGAATCCACATAGGAGCCATCTCATTGAGTGAGGAGGTGGTATGATCATCTCCATGTAGACAATAGGGCATGAGTACGTTCCTAGAAGAGGTGAAGCTCAAGCATCCTCCATCTCACTTTTTGATAGAGGTAGCACATGGATTCATTTTTGGGTCATTGGATTTCTTTTTTTGGATGACGCAAAAAGTGCATTGAGTGCACATGATAAAACGGTGATTGGATTCTTGGTGACCTTATCGAACATTCAGTCACCGGATTTAATGATGGTAAGGTCACTGGATCTCAGGTGGCTTGATTGAATTTTTATTCATTAATATTATACGCATATAAATAAAATAAAAAGAAAAATAAAAAATAAACTACAAAGAATTAAACATACATATTGGAATCTCTTTTTGCAGAAGTCACCAAAAAAGATAAAAAATATGACGTTGAGTTTTTTTTTTATAAATGGAGGTTTGGCAGAGGCCTACTCCTTCAGACTTTAACTTTGAAATTACAAATGTACAAGGAAGGGCATAGTACCCATGGGACCCCCCTTATCCCACAAGAACATGGGTTAACATAGTTGGGTTAGACTGCAGTCACAACTATCGTGGGGCAGGACAAACGGTGGCACATCAACCACAAGATACAGCTTTCCATGATAAACATGTCTCTTACATGTTGCCGGTGGGGATTGAACCCTCGTCCCCACCTCAAGAGGCGAGAGGCCCAACCACCCGGATAAGCGACGTGGGACACTTGAGTTTTTATTTTTAATAAAAATCTGTACTTTAATCGTGTCCGCTATGTAGAGTCCAAAAATAAAACTAATAAAACTATAAAACTAATCGTGACCTGAACGGATTGATGCTCAAAGGCAGTAGTTCGTTGCCTCCATCGGTTTCAGGTCACCCAAAAAGATGATAAATAAGATCATATCTCTCCATGTCAAAGTTTGTGTTCAAACATGTGCCACGAAAAAGTGAAGTGAGCCATAATATTATATATTCTTTGGGGGATCAATGGCAAGCGGGACATTTATTCAACGAAATAAAACAACGTCTGTGGTCGCAGAAGGATTACGTCTTTATGTGGCCTTGTAGGATCTTCAAGAGTCATCTCCGACAAAACCAAAAAGAGCGCCTTCGTTTTCATCGATCGATGGATGCTACATCATTTATTCCCCTGCGAGCACTTTGTATGCGGAACATTTCCTCTCCTCCGGGGGGGTTTGTATCCTCTCCGTTCGGAAGATGGAATGCTATACGACTTGTGAGTGAGGGGTGCTTCCCGGCCTTGTACACACATCATCACGACAGTCCGTATTCCTGAAGCTCATGTGCTACTGCAACTTGTAGCGCGGACGGAGTTACGGTAGTAGCAGCTGATGGACTTTTATCGTTCCTCATGCAAAGAGGTCTATCCTCTCTGTTTCTCGCTCTTGCCGGACACACGCGCGCACGCTCACACACACACACACACACGCGCGTGAAACGCATATAAACACGTACGCGCTCGCAAGGTGCAAGTTAAGGCAGGCTTTCACGCAGAAATATCTGGGATCAATAGATTTTTAAGTTTTCATTGCATTGCTATTGGGTTTTAATACGTTATTTATGTTATTTTGGACTTACCATGGAATCATTCTGGGAGCCAAAAATTTGCAGTTAGATCGAACCCATAGTTTATTTTCAGTTAAAAAATTATTAGGCTATCTATACCATAGATAGCGGACATGCAGTTTTCACTTGTGGATTCTTCGTCCGAGTTGCGACCAGTTGTTAGGTGTGTATACCCTATCAACTATGCTTTTTCTGTAATTTTTCCTATGTTTTGTTTGCATTTGGTGCTAAGCTTCATTATGGCTGAGTTTGCCCATCACTTCCGGAAGTGATAGAAACTCAGTTCGCAGAGCTTCTTGTGAGTTCATGCTCGTGGTGTGTGTGCGTTGTGGGGTGTGTGTGTGAGCATGTATTCATTCTGAGCTCTATACCCACTATTGGGCACTGAGGACGTTAGTGGGGATGTCATAGTATTGAGTCGATACTGTGCATAGTGGAGCTGATATGCTATGTAGTCTTGTGGTTGACTACCATGAGCTTGTAGTTGCACTTTCCTTTGAGGGTGAATTTGGGGTTTACCTGGATTCATTCTGGTATATATCTATACCATAGATACTTGACGTCGTTTTGGATTCTGGTTTCCATGCTGTTGCTTTACGTATTGGGCCAAACATGGTTTGTCTTACAGAATGATACAAAATAATGCCTAATGTTTGTACTTAGTTTGCTTTATGCTTCGATCATTTATTCTCTGTGAGATAGGGAGTAATTTAAAAGTACTTCATCCTGCTAAATATGCTTGTAACTGTCCTGAAATTCAGATGAACTAATGACATGTGAGGACAAAAAGACGGATTTATATTGGATATCAACGTGCATTTAAAGACTCTTGTATGGCAAGTTGGGAAGTTGAAGCAAAGTAAAGCGAAGTTGAAGCAACGTAAAGCTTTTCTAGAGTCATGAAAGGTGTATAGAGGTCCAATATTATGGAGGGGCACATTTTTACTTCTTGCACAGGCAAACCGTTGGCATTATTGGATGCTCAATATGGGAAAGATAGTATCTCATGCAATACAAATACATCAGAGGCGCTTGTTTCAACATGCAGTTTATCTGAAGATAGAGGAACTGGCTCTGTTGAAATTGATCCTTTAGAAATTCTTCCCGACCATCTTATTGTGGAGGTGATAACAAGGTTGCCAGTTAAGAGCTGGGTGTCTGCTGCATGTGTGCGGAAGAGGTGGGCAGGTGTTTTCAAAACAGAGATGCTTTGGCAAACTGCACTAAAGAAGAGATGGCCGAGTACTGGAAGCATAAAAAGATGGCCTGGACCAATTGGAAGAGGGCCAGCCAAAAGGTTTTATTCCGAAGCTGTACTTGTGAATGACAAATGTAAATCAACTAGTGAATTGATAAGTTTGGAACCTTACAATAAAGTACCAACTAGCAAGTTTGAGCTATGCAGTGTCTTTTGTAGCGAGTCACAAGGGCTTAGCCTTATTCGTTACCTTATGGACAGCTGACAACTTGATCTGCTCTCCACCTACATGAATGAAGTGTTTCTGTGAATCGGACCTTTACATGTTACTTGTAACTGTTCAGTAATGTATTCTATTTCTAGTTTGGACATGTTTGTGCTTGTATAAAGTTTAGAAGGAATTAAGGTTTGGTCGTAGCTTATCAGTTTATAAATCTAATTTTTATTTTGATCAATTTCCCATTTGCACAGGAGGTATATCGCTTTACACTTAAGCAAAAGTCTTTTCAGCTTTGAAGATGAAGACGGAGAGATTTATGAGCTTGCTGGACATATTTATTTGTATCTCAAGGAGCAGCTTCAGATGTCTACATCTTTGTCATATGGATTGCTTCATGGTACAGTCATAGGTATTTTCGATGACTTTCTAGCGTTTTACTATTTCATTTCTTTTGTTTTCCCTTTCCTATTTTCAAATTTTCAATGTGCAGTTATTGAATAGTATCATTTGAGTCTGTTTTGTGTTTGCTTCATTGAGTAGTGTCATTTGATTCTGATTCACATTTGCATCTTTTTATATGCTTCTCATAGGCTTTTGTAATTCTCTTTTCATTCATAATATTAACTTTTTTGGTCGTTAATAATAGCATGCTTTATTAATATTTTAATGTGACATGAGATGATTTCATGACTCAACTTTTTATCTTCTTTCTCTTTGTATCTCTTTAACTATGCGCTTGTTTGGTCGGGTTTCCCATTACATCTCTATCCACCACTTCTTAACGTGGTGCAAAAACAATTGTTAAGGAGAATCGTTTTTTGCATCTTAATGCATCATAAAGAGGAGTACTATATCCCTAATGCTCCATCAATAAGCATCTTGCAAATGTTTTCATTATTGTTTTGTATTCTGAAAAATCTATACTTTTGTACTTTTCAAAGTAGCCAAATGTAGACTCAAGAAATGAAAGGCAAGAGATGGTTGAACCACACTCTTAGAGGGAGGATTAGGAAGTAATCCTCAACCATGGCTTTTGGTTTGGGGCAAGTGGTTAGCCCATCATACTCCTAGCTAGTAGGTTTTGAGTTCAATTCCCCTTGGATACATCACCAAAGGGATCATGCTCATTTACTAACTTTCTATGGAAGCTATAACAAGAGCGATCCTCCTTCCCTCTAGGGATGATATTTCTTGTATGTTTGCACATATGCCATGCACGAACATTCATGCTTGAGCATAGTAGAGGGCAAGAGATGTTTGTTGTCTTGGTTTTCTATAAGAAGAGAAGATTCAATATGTTGAGAGTGAGGAAAGAGAGAAATTGTAGAAGTTGATTGCCACAAAAATGTTTCGAATAATGAATGACTTACATAATGCTTGTAATCTTGAGAGTTACAATCAAAGTTTACACAACATTGTGGAATTTTATGAAGGTTACATGAAACATTTTTGGCAAGGTTGTTAGCAACGTTTTCGCAGCGTCCAAGGCAACGTGTTGCTAACGCGTTAGCAACATTGCAATGTTTGGGCCTGGACGTTGCGAAAACGTTGCGAACCATTTCTGATTTTTTTTTTCTTTTTTTTTGCAAATATAGTAACCTAGATGTATATTATAGTATTTACATATATAATATGTATTATGTATTATGTTAAGTTATGTAATATGTATTGAATATTTAATATTTATGATTCATTCCAAATTCCCAAATCCCTGTTCAATGCAATGATGGAAGAATCCAGATGCACATAATACATTGCACATGTATGATGTCAGAATTTTCAATTTACAAATAATCATTATCATGACTCAACTACTTAGTACATACTACTTAGTACTTACTACTTAGCAATGTTCATGTTGGAAGTTGGAACTTTCAACTTGGCACCAGGCAATTGCATTATTTTCAAGAATCAAACTTCAAAGCATCTCATATGACATCAGAGTCATACATCAAAATTTAATATATATATATATATATAAATATATATATATATATATATATATATATATATATATATATATATATATATATATATATATATATATATATATATATATATATATACAACTTACAAGTTACAAGTAACATTGAAAAAAAAACTTCAAAGAATTATAATTTATGACATAAGACAAAAACATGTCAAAAAGTCAACCTCATCTCAAAATTATGACACTGGTGACTTTCATAACTCATATGTGATATCAAAAATAATACCAGTAACTGAGCAGTGAGTAACCATTATCCATGATACCATTTTGTAATCAAACAATAAACTGTCAATAATACAATGATTAATCAATATCTACTAAATCATAAGTCATAATATCATAATACATATGACATGTCACATGATCGGTCATCAATCCTCAAAATCCTCTGAGTCACTAATAACTATCAATAATCACCATGATCCATCATCATCATCATCACTATCATCATCATCACTATCATCATCATCATCACTATCATCATCATGTGGTGCTCGACTAGTAGATGCCTCCATCCTACTAGTAGATGGACCTGGTACACTATGTGCTCTATGACTAGAACGAGTCCGAGATGCCTTCGTATCATGCTGTGGCACTGTCAACTCCTGATAGAGCATGTCATATAGATCAAGGTCCTCTGTCGGAATGCTAGGTATATCATGGACCCTCTCTATATCAAGCTCATCGACGTTCACCTTCCGCACCTCTTCTGAGTGGTCACCACGCTTCAATAAACGCAAGCTGCAGTGGCAATAGACAAGCTGCTCCAACTGCAATGTAGATAGTCTATTCCTCTTTTTTGTATGGAAGAGGGCCCATGTACTCCAATTCCTTTCACATGGACTTGCACTATAGTCTTGTGAAAGTATGCGGATGGCTAACTTTCTCTGCAAGATAAAAAAGAAAGAGTTCATTAAAAATTAAAGACTCAAGAGGAATGACTCATGAGACTAAGTTATAACTTATTAGTTAAAGACTCAAGAGGAAATTGGAATGACTTACTAGCTCAGGTGTACCAACACCGTATCTCTCCCACCATGTCACATGCATCAACCGCATGCTTCTCAAGCATGCCGTGTCTCTACCAAAAAGTCCTTCACTATTCTGAAACTGGGTGAGCTCCACGTAGCTCCACATCAGAAGGTCCATACAATCGTTCTACATAGTCATTCCAAGCCGTCACAAGCTCCATATCCAATGACTGTGATGAAGATCTCCATAAAGGATGTAGTAGATTGGCCAGCCCATGTATAGGGCGATGGAACCAATCCCACCTCTTCCTCCATATTCCTTTTATTTCCTCTATCCTATGGATAAAAAACAAATCAAATTAGAAAACAATAAGATTTAAGAATGTTGAAGAGTCAAGACTTGAAAGTTGAACATGAATGCTCATACAAAAAATAAAATATGGTTACCCAAGTTTCAACTTACCTCTCCAATGCCAAATAAGGACATCTCTGTATAGACTCTCCGACACGATCCATGAACTCATAAACAAGTCCAAGTGTGCAGCCCTCTCTATCTTCTATGCGTATGAGTGAATATAAGGGCTGTAAGGCCCGCACTAATCCCTTCACATCCCTCCAAAAACTGTCATCCAAAAATGTGCGTCGTACAAGCTCTGCCTTTGGACTAGTATGTCTATCCCAAGCTAACCAATCAGGTGATACAACTGTCTGCATCAGTGCTTGCCTCACTCTTAATAATCTTTCCATGACTATGCACATGTATGCAAATCTGGTCTTCGCGGGCTTCACCAAATCAATATCACTGTAAGACCGAAATAAAGCAAGCAATTTTCACAAAGAGACCACTTTTATGCAAGTGGTAAAAATGGTGTAAATCCATGGTATCTTCCCCACATCTTCTATCAGCAAATCAATGCAATGGGCAGCACACGGTGTCCACACAATAGAGGGGAATTCTTCTTCTAGAAGCTTGCCTATAGCCACACAATTACTTCCATTATCTGGGACCACCTGGACTACCTTTTCTACACCAATGTCCATGATAGCTTGACGGATATGGTCATAAATGAACTGACCTGTTTACATATAACACAATGAATCATTAATCAATTGATAAATTATAATTTATCTTGACATGTGTCATGCACATGCACAATGCATGTGCATAACACATGTGCATGTGCATGTGCATGTGCATGTGCATGTGCATGTGCATGTGCATGTGCATGTGCATGTGCATGTGCCATGTGAATTGTGCATGTACATACATACATGCCAATGCACATTGCACATGCACAATGCACATGCAGAATGCACATGCAGAATGCACATGCACATGCACATGCACATGCACATGCACATGCACATGCACAAGTGACAATGCACATGCACATGTACATTGCACATGCACAAGTGACAATGCACATGCACATGCGAGATGCCACATGCATGATTGATCATTGCACAATCAAATATAAACTGAAAATTCAGAAATCAGTTCACTCACATGTGACTGTAGTACCAGCAGCTGATGCATCTATGGCTCGAAGGAACATGGTCCCTTTGCAACAATGCACCAAAATGTTGTACACATTCCTCTTTCGTATGTCCGTCCATCCATCACACATGATTGTGCATCCATACTTTGCCCATGTCTCTTTCATGGGCTCAAGCTCTCTCTCTAATGCTTCCTTTGTTTTTTTGAGCTCCGTTGTCCTCAACTCTTCATAGGTAGGCCCTTGCCAACGAAACCTTAATAGTGATACCTTCTCAATGGCATTTCTCCATGCTGGTGTCCGTGCAACATTAAAAGACAAACCACATTGTATAAAAGCTTTCATGATGGCTTGTGTGGCTTCTTGTTTACGTTGTTGTTGCAAGCTAGCACGTATAGATGCTCCTCCAAGAGAGTCAAGTGGGTGCTCTTGTGGATCATGCACTACTCTTGTACTCTTTCTTGGTGGCTCATGCTCTATGTCAATGGCTATGGAAGCCTCATGAGCTTGAGATGCTTGAATTTGGGGATCACAAGAACCATGTGAACCGCTTGCAAATGATCTAGCTTGTGATTGGGCTCCACTATTCCTTCTACCTTGGGCTTTTTGAGCTACCCATGCCATTAGCTCTCCCTTTATAGCTTCGGGTATTGGCTCTTTGCAAGGTGCAACTCCTATGCCACTAACTCTTCCAAGGTGTTCCTTTATCCTATCGGCTCCACCGGCTCCACTATAGCCACAAAGCTTGCAAGTCCATCTCTCACTACCCCCGGAGCCCATCTTTCCTTGGCTTGTCACATATTCCCAACATGCTTGTTTTGCTTTAGGCATGTTGATGGAAGAGGTTAAAAGCTTGGAGAGGACTCAAGATAGGAAGCAATAGATAGGGGGGTCACGGGTGTGTGTAATAAACCTACCTTTGAATCTTGCCTTGGATTGCTCTTGGACTGTGCGAAACTCGCTCTCGGGTCAAGTTCTCAATAGAGCAAAATGCTCGCCGAAACGGCCTCATTTGAGGCAAATTTTTTTTGTGCTTATTGAAACTTCAAATGTGGAAAAAAAGGGGATTCTCTCCTCTCTCTCTCTCTTTCTCTCTCTCTCTCTCTCTCTCTCTCTCTCTCTCTCTCTCTATATATATATATATATATATATATATATATATATATATATATATATATATATATATATATATAATTATTTATTTATTTATGTAACGTACCTTACGAACCTAACCACCTTGGTTTGCGCTATACAAACTTGATGACTTTGTAGTGTCAATCAAATCATGGTCTATGGGCTTATCATCAAATGTACTAGCCCATGAAGATGAATTATTAGACTTTGTATGTCCAAATGTAGCTTCAATTTGGGAAGCCTCTGATCCCAAATGATCGTCTGCACTAGAAGATGAAGAAGACTCCTTCCAATCCTCTCCAACAACTTCTCTCCAACAATTGCATGATCGCTCTGCGGGGTAGAGGATCGACCACCCCTTCCACGACATTGTCCATCACTGCCTAAAGACTTACTTCCGTTGTTGAAGACTAGTAGACGACAATGATAGAGCACCTACATATAACGCAATGCATATACATAAGAGAAAATACAATGTGTGATATCCAACTCTTGATTAATGAATCATGATTCAAATTTCATTCCTAGAGGCTAGGACCTATCCCTTCAAGTCGAGCTACAAGTGTGTCGTACAAATCTTTGAGTCTCATGAAAGCATGGCAAAGTTCTCTCTCTTGTCTTGAGGGATTTGAGGAATATCTTTGACTTTACCAATATCAAGTAGATCAACATTGATGAGTAAAACCGAAATTACAATTGGTATTCAATTTGCTTGAATAAATTAGATTCTAAATTTTATTGTAGAGTATAAAAATAGTTTCAAAGTTTTATTAAAGTTAACTGTAGTGGGGCTATGTTGATCCCTTTATTCTCTAACAACTTGAGAATTTTTGGAGGACTCAATCTATTCCTTGTTTTCGTATGGGATAGAGCCCATGTACTCCAGTTCCTCTATGAAGGATGATGAAGACAGCTCCATACTATTTGCGTGGTATGTGCGCACCTCATGTTCTTGGTGGAGGGTGTACCTTAGGGTATTCTTAGATCTTGAGACAATTCAATCTGACTTGTGCATGATATTATCTTCTTCATGGTGATATGTACTTGGTCACGAAGAAAGAACGCCTTGGAAAAGCAAAATTCTTCACGAAGATTGATCTTCGAGGGGCTTACAACCTTGTCACGATCAGAGAAGGAGACGAATGGAAGACAACATTTCGAACAAGGTATGGCCATTTTGAATATGTAGTTATGCCATTCGGCCTTACAAATGCTCCAGTTGTCTTCCAACATATGATGAATGATATCTTTCAAGAATAGTTAGATGATTTTGTTGTAATATACCTTGATGATATCTTGATATTCTCCAAAAATCTAGAGGATCATGAATGTCATGTAAAGATAGTCCTAGAGAAACTAAGAGACAAAAGGAGCGAAATTGGAGAAGTGCTCTTTCCATAAGACAGAAGTGGAATTTTTAGGGTACATTGTATGAGATAAAGGAATTTTTATGGACCTCAAGAAGATTCAGACAATCCTTGATGCAACCACCTTCATGTGTTCGAGATGTACAATGTTTTCTGGGGTTTGCCAACTTCTATAGGATATTCATCAAAACTCCAAGATAGTGACACCTCTTACCAAACTTATAGGGAACTCCAAATTCTCATTGACCGAAGAAGCAGAAAAAGCATTTCAGACCTTGAAATCAGCATTCACTACTGCTCCAATTCTAGTTCATCCTGATTCTACTAAGCCCTTCTCCCTAGAGACAGATGCATCAGACTTTGCCCTAGGTGCCATTCTCTCACAATATGGAGATGATGGACATCTACATCCAGTTGCATATAATTCAAGAAAATTTTCTCCTCTAGAAATTAATTATGAAATTCATGATAAAGAACTTCTTGCCATAGTGGATGCGTTTGATACTTGGCGTCACCATCTAGAAGGAGAAGCTCATAAAGTTATTGTGTATACAGATCACAAGAACCTAGAG
The DNA here is from genome assembly GCA_020310875.1 of Ceratopteris richardii. NCBI lineage: Eukaryota > Viridiplantae > Streptophyta > Polypodiopsida > Polypodiales > Pteridaceae > Ceratopteris > Ceratopteris richardii. The sequence continues at coordinate 128,604,286 of CM035427.1, forward strand.
TATTTTATGACCACCCGCATCCTCAACAGAAGGCAATCTCGATGGAGTAACTTTTTATCCAGGTTCGACTTTGTCATCACATATCGTCCAGGACTGCAATAATGTCAGTAAGATGCCTTGTCAAGAAGATCTTACCTTGCATCAACGAAGGGTGAAGAGGCCTTCGATCAACAAGAGAGTGTATTACTCAAGCCTGAGCATCTCCAATTAGCAGCTATCTCTTTAACCCATCTTGAAGATTCAGCCTTGAAATTTGATTCGTGAGAATCTACCACAAGGTGAATTATTTTGTAATGTTAAGCAAAAAACTCAAGAAGGAAAAGTCCAAGAAGTAAATGAATTCCAGGAAAAGGATGGGTTATTATTATATAAGAACCTATTGTATGTCCCTCTAGGAAAACCCAGGATCCAAGTACTTCAACAATGTCATGACAACCTTGTAGCAAGACATTTTGGAGTAAATAAAACAATAGAACTCATATCCAGGGATTTTTGGTGGCCTCAAATGTGGAAGGAAGTCAAAGAATATATCCGAACCTGTGACACTTGCAATAGATCTAAGGTACCACGACATAAGCCCCGTGGCCTCTTGCAACCTTTACCTATTCCAGAAAGGCCATGGGCTTCATTATCTATGGATTTCATCACAGATCTACCAAAGTCAGATAAGTATGATGCCATTCTTGTTATTGTGGATAGATTCACAAAGATGGCACACTTCATTCCAACTATAAAGACAATCACAGGTGCAGCCACTGCTAGACTCTTTCTCAGATACATCTTTAGATCTTATGGATTGCCTCATGATATTGTCAGTGATCGAGGTCCACAGTTCATATCCAGCTTTTGGAACAGTCTTTGCAAGCTCCTTGGTGTTCAAGTTAAACTATCTACAGCAAATCATCCACGGACTGATGGACGAACGGAATGGGTGAATCAAGTCCTAGAGCAATATCTCCGTTGCACTAGCAACTATCACCAAAATGATTGGTTTGAGTTGTTACCCTTTGCAGAGTTTGCTGTAACAATAGTGTTCATGCATCTACTAAGCAAAATCCCTTCTTTGCAAACTATGGACAACATCCAAGGATGGATATACAACTCTCAAATCATGTCAAGAACCCAATTGCCAGAGACAAGGTCCAGTACCTAATGGACATTCACAAAGAACTCAAGGAAGAGATCCATAAAGCTCAACAACAATATAAGTACTATGCATATCAGCATCGTGTCCAAAATCCATCATATCAAATTGGGGATAAAGTATGGTTACTCAGAAACAATTTGCAAACTTCAAGGCCTTGTGCAAAGTTAGATCATCAAGGATTTGGTCCATTTACCATCTTGGCCAAGATTAATCCAGTCACCTTCAAGCTCAAGCTACCAAGTACCATGAGAATACATCCAGTTTTCCATGTATCCATGTTGAAACCATATCAGATTTCACCATTGAGGGGGGAGAGACCTAGTCCTTCACCACCTATCGAGATTGATGATCATGAAGAATTTGAAGTCGAGCATGTCCTTGATTCGAGAATATCCCGAGGAAGATTAGAGTACCTTATTCATTGGAAAGGGTATGACATCAGTGATCGTACTTGGGAACCTGCAGAAAACCTTCAAAGAGCACCAATCAAGGTTCGAGAATTCCATAAGAAAAATCCAATGAAGCTGAGACCAGAGAACGTGTCCGCTCCTCGTGGAACTCGTCGCTTGAGGGGGAGGTAATGTCATGGACAAAGGAAACCATCTTGAATCTCAGATTCCATGTGAATCCTATATCTCATGATTGGTTCAGAAACTAATGCTTCCATTGCGTCCGAAACGTGCCAAAACCCTAAGATCGATTGTCTTCTTGCTTGATTCGGACATCCAGAGACCATGCTTCGAATTGATGACATCATCGATGACATCATCAATTCGTAACCGCCCTAGAACCTTCCTTGGAAAACCTATATAAGGAGGGGTTGGCCACATTCATAATCAGTCTTGCCAATACCAATCTTGGGAGCTCAAGGAGTCGTGACCGCCAAGTAAGTACCCTCCAAGTTCCAGTTCTAGTTCTTGTCTTGTTCTATGTTCTAGTCTTGTCTAGTCTAGTTCTTGGACATCCTGTCTTGTCCCCTTGTAATCTCGTAGTACGAGATCCTGTCGACTTCTTTCTTGTATCTTGTTCATCTCCCAGAAGGGAGTTCTTGTAATCCAGATATCTTGTTTCATACTTCCGATCCCGGGTTGTGGGATCTCCTGTATCATCTCTAGTCGAGTTATTCATACCTATCAGTCCCGGGTTGTGGGACGTCTTGTATCAATCACGTATTCTTGTATCGTTTTTCCTTCGTGGGTGTTCTTGTAATCAGAAGTGTATTTCCGAAATCTTGTCTATTGTAGTCAGAGAGCACAATCTAGTGCTCCCCTGATACATTTCCTATGAGCCATTAATGCTAGGAGTGTAGGGGTCCGCATCACTGGGGACTTTATTTTTGAGCACATAAAGACCGCTATTCTTGAGATTGGGGCTTAGAATGTGGTACGAATTATCACAGACAATGCCTTCAATTGCAAAAGGATGGGGAAATGATAGAGAAAGAGTTTCTTAGAATTGTCTCGACTCCATGTGCCGCACACTTCCTTGATCTTTTTTTTGAAGACATATGCAAATTGTCTTGGCTTGCACCGTTAGTGAGTGATGCAAAGAGGATTCTGACTTTTATACGCAAAAACCATTAGGCACTTGCTATTTTCCGTTGCCATAGTTGAGTGCATATAATTTGTGAGGGAGACATTTGCTTCACATATATATACATGGTTTTTAAAAGACTCAAGGCAGTCGTCGATGCTTTGTGCATATGCGTGATTGATCGTCGATGGATTTCAATGCATATGGGCTTGCACGTTATGTGCAACACAACGTGTTGGATGACATCTTTTGGGCTGATATTACGGCCATAGTACTGTCTTGAGATGAATATACATTGTGCTATGTATTGTGGATAAAGAAGGTCTTCTATCCCACATGTACACGAAGATGCGAGAGGCTATCTCTTCATTGACGACATTGTCACTTGCAAGGTGGAAAGGTACGTAAGGTACGGTACAAATACGGTACGTATGGAACACACATTTGTACTGAATGATTTTCAAGGTACGCAACCAGTACGTACCTTTTGAAAACATAAAGGAAAGTTCAAAATTCTTGGATTATTCTACATCAATTGGCTAAACTGTACTAGTCTATTGACCACAAAATATAAAAATGCTTTGTATTCAATATACCCACTATAATCTAATTGTTAACATGATTAAAAATGAATGTAAGTGTTAACATGACAATGGTTCATCATATTTAAAATCAAACTCCAAACATCTTAAAAATGTTAAGAGTACAAAGTGAAACTCAGAAACATCAAGATTCACAATAAAAAAATCAAAGTAAATCACTAATAATGATTCATGATTCATAATTCGCATCGCACGAATGTAAATTACTGTTTACAAATATGAAAAACATATGCCATTGTGTCACTATCCATGGATGATTATACAAGGGATAAAACATCATCAATCAACAATGAAAGCATATAATCATCAATGATATGATATATCAAACATAATGTCAATCAAAACTCTAGCATTCATCATCAGATGAGGATGATGAATCTCCTGAAGAGAGCAAGCCTCCATCATTGAGAACATTGCCCTCATCATCATACTCAGGCTCAACTATGTCTCTAGAGCCTCCACTTCGTGAACTCGTAAGATCAATGCCCTCTGAATGCATAGAGGTCTCCTCCTCAATATCAATCTCTATGTGAATAAGTTGTACAGCTTCATTGGCACGCCTACGATATATGCGAATAGGAAGCTTTCCCTTGCGCAAAGGTGCATGAGAAACATGATGAATGCCATGCGTACGTGCACTCGCTCTAGTGACACGTTGATCGATACTCTCAAGCTCTCTATGTAGATCTCTGATAATATCCTCTTGGTCATCATGTATACGCCGTTCCGTGCTCTCTAATGCAGAATCATCCAACTTCAACTCCGTCATATCGACCTCATCAAAATTCAAACCTTCATGTCAAAATATAAATTTTAAAATATAGTGTATATAGTATATACTATATACTTAGCATTTTAATATTATATATATTTTACAATGTGCATTTAGATTTTTGAAATGTATTTTTTCATATACCTTCTTAGTCGAACCCAAAGCATGAAAGCTACGCACTAGCTTCATGTTTGCTCTACAGTACACTAACTTCTCTAGCTTCGAAGTGCTCAAGCGGTTACGGATCTTCGTATGAATCAAAGAATACGAAGACCAATTCCTCTCGCATGCACCTGCAGAACAATCTTGGATGTACATACCACAAGCAATTGTAAATAGTAAATACATAATGAACAAATAATGTATTCTGTATTGAAAATTGAAATTTACTTGTGATAATACTCGAAGTGCAATATGAGTGAGATTGGGAAGACCAATCCTCCCATATGAATGCCACCAAGTAAGAGGTTGCTTTGTTGCTTCCTTTCTAAGTGCAACAACTCTACTAAATGTAGGACCTATCCCATGTATGAAATTTGTGAACTCCATGTCTATCTTCAATTGCTCATCTTTTGAGAATACCCTTCCAACATACTCAGGTTGCATAGTACTTAATGATGTATCTGACCATACATCGGGAGATCGATAATAGGGATGTATCATGTAACATTGTTGCCATTGCATGTATAGGGCGACTCATGAAAGACCATCGTCTATCCACAATCTCCAATATAGATGAGCGTCTGAAAAAAAAGATAAATAAGCATCAAAAAGCAAATATTTAATAATCACTAATTTCAAATGTTTGGGCAGAATCAAGATAGGACTTACCGATCTGATGGCAAAGGATATTGAGATATGAATCTCTTCATCTCCATAAAGAGATGATAGACAAGGCCTAATGTAGATCCATATCTGTAACTCGAAGAAGAATGAAAATAGGTCTCAAAATCAAAGATAGAGACAGTAACTCGTACCAAAATAGATCATCCAATATACGTCGCTGAAGATACTTTGCATGCTCATCTTGAGAGGCATGCAAATCTCTCCACTGTGGATCTATCACAGTTTGAAGTAGTGGATCTCTCAACTGGGATAATCGATGCAAAACCAAATAGATATATGCAAATCTGGTCTTCGAGGGTCGTACCATATCCAATGTACTATGACTACGAAATATTGCAAGAACTTGATGCTTCTTGCGAAAAAATGTAGTGATCTTTGTAGCATCTGAAACAAGAGGTTGAACCCATGAAAGCTTCCCTATATCTTCCATCAATAAATCTATACAATGTGATGCACATGGTGTCCAAACAATATGAGGAAACTCTTCTTCTACCATAGCTCCCATAGCTTTGCAGCTTGAAGCATTGTCTGTTATAACCTGGACAACATTTTCTTTTCCAACCTCCAAAATTGCCTGTCTTATATGCATAAAAATAAACTGACCGGTGACTTTTTCACCTGCTTTACCTTTACCTGCATCAGTTATGGAAAAACCATAATAAGACAAATCACAAAAATAGAAGTATCAAAGTTTAATAAGATTACGATGCTATACCTGCATCGATTGCTCGTAGAAAATATGTACCCAAACAAGAGGACACAAGGATATTGATGATGTGTCTCTTGCGAATATCTGGCCATACATAAGAAATTATAGTGCAACCAAATTCTTTCCATCCATCCTTCACAGGAGTTAGTGCTCTATCAATCATTGCTTTTTGCTCATCTAACACAAATGTCCTCATTTTAGTATAATCAAGGCCTGTCCATGTTTCTGTAGGGCCTACCTGTGCAATGGCTTTAACCATTTTCTTCCATTGTTGTGTTCTAAGAACATTAAAAGAAATATTGCACTCAATGAGAGTGCGGCAAATCTCCATTTCTGCTATTTTTTGCCTTTCCTTTACCCATGATTGTGAGGATATCCTAGATGTAAGAGTGGTTTGTTTCTTTTCTGATGCAAAAACTGATGAACCTATATCCTCATCAAGATCATCCACACTTATAGAATCATTTTTATTCCTTTTAGATGGAGGGACTGAAGTATTGCTTTCCTCTTGAGTGCATGTATTCCCTCCACCTACCAAGGAATCATGAAAGAAATCTTGCACATTTGTACCACCTTTTATATTTGTTGTTGAGTTCATTGCTGAAAAGTGCTCTGCAATTAACTTGTCTCTGATACTTTGTGGAATCATTTTACATGAACCACATTGATTTGTGCATCCAATGCCTGTCATGTGTTTCATCACTCTTGTGATAGTGCTAGT
>CM035427.1:128615615-128660615 GCA_020310875.1 Ceratopteris richardii
TATTACAGTGTTCTCACAAGGGCAAAACACAGGTTTGAATTTGTTCCAGCTACTTGGCTAGGCTACTAGTTTCAGTTTTATCAGCATCAAATTTCTTAATCGTCTTAATGTACATATGGAAATGAACATATTTACATACAAGCACAATAGTATGTACATAATATCCGTATTTATTTTAAGATGTATCTATCTTGATGGAGCCCCAATACCTATATTCCAAGCCTTATGTTGTTTGATGGAGCCTTTTTGATGGGCTTTTGACTGATTTTCGGGACTGCTCCAGTCCACTGGACTATTACAGTGTTCTTACAAGGGTAAAGCACAAGGTTGAATTTGTTCCAGCTACTTGGCTAGGCTACTAGTTTCAGTTTTATAAGCATCGAATCCCTCTCTTCTCATATTGTACATATGGAAACAAACATATTTGCATACAAGTGCAATACAAGGTATGTACATATTCTGTGCATATATTTTATCGTTTTTAAGATGTCCGTATCTTGATGGAGCTATTACAGTTTTCTCACGTGTAAACTGCACAGATGTGGTAACAAACATTCATTAGTATATGGAAAACATTATGTATGATATGGAGTGGCATTAGAAGATGGTTCCTCTTTCATGTTACAGATTGCAAGAGTTCTTCTGTGCTCGTACAAAGATTGCTCTGTTATGGCTATTCATTATTACTGTATTCTTTAGAGCTCTCATTGTGCTTTTGGTACTTAGCAAGACCACCATTTTCCTTTATCTTTTTCTTTTCTTTGTTTTTGGGTGTATAGCCCCCCCCCCCCACCCCCCCCCCCCCCCCCCCCCCCGGTAAGCTTTAATCTATTTATACATAGCTGTTTTATGGCTTTCCATCATTACTTATCCATGGTAGCTTCTCTCATGTGTTTTCTCCAGTCAATCATGTTTTTAAATTCTGGCTGGCTATTCTATTCTAGAAGTATCCTTTCTGACACTATAAACAAGGAGGCTGGGGATTCTAGCAAAAGGATGTGAGGTTCTGAAGCAGCTGGCTGTCTATGGACTTCGGTGGACCAACATCTCACCTTTCACTTGTATATATGCTTTTGGCCATCAACTGTCTCTGTGCACACTCGATGCCTTCATCCTTTGCTTGTTATACTTGTTTGTTTTAGCGATCTAAAGCAGAGCTGTCATCTTTCATCAGGAAGAAGGTAGTTGTTCAATTGTATCTATCGTGTGGAGGTATCTATAAGTGACCATTTCTTTTCATGGAGTTCCTACGTTTGCAAAATTCTGTTCTCTCTCTCTCTCTGTATCTCTCTTAGCAGGGGCACATGCAGATTTGTTCGGGTGATTGACTACCCTTTTTGGTCACCGATCAGAGTAATAAGGGCACATGTTTTAGACACGTGGTGAACGTCGGGTGACTGTTGTTATGGGCACATGCGCTCAGTTCGCCATTTTAATTTAATCATATAAGAAAAGGTTTGCAACCTTCGGGTGGCCGAACAGAAAAAACAGTCAGGTGAGCATCCGTTCAGCTCACCCAAAGATTGACCATACACGTCATACGTTCATAGTTACATGCTGGCAATAAAGTGCATTTGCTGCCGAACTTCGGGTGACCTTCTTGCCATGTGCCCCTCGTATCTCTCTCTCTGTCTGTCCGTTTTTTCTCTCTCTCTCTCTCTCTCTGTGTCTGTGTCAGTCTCTGTCTCTCTCTCTCTCTGTGTCTGTCTGTCTCTGTCTCTGTTTCTCTCTTTCTCTCTGTCTGTCTCTCTCTCTCTCTCTGTGTGTCTCTTTCTCACACTCTCTCTGTCTCTCTCTCTCTCTCTCTCTCGCCCTTGCCCTTGCCCTGTGTATCTTTTTACATCTATTTGCTAGCTGTGTTTGAATCAAGACGTATCTTGACATGCCTTTTTTGCTTAATTTGAGAACTATCTTTTGCCAAAAGCAAGAAAAGTTACTGAATATTGCTACTAGCCGGGTTCCAATAACATGTTTCAGCAATTCAGCTGAAAAAATAATCAAAGGCAAATACCCTGGGGCCTGCAGGATTTATTCAACAATCCATTTAGCATGACAACCTTCTATTTAGAAAGAGAACCTGTTTAAAAGTAAAATATGCAAAGGATAAAAGTTGTCCTTAGGAAGGCATTAAGGGTGCTTTTTTAAGGATAGAAATAGGCCATTTTGCTAAATCACTTAGAATAAATATAGATTCAGCATGGATAAAGCTGAACAAGGAATTCTTGTCTCTGAGGAAAGGAGCTTTGTTTGATGTCATGTTTGAATGACGTGATCTTAAGCTTGTCTCACCTCTCAAGTATGGTGAAAAACACATACCAAATTTGGCAATTGAGGCAAACAATTGTGATGAGATTAGTCATTTTGTAGATAGAGGATTAAAGCAAGCAGTAAAGTATATGTATGTTTTACGCGTTCTCAACAAACATTATAATAGTGCTCTTGATGGTCAAGGAATAATACTTCTGAATCTTGGAAGTGGAGTGTATTTGTTCAATGCATTGCAAGTATGCCTTTGTTTACGCCATAGCAGAAATATATGCGTTTCTTCAAGGGATGTTGATATGAAGTGCTTGCTCTACATATTTCTCTTTTGCATTCCTCAAAATATGCACACGTACAAGTTCAAAATGAACCTTGGTACATAATGAAGACATTTCAAGACTGGCATACATATCTTCAAAATTGAATGATTATACATAAAGTTTGGATTGTAAACACATTTTGAAGTAGTTATTAAACGAGAAGATACAATTTTATGATTAAGAAAATAAGTGTTCGCATTTATCCCATATCATTCTCGATTGTGTTTGGCTTGAACAAGTAGGTGATACCACTACTATCAAAGCCTTTATTTTGTGCAAGCCGTTTATAATACCACTACTATCAAAGCCTTTAATCAGATATTTTGGGATTGTTTTTGTGCAAGCCATTTATAATACCACTTCTATCAAAGCCTTTAATCAGGTATTATGCATACATATTTATGGGATTTTTGCGTTTATCTTTATGCATATTAGGCTTGGAGCTGATAGTCCTTTATACTTAAGTGATTGAATCTTTAGAAAAATCATGTGAAATTGAAGGGAAGGCGAGCAAACTATTAAAGCTCTTAGTTTGTGTTGCACCTTTAAAGGGTGAAATAGGGTGTTACAATCACATGTTTGAGAAGTTCCCTCGAAAACAGTGATATCAGGGATTGAAAGGATTATGGGATGTTCAACAAACCATGCAAGAAACTAGCAAGAAGGTTAGTCATCTCCCTTCGAAGAGCATTTTGAAAATGTAACAATGCACTTACAAAGCATCAAGATAGCAAAATACTTATCCATGAATAAATGTAAGGGAAATGTTGATTTCAACTCATTGTTATGATTTCTCTGTAATAAGGACTCTTGATTATTGTGGATTTCGTTTAGTACTTCTTCTCTTGTTACCACATGATGGGTCAAGGGACTAGTTCCTCTTGTCTTGGGTCCTTGTTGGCAAAAAAAAAAAGTACCCTTTTTGTCTTTGTTCTTGAATTGTTCTATCAATTCAATATTTACACATGCATTCACTTCATTCTTCCCCTTGTGTAGCACGCCTAGGCAAGTGTAAGAAATGACATTTGACATTATTTATTGAAAAACAGAAATACAATCAATTGCTCCAATAATGTCCATTTACATTGTATAAAACATGATACCTCAATTTGTGTTCACAAGAATGAAATCTCCTTTTATTTATGTTCTCATATGTCGATTGCAAAAGCGCATGTTGCGGATTTGTATCTTTTGCTTAGCCCAAAATTATCCTTTGATGATGGCCATTGATGCTTTTCTCAAGTTCCATATCCCTTCTTCAAACATTTAAATGTCTTATATTGCACTTTCTTTCTTCGTGTTCTCTCATAAGGATCGTTGCATGAACTTTATTTTTCCTCTCACCTATATTATGATGGATATATATCTGGATGATCATGCTTTCCTCTCTATTGCATCCCAAGTTGCAAGTTATGGTTTAGTTCTATCTCCTTTTTCTTTACATTAAAGAGGCTAGATAGTATTTATAGCCTAACGTTGTTGATGTGAAATAGGTTTCACTTTATCCTTCATAGGCCATGTTATGTATAGAGCGTGGTTTCTTATGAATATTAAAGTTTCAAGTAGCTTATCTTACACACTATATCTTCGAAAACTTAATCAAGATAAATATCACTTATGCTTATAGATGAGTTTGGATATCATGAGAGGTTTATCTAAAGCGTTTATTCATTTCAGTATATTCGAAAGGTTTCCAACTAAAATGGATTTTCCTATTGGATTGGAGCAAATTCAAGGGATTCAAAAATCATGTAGACTCATAGTTTTATTAATTTGTAGAAAAGCATTGAATTGTAACTTTTCATCTCATCATATGAAAAAAAGCAAGGCCTACTACCCTTATTGAACCTTTCATGTAGACTTAGGATAGGCCTATGCCATGATTCTACAAAAGTTATGATAGGCTTGTTTTCCTGCACACTTTGAATGGATAGATGATAATGTACATATGTTTTAAGATCAACACATTTATTTATCGAGATGCAAGATATAGAATTGAGGAATATAAATAGTGACAATGCTTACTTTTTTCTTTGATTATTCTTCAACGTAGCTTTAATCTTCAAGATTGCTATAACGAATAAACACATTTTTCATTGATTTCGTGGAAACATGATGTAACTTTACGAGTTTCATTGAATCAAACATATTAGGGTAGTAATGGGAATCTATCTCATTGTACCGCTGTGGGGGTGAATTGGGATGATCTCTCTATTATAAGTTTATTTTGCCATCTTATTAAAGTGTTTGAGATCCTATTTCTATGTATAATCATGCATTACGGATTGCCCTTTTTTCAATATATGCAATCTTATTTGTGGATTTTGTCTATCACGTGTTTGATCTCAATTAGTAAGATATAATATTTGGGATGAATTGTTTATTGGTCTCTCATTTAAATCAATTATGAGTGCATGCATACCATTCATTCATTTTGGCTTAACTGTGTGTATCACATTCATTCATTTTGGCCTAATTGTGTGCATCACATTCATTCATTTTGGCTTAATTGCGTGTATCACATTCATTCATTTTGGCTTAATTGGTCCTTTCCTTGTCATGGATCTTTAAGGGCTTAAAGATCATATTCTTTTGTTCTCCATTCTTTTAGGAGTGGAATAGTTTTTTTGCATATCCCACTCATTCTAGAACTTAGAGTAACTTTACCACTTGATCCTTCAAGCATAGCTTCAAAATATTTCTTGTAGAGGGTAGAGAGAAGCAAGAATATGGCACATTGGAATATGGGGGTATATTTTTCTACACCACAATATTTACTTTATCCACATCTTGATTGCTAAAAAATTTTACATTCATACACTTTTTCTACTTGCTAATGATATTTTTATATTTGTACATATCTTTCTCGTTCTTGAAGCGCCTTTAAAATCAAATACAAGAAAAATAAGTGCATGAATGCTAAATGAGGTTCGTTGGGTTGTTGATAAATGCATAATATAATTATAAAAAGGTATGTGAAAGAGTACTTGATTATTTGCTGTATGTGCTCGCACAAACTAACAATTTAGTAGTTATGGTATCACACGTATTCATCTTCCATTTCTATACATTTAAGTACAATTGCTAAATAAAATGAAGAGGGTATATACAATTGAAGAAAGGTTTACCAAATGTAAAGAACGATCCAAAACACATCTTGAATGTTAGTATATTTTGGTAGTGAAGTATATGAGCATGAGGTATATTGTGTATATCTTTTTAACCTTAACGATTTTTGCTTGACTTGTATATATGATAACAAGTCAAGTGATACTTATCTTCACCATCACATAATAATTTCATTGCATGCTGTGATCTTGATCTTCTCTTCTCCTCATTTGTGTTCTTTGTGTGCTTTCTCACTCTTCAAACTCCAACTTTTGGGATCAGAGTAGGTCATTCCTTCCTCAAGGTGCATTGTTAACTCAATGTGCTCTTTGTCTAAGATTTCTATGGAACTTGATGGTTTATTAGTATGAAAAGATAAATTGAGAGGCCTTAAAGACTATGTCATGCCAGACTTTGAAGTTGAGTTCATTTTGAACTTTGCATATACTACTTTGACTATTGCATATGGTATTTTGTCCTTTTGTGTAGATTCTTGTGTGTTTTTTAGTTTGAATATGGTTCATAAGTTTTTCATAAGTATAATAGAACTTCACAAGGCACTCTTCAATTCCTCTTAACAGATTTTTTTCTGTTTTGCAATTAGATATAGACATTAGACATGGTTGATGAATTTATGTATTATGGATGTTAATTACGGAGGATGAGTTAGATTGTTCCAATTACTCAATATGAATATGTATGATGTTCCATGTATTAATAATAAGCTCTCGTGGAACATTGTGTAAGGGGTTTTTTTACAAAAAGAGGAAGTTTAGCCAAGGCCTAATATTCTTGGGCTTGAATATATTGAAAGAACAATTGTACAACAAGTGAAGGGCATAGTACCCATGGAAACCCCCCTTATCCCTCAAAGCAAGGGCTAGATTGGTAATGCATCACAAGGAAAGGGTTGCGAGAAGGCATCTAGTTTAATGGCTTGAAGGCATTACAAGGGTTGATTAACCACACTAGCCCAAGTGTGTCCAACAACCCACAGGGATTGAACACACAACCTTCACCTCAAGAGGTGAGCGCACAAACAAATCACCTGTGGGGCATGGACACATTGTGTAAGGGGTTGATATATGTCTTTTTTTTTAGCTATAAATACCACAAATGTGGATGATGTAGGTGTTGAGAAATAGTTCTTATTTTGACTATCAAGTGGACCAATATAATGCATAACCATTGTAAAGAAACTTTGGTCGGTTGGTAGAGATGCGTCTTTAAAAGAGCCCATAGTCTAGCAGATAAATATCAAATATTGCATGATTTCTTTGGATATGTAGGGAAAGAAATTTGAGAATAGTGCCATGCGATCCCAACAAAATGGTGGTATCGATATAAAGAAACAAATAGCTCATGGCATAGATTCAAGCCATAGCTCATTGTTTATGGATTGATGTTGTCATATGTATTGCATATCATTTAACATGTGTCCCTCTAAAGAATTGTAATCTAGCTCTCATTATGAAGCTTGGCATGGATGCAATCAATTTGTTGTTCATTTGCATGTTTTTGATTTTTTAGCATAAATAATGAAGAAAATTGAATGACAAGGTTGTGAAACATGTGTTTATTAGATAGATTTTGGTTTATCAAGATGCAAAAGATGCAATTCAATCTCTACTTTTGTGCATTAATGAGTCATGAATGATTTTAAAGGGTGTACACGATGTTTCCCCCCATCTTTTTAGTGATGGATGTCAAAGTCAAGTTTCACTTAACATGATTTCTCAATGTCCATAGGTTTAGAATGAGAAACAAATTTTTCTAATTTTGATGTAGATTTACATGATGAAGTTGTCGATGATAGAACAAACATTCAAGAGGCAAAAATTATGCTAAATTTTTAGCAAATATTTTGGTGAATAATGAATTAGATGCAACTTTCTCTTATTGTAATGACTCGATTCCTTGTGGTGCCTCTATTGAATTCGATCGATTGAAATGGATATCTCTAGTCCTTGTAATGAGAACATGAAAAATGGTTCGTATGTGATTTGCCTCTTGGAAAGGTCATTGGCACTAAATGGGCTTGTCACGTAAATGCAACTTAATGTGAAAATTGATAGCTATGAGGTTAGACTTATAGAAAAACGTTATGCTCAAGATAAAGACATTGGTTTCGATGAGATCTTTCTCCTATATGTCACAAAAAAATAGCTTATCTCATCTTTGTAGTTGCAAATCATGATGCTTGGTTTTAATATATATCACTTGGACATTGAAGGTGCATTTTTAAATGGAAATTACATGAGGAAGTCTACGTATTCAAGCCCCATGGTTTGAAACAAATAGTATCTATTTGACATGGTGAGATACATAGTTTTTGGCACATGTATTTTGGAATAGTCCAATTGAAAATTCCCTAAGACTTTGAAGAAGAAAAAAATATACCCATTAATTTGAAATTTTTGGGGCTCCTCTTTTGTGCCTCTTTTCTCTGCAACACTCTCCCCCTCTTTGTCTCTGTCGTCCTTTGACAGGCTTTTGCTTCTTGTTTGTAGTTCTTCTAAGAGTTCTGAATACATGCACCCAGTGGTCGAAGCAGCAACAAGGACTATCAGAGAATTTGTTATTTTATCTGCTGTATGTCCTTTGCTTCTGTTTGCCCCTTGGTATTCCTTATATCACAAATCTGGGTTGCTGTATTCAGTCGGGCTGCCACGCACGCCACCAGTGACTAAGAATGTGCTGTTCTTAGTCACTCTCTTCAACTTTTCAGCCTCTACCTCTTTTTAACTTTTGGTCTTCTGATTTGTCTTTGTCTTCATATATCTGACCTGTTGTATTGCTGTGAGCCTGTTTACTTTGTTGACAATGCACGCTATCAGCGGGAGGATCATTACCTACCAAGAATCTTCTTGCACTTCTTCGTGGATACTTCCTGGTCCTGGTCCGTCCTTCCCATGAAATATCCTGGTTCTTGATATTTTTAATTCCATTCCTCAGGACCTGGATGTTTGGCATTGTTGCCTGATGGGTGCCCCCGCGGGGCTTTGGGCAGAGGGTGGTTCTTTTGCTTTATGATCTTCATTCTTTATTGAGCAGTCTTGGTCTTTGATTTTCTTCTTCTTCGTTTCTTGCTTGATTCCCCTTCCACACGTCCCTCCTCCTGAACTCTGTCATCCCCGACAGGCTTTTTGTGGCGACGTGAGTACGTTTGCATGGCGGTTTGCTCTCTTTGATTAAGCAGGTTGGCGTGACATATCATAAATTCTTTCCATTGGGTTGACTTCACCCCATCCTCTGGTGCTTGTTGGTGATCCGCAAAGAAACTTGTTTCATAAGCCACCAGTCTTGCGTTAAGTTTTGCAGTCATCTTTATAAAAATTTATGAATCAATTTTGAAGAAGCCGGTGAAAAATGCTTCTTCAAATGTTTGCATATATGTGCTTGGCAAAAACATAAGTCTTGAATAGTATGCCATAAGTGTTAAGCGGCTCGGGATGGTGGAAAGATAAAAAATGAGCACTTCAGAACCTTGTGTAATGCCGATGAAGTTCAAAAATGTATATTTTGCATGTTGGAAGACTTTAATAACAGTAAGAAGCATGCTAAAAATTTTATCGTCATTTTCACCGCTAAATCCGGAACCGTTGCATATCTCACAATCCAAAATATCATGGTTTTCTCCATGTACTCTTCCGTTGGTAGGTAATTATGTGGTGGGTTGGGTAACAGCGGATAATTCAGCCATTGGTTATTTATGCTACCCTATCGTTGTCCTTCCCAAAATTGCGACCAGGATCTTCTGCGGGGTACTGGACAAAAGGATGGGTTTACCTGAAGCACATATGGTGATGCTTCCCATTGTACCCGTAATGTAGGATTCTTGTCCAAAATTTTGCGCCTCCATATGGGATCAACCTTTTCGAATTCTTCTTGAGTATAATTGAATGTATCCTTGCTGAATTGGAGGTTGTTGTCAGGCTCCTTATTTGTCGTGGTCTTTATATATTGCCTTGTTTGCTCTTTCAGGAGGCCATATGGTACATTAAAAGGCTTCAAGATTTGTTCCAAGTTTTTTCTCTCAATGTTAGCTTCCTTCATGGCCTGGATTATTTGACCTTCGAATTCAGCAATAAGCTGGGACACCAGTAGTGCCCTCTCAGGTCGGATCAGTTCTTCAATATCCCGATTATTACGTTCAAATTGGATCTCCGTTGCCTCCCTTATCGGCGAATGATGTAAGGGGGGAGAGAGAGGACGTACCTCAATCTCCTCAGTAGTTGCTGTGGATTTTGGAACTACTGGTGTCCCCTCTGTTGACTTCTGCTCTAGCCTCTCTTGTAGCTGCTATATCATCTCATCTTTTTGCTTTATTTCTTCATTAGCTTTAGCAATAATTTCTTTGTTTTGAGAATTTCTTTAGCTACAACATCAAGGTGATCAGTGTCTTCTTTACATTGCACTAAATATTGATTCTCTGCCTTCTTCCACTTTGTCCTTAGAGCTGCGGTATCATCCATGTACCTCTTTTCCCAGTCAACAATGACTGCCTGCTCCTGCTTGAGCTGATCTTCATACTGAGCTATCTTGTCCTCCATATCCTTTATATCTTTTTTTGGCTTTCCCTGAATCTCCATAGGCTGATCACCAAGAGAGCTGTCATGAGCTCCTTGTTTCTGTTCCTTAGGTTTTTGACCTCCTCCATGTATACCTTTATTTGTGATTCAAGTATTTTACTTCTTGCGTTCATCCGCGTCTTCTCGGCCTCGCTAGCTTCATATTTCTTCTGTAATTCCTGGAGTTTTTCTTTTAATCTTGCATTTTCCATCTCTAAAGTTTTGCACTGCTTGTTGATTACTTGAACTTCATTTTCTTTATGTATTATTTGCTCTCTTGCTAGCTTTAATTCTATTGAAAGGTGCTTACTCGTTTCATGTAGTTCATGCTTTTCCTGCATCGCTTTGTCATAGTCATAGTCTTCATCAGCTTCAAGCATGAATTGTTGCGTATCCATTGCTGTTCTTATCATATCTTGCACTACTGGCTTGAGTTGAGCGATATCGACATTCAACCATGTTCTTGGTATGCTTGGAGCTTCTCCGGTTAATACATCTTTTCCTTGCTCTACATGGATAGTCTCGTTGTGTGGTTGTCTGATTTGTAGTTGAATTACCGGTTCCTTTTGTTCTTCTTCTAGGTCAATAGTTTTCGTGGCATCCATGGGGGAGGGTTCTGCCACAACCCTTATCGGTGTGAAGGGTTCTGAGTCTTTGACCGTAGCTTCATTAGGTTCTTCCTTTGGATTCTTGATTGACACCTCTCCTGTAAGCGTTGTTTCCTTGATTTGAATCTTGGAAGTCTCATTGATTCTGATGATATGTGTCCCTGCTTGGTTTACCTCCTTGCTTGCGTTGTCTTGATCGAGGTGGTTGGATTTTTCATTTGTCTTTATGCCCTCTTTTGTTTCATAGTAGTTGACTGCATTAAGTTCCTCCCATTGTCCATTCATCCTTGGATTCACTTTGAATATCTATATTCAATAAGGATGTGTCAGGTTTTTCTTGTGCATCTGAAGATGAGCTTGAATTGTCCAACCCTAATTGTCTGTATCGATTTACCTTGGTGAGCTTCTTTTTTGCATCCATATCTTTGTGGGTCTGCTGGTAATGGTGCCCTTGCACTGGTAAATTAACTTGCCCTTCTATATATTGATGTGTATCTTCCAGAGCTTTAGTTAAGTCCTCTTCGATAATAGGTCTTTGCTCTTCGATCCTGGTCTTTGGAAGTACATGTTCCCTTTTCTTGGCTGGAACTTCGTCTTCTACTTGCTTTACCTCCCTTAATCTCTTTGTGCCTCTCATTTTGGGTTGAGAGCTGGTTTCTGCTTCTTCAACATTTTTGACTCCCTTTTTCTTTCTTGGTACTGCCGTGACTTTGACATACTTAGCCATAGCAGTTGATGAGGGCATTTCTTGCAGGTGCTCTCTAATACCTAAAGCATGATAGATCAAAATGGTCAGAGCTACACTGCCGTTCAGGAACTTCTTGTTATTCCATTGTGTCTTCGCCTCAAATAGCTGCTCCTGTATGTATGGAGTCAGATTAATTTGATTGCCAATCTGTTTGATAGCATGTGAGAGCAGTTGGACAATGATCTTCTGAGGGGCCGTGTATCCATGCATGTTTGGAAAATAGAACTGCTGGTGAATGAGCCGGACCTCTTCTTCAATGTCCACTCGATTGATGTCGGTAAAGGTTCTGGTCTTTGCCCCTCGACTCTCTTCTTTTACTACCGTAGTTCCATCCTTTTCCCATCCAAAAGCTTCCTTAATCAAGTCATGTGTAAATTGGATGACTACCCATCCACCTACTCCATCCATAACTCTAGCCTCTGGCACCAATGCGTCATGTAAAGCTGGCTGTAATGTATTCATGACTTGTGTGCACCTTTGAAAGTCGGGCTTATAGATCGAAAGTTCAAAGTATTTGTGGATACCCGCTTTCTTCATGATGTCAATTGTAGGCGGGCGCTCATGCACCACTTTAAAATCTTGAGACAAAATTGGAAATTGATGATCCGTATCCATGATTTCAATAGTCACCAGGAAGAGGTACTCCCCGGTCGGTTGATTTTCTCTAAACCAATGTCCCTTGGCTTTGGTCACACTTTGGAGAGGAAATTCCAATACTTCCTCCTGAATCGTTGTTTTAGAATCTTCAGAAGCCATCTGCACTTGTAACGAAAAGTGCATTAGCTTCAATAGAAAATATAGCAATTGTGCGGTGCATTGCAGTAACATGTTGTCGTTTTGTCACTCCGTTCCCTTTGCTTCTATAAGTGAGATCTCTTACCACTTATTTTTCTTTTTCTTTTCTGAAAGAAAACAAGGATTAGTATAGCCGAAGCATTTATTTATGTACATAGTATGTCCATTCCTAAGGAAGTTGAAGCTATGACCTATTTCCCACTGGAGAATGTGCACCACTAATTTTATTATGTACATCAAGTGCCGAATGCGTGGCCCTCTAATATGGCCCTATTATGCATACTTTAGGTGCATTCGATACTTCATGAGTGCAATTGGAATCTTCGATGTTCGGGTGGTCCATTCCTTGTTGTTGCTTTGGTTTCCAAATCCATCTCGTGGCCGCATTGTTAGGTTGGGCCTTCTCTTTGGTCTTGTGAGCTTCATGTGTTTCCTTTGTTTCTTCTAATGTCCTAGTGATAGAAGTTTTTCTCTTCATGTTGCTATGACGGGTCTGTCTTGGCTTCATTTTCCGAATGTCACGATGTAATGTATCCTCCTGTTTGCTTATCTCTTGCTTGGCTGCTTGTCTGACTTTCTTTGGAATCCATATCTGTTGTTGTGCCTTCTGAGCTTCAATCAAAGGCTTAGGAAGCCATACTTGCAAGAGTCTTTTTGGTTCGGATTTCGGTGAAGCTGACTTCTTGTCCTCCTTTTTCTCCTCATGAGTTGGTGTTGAGGTTTTTGGTTTCTGCACTTGATCCTTACATACCCATTTGAATTTGACCTTTCCTGGATGCAAGTATTTGATGGTTGTTTTCCAAATTGGTGATCCTTCTATCACGTGAGAAATGCTCAGATTGTTGGTTTCCTTAGTGTCTGGCTGTTCACCAATTGAATAGGATGAATTCACTTCTTCCTTGGGCATGTTAGGGTTTGAGCTGTCGACTTCTTCTAGACTTGCTTTTGAAAGATTGGGGCAAGAATCATGTTCTAAGTGCTCTTCCTTGGGTTCTTCTGCACTCTTGATGTCTTCTGGTTTTTGGGAGGGCTTCTCCCCTAATATACTAAAAATTTCCTTGTATCCTATCTTGGCTGAAATATATCCTTGCGCTAAGTGGATGTTTACCTCATTCTCAATGATCCAATCTTTTCCTAGGATCAAGTCTTCTATTAAGTCTTCATCCTTGCACACTAAGACTCGTTGTTCCATGGAAGAATTTCCTAGGTGAAGGGATACTTTAGTTTCTCCCATGCATTCTATGATTTGAGCTCCGATACCTATCATATGGGCTTTCGTGGGAGTCATAATCGTTTGAAGATCTCGGATGACCGTATTTCGTATGCAACTGAGTCCTGCTCCTGATTCTATCAAGGCATCTATCAATTTGTACTCTGTCTAGCCAATCCCTAGGTTTAGATAAGGCTGTGACATGTAGATATTCGTCGTGTCAGACTTATGGACTTGGTAATTTGCCATAGGGATAGGCTCTTCTCCTTGGAGATACCGTTCGTCTCTTTGCCTAATCCACTCTTTCCGTTTCTTAATACGTTCCAATGCTTCTTGTCGTGCCTCTTCTCTAATCCGTTCTTCCTCTTTCTTCCTATTTTGCGCACCTACGAGACGTGCTAACATGTGATGTGTCAATGGCTCCATGAACCGCTTCACTCTACATCCACTTATGTAGTTAGGAAGAATGTCTCCATCCAGAGTAGCTAGATTAACTGCTCCACTCGTCGAGATCCTATTAATGATTAGAGGTCCATATCCGCGTTTTTGTAACTTTTTGGCATGTTGCTTCAAGGTGTATACCAGGACTAGGTCTCCTTCTTTTAGTCCTTTGTCTTTTATGTGAGCATCATAATATGCCTTTTGCCTTCTCTTGGCCGCATAAATTCTAGCGACAGCCTGCAACCTAGTTTCATGCAGCTTCTCTATTTGGTCTAGTTGTTGGGATAATTCATGTTCGGTCCATTCGTGTTGCTGGGCTACTCTCAAGGTGGGTATCAAAAAATCAATTGGTAAAATTGCGTTCTACCCATACACTAAATTGAATGGGGTAGTTCCAATGGAAGGCTTGTACGCGACTCGAAAGGCCCAAATTGCATGATGCAATTGTTTGTCCCAGTCAGACCTCCCCTTATTGACAATCTTTGTCAACACCGTGCATAACACCTTATTGGAACTTTCCGCTTGACCATTGGCTTGGGGATGCTATGGGGCTGATTTTTTATGTATCACTAAAAACTCATTCAGAGACTCTATCACTTCATTAATGAAGTGCGTTCCTCGGTCACTCACAATCTCAATTGGTAATCCGAAACGAGTGAATATATGCTCAAAAAGAAACTTAGCCGTGGTTTGAGCATCGTTCTTTCTAGTAGCCTTTGCCTCTACCCATTTTGTCAGATAATCGGTGGCTACTATGATATACTCGGCATGTGACCCTCTGGCCGGTGGGTTGATGGGTCCTATGAAATCAATACCCCATTTAGAAAATGCTCTAGCACAAACCATAGGTCTTAATGGCATGTCATCTCTCTGAATTGGGTATTTAGCCCTTTGGCATGTCTCGCAGCTTCGTGCATAGGTCTCTACATCCATATGTAAAGTTGGCCACCACAAGCCCGCAAAGAGGATCATTTTCACGGTTCTCTTGGCTGAAAAATGACCTCCTTCCGCACCTGCGTGTGCCATCTTTAATACGGGTAAATATTCTCCTTCATGCACACATAATCGTAATTGGTTATCTTTTCCTCTCCTAAACAAATGTCTTCCCATAAGTACGTAATCCTTGCTCATTTCCTCTAGGGATCGTTTTCTTGCCAGGCTAACTCCTTCCTCGTGCTCTCTTGTCTTTAGGAATTTGTCCAATGTTTTGCTCCAATTGGGTGCTATCGTTGAGAAAGGTATGGATGTATGATCCTCAGGGATGGTCTCTTGGCATTCTGCGCAGTTACTTACATAATCATGGACATCCTTAGGCATGTCAGGCCAATATACTCCTAATCGCTTTAACTCCCTAATAGTTCCATGAGTTCCTTTGTGTGTCCTCCATTTGTTCACATGTGCTTGTTCAATCAGCTTCAATTGTTTGTATTTCTCAACACATCTTAGCAATACACCATTGGGTTTCTTATAGTACACACTACCCGCAATAATGTGCAAATTCCTTGACTGTAAGATTTCCATTTTATTCTCTTTATTGATTAAGTGTTGTGGGCCATGATTGAGTATCGGGATTAGTTTCTCTGCCCACTTTGGACACACTTCCAAATTAGACAAATAAGTGTCTGGCAGATCATCGGGTACTCCACTTGGTGGTTCTCCGTGTGTCAACCTAGAAAGGTGATCTGCTCTTACATGTGTATTTCCCTTTTTCACTATCACTTCAAAGTCGAACTCCATCAATAGTAGAAACCATCTTACCAATCTTCCCGTGTTACAGGGCTTATTGACTAGGTACAATAAAGCCTTATGGTCTATGAAGAACTTGAAATTGTTGGCTAAGAGGTAGTGTCTGAATTTCTTCACTGCATAGACCATTCCTAATCCTTCTCACTCGGTAATTGTATAATTCCTCTCAGCTTGGTTCAATTGTCTACTCACATAGGCAATTGGGTGATCTAACTTCCCGTCATCGGCTGGCTCGGCTAAGATACAACCTATTGCGTAATTAGAAGCGTCAACATGGATTGTAAAGGCTTGTTCCAATTCGTTGTTTTCAGAATTGGAGCTGTGCTCAATCGCTTCTTTAAATCATTGAATGCCTTCTCGCATTCCTCTGTCCAAGTGAATCGAGTTAAGAGTCCATACAAGGGTTTGACAATTATGGCATACATGTGTATAAATCGTCAGTAATATCCACAGTGCCCCATAAATGCTTGCACCTCTTTCACATTCTTAGGTCTAGGAAGCTCTAAAATGACCTTAATCTTGTATTCATCCGTGGAAATTCCATTTCTAGAGACTATGTGTCCTAAGATCTTCCCTTGTCTTACCATGAAGACACACTTCTTTGGGTTCAGGCAGACTTTATATTGTCGACATTTATTAAATATCTTCTGCAATTCAAGAATGTGGTCTTGCCTTTGTTTTGAATATGTACATAGGTCATCTACATACACTTCCATGCTCTTCTTTAGGAACTCTTTGAAAACATGACACATCAATCGTTGGAAAGTAGCAAGCGCATTAGTGAGTCCGAAAGTCATCACTCGGAAAGCATAGACTCCCCATTCAATTGCGAACGCGGTCTTATGTTGATCCTCTGTAGCTATGGTTACTTGGTTGTATCCAGAGAATCCATCTAAGAAGCTGTAGACTTCTTTCCCTGCAACTCTTTCCAATAGATGGTCAGTGATGGGTAATGGGTAGCTGTCACGTATGGTGGCTGCATTGACCTTTTTCAAGTTAATGCACACTCTCAGTTTTCCGTTCTTCTTAGGCACAACTACTAGTGGCGATACCCACTTGGTGTGCTCTATTTTGTATATGAATCCTGCCGCTAGTAGCTTGTCTATCTCTTCTTTAATTTTAGCTGCATAGACCTCATTGTATGTATAAGGGCGTTGTTTCGATGGTTTTGCCTCAACCATCATTGGTATTCTATGAGAGCAAATCAAGGGTTCCACACCCTTGAGATCCTTATATGTCCATGCGAATACATCTCGATATTCTCGGATCAATTGTATTAATCCTTCTTCCTCCTCCATTGACACATCTTTACCTATGTATGTACATCTTTCTTCTCCATCTTCCACTGGTACTATGATTTTTTTTGTTTGTCCTTTGTTGTCGTACGCCTCTCCTTCTCGAGCCTCTCTCTTAGGCATTTGAATGGCTATCTTTCTCTCTTCTACTTCGTATGTTTTAAAATGCTCTGGAACCTCAAAAAGATCTGGATTTGGTCCAATTTTACTCATTCTTTCCTCTTTCTCTTGTGCTATGGGGGCGGCTTCTATTGCCAGGATCTTGGTTGGTTCCTGCTTCTCTTTGGTTCGAATGGTGTCTAGATAGATCTCTTCTGAATCGAATTCTGGTTCCATTTCTATACTCTCATATTCCTCTTTCCACTCTTTTTCTACGATTTCCCCTGCTTCTACTTCTTGAAGGACAACCATGCACAAATTTACATCGTAGCCTTCTTCCTCTATGCACTCATTCATAGTTAGGACTTCCTCATTCACACATACATCCAAGGTGGCTAAGATTTCCATCCATCCATGCGGTTCAAAGGTTTCATCGGGAAAGATTTGAGGCATATACATTGGGTCCTCTACCGGTCGATAGTTAGGATGTCCTATTGGCCACAGCTGCCTTTTATTGTCCTCCTTCTTGGCTTCCTTACACATCCATAATTGGGCGTCCTCATACTTCCAAGATTGATCGCTTGATCCAGCGCTATGAATAGATAGGTCATCTTCCTCCTTGTGTATGGGATTCCATTGTAGTGGAGGGACATCTCGATATGCAAATGTATGCAAGTTTATCTTGGTGGTATTTCCTTGATGTTGCAGGTATAATGAATCTCGTCCCCAATCTTGCACTACCCGCATTTGTCTCATGAAAGGTCGTCCTAATATCATTTCGTAATTGTTAGCCTTTTCGAATTTACAAATGGCTAATGTGTGTTCAAATTCAACTCCACAGGTGGTTAATTTGATCCTTTCTAATATTCCTAAGGGTTTTTGTACATGACCGTCTGCTGATTGGAGCTTCATGCGTGTGGGTCGTAAAGCAGGCTTTCCCCATTTCTCCCAAATTTCCTTGGTGGCAATTCCTACTCCAGCTCCTATGTCTAGTATAGCCTTGGTCATGTACCCATTGTAAGTGACAGGTAGGCATGTATTACCTTCGTCCCCTTCACTAAATTCTCCTACCTTATCTACTGGGATTTGTATCTTAGATGGGTTTTCTTTTTCCTTGTTTTCCTTTTTGCCCTTCTCTTGCCCTAATTCCAGTTGATTCGCTAATTTAACCCGAAGTAATTCTTCCACAGTTAGTTTGCATTGTACTTTCGTCTTCTTAAGTTCCGTTAGATTGTGTGAATTCTTTTCTGAGTTTCCTTTTCCTTTTCCGTGTACTGTGGGTGCTCGGATTATCATGGATTCCTTTTCGTATTCTCCCATGTAATTTGGTAAGGTTGAAATGCTCTGAACTTCTTCTCTATGTCGGTCTAGTCTTGATACTTCCTCATATACTTCTTCCATGTTGGGGTTTGGTTGATACATTTCCACATCTATTTCCTCAAAAGGAGGCTTAGTCACTTCATTCTTCTTTCAATGTTCTTCTCGGATTCTATTCCATAACTCTTTTGGCCAATCAACCTCTAAGTTAGGTATTGTTGACATAGGTTCGTCCTGGGTTGTCACTCGCTCACACTTGCCATCCTTCTCTTTAAGTTCTTTATCCTTGGCTTTGACACACTCCTTGTATTGATCATCTGCTATCCTCATCTCTGGAAGGGCTGGGATAGTCTTTTCTAGGGTTGCTTGTGCTGCCTCTATAAGTTTCCGACATATCGCAAGCCTCTCTTTTTCTAATTCTCCTTGTGGGTAAAGTTTGTCGTGTTGTTCCACATTCGGTCCAGTCTTAATTCTAGATTGGTAAGCTTTCAACCACATGTCTAAGTCGTCGGGTTTTGGGTCAGCTAGAATTGATCCTGGTTTCTCTGCTTCACGGATAAGCGGTGGAATGGAACTTCCTCTCGAATCTCAGGTTCTTTATGCTCTTTCTTACTTCTGGTTTGCTTCTTATTGTCTTGAATCTTGTTTTTCATCCATTTATGTTTGAGCTTCTCTCTTCTTTCCTTCCACTTTTGCACTTTTGTGTTCGGGGTACTCTCACGTGGGTCCTAAGAGTCTTCTACTATTTGGATTTTGGGACTTACAGTTCCATTACTTTCTTGTTCCCGTTCTGTTTGTTTTCCTTTTTGTTCTTTCGTTTGAGCTCGGGTAATGGCCTTTAAAGGCACTGTGTATTCCTTATCACCTCCAAGTGCTTCTATCACTTCAATTACATTAATAGGTGTAGTGTCTTGGACTTTGGTGGGATTCTTTGGGCAGTCTCTGAAAAGATGTTCCTTCGCGCAATCATTGCAATATCCTTCCCAAGTCCTACGGGGTGGTGGATTGTAAGGCCGAGGACATTATCTAATAAAATGGTCTCCTCCGCATCTATAACAAGGTCCTCTCGGCACAGGTGGTCTAATGGGTGGTCTTCCGGGTTGTTGTGCTTTGGGTGCAGTATACATTAAAGTTGCTATCTCCATTCCATAAGCCTGATCATAGCCTTCATATCCATAGTATGTCGAATCATATGCTGGTTCGTACTCCAACATGTTGGCTTCATCGGGATAGTAATCTCCTGGGGGTAGTTCATATCCAGGGTTTGCTGATTCCACACTGGTCATCGTTGAGGCTGGCACTATGGCTCTTTCCAAATTTTCTTCGGGCTGGGCATACTTTACAGGTACCACATGCTGAAGATGTGGAGGTTGTGGTCCCAACACTGGTTGAGGGTTTCCAAATTGTGCTGGTTCATATGGTCTGGGAACTCCTGCCAGTGTTGGGTAGGAATTCTATTTGGGCATATCTCTACCTGGCTCTCTAGGTGGATATCCATATGGTCGATACTGAGGCGGTTGGAGGGGCCATGCCTGCCTATTGAATGGACAGTTTTCCATGGTGTGATTGGTGTTTTTTTGTTCTATGTGGCAATAGAAGGCAGTTCCTTGATGGGGTTGTCTGTTGTAAGGATATGTCTGAGGTATACGAGTTCCTCCTCGCACACACATGTGTGTGGGGTGATCTCCTCCACATAGACTACATCTTCGTAACATAGGCACTCTTAAGGCTGGGTGTTGGTAATTTCTTTGTCCTTGGACTCCCAATTTCTTTGCTACTAGCTCCGCTAATTCCTCCACTTTACTGGAGTTGGATGTAATAGTACTCCGAGAGTCTTCTGATTTAGTGGGGTTGGGCGTGCTCTTGAGATCTTCAGCTAGATTGTCTTCTAGGTCAATGCACTCTTGAAGACACTCACTCAGGGTTTGTATCCTCTTCACGTAAACTAGCGTTCTTAGGGTTCCATTCGTGAGTCCATCCAAAAATAATGAAATCATTTTTTGTTGAGTGGGTCTTTCCGTAGCTGGGCATCTATCAACATACTGTTTGAATCTTCTAGCGGCCGTTTTCACAGTTTCATTAGGGTTATGTTTAAATCTATGGATTAGAGATGCAGAATTGTGTTTAATCCCTCTCTTAGTGAATTCCTCAATGAATTCTCAAAAAAACTGCTCCATATTTCCAAATTGGTTGGGGTCTAATGGCTGGAACCAAGTCAGAGCCGTTCCTGTGAGGGTGAGTCCGAAGGACTCATACTGCACAAAGAAGTCGTCTACTTGTTCTGCCCTAAGGACTTGTTTAAATTCAGCAATGTGATCATATGGTTCTCCCAATCCGTCATAATGATTTCTCACGCATTTGGCCACCTGAATCGGTCTCAATCTTCTCATTGGTTCTGGTTGTCTAGGCATTACAGGGAAGGCAGGAACCGCTGGTCTAACTGGGGGTATTCCAGGCTGTACTCCCATTGGTGGTCGTGGTCTTACCGGTGGTTGGTATTGATTACCTACTCCAGGGTGGGTCTGATTGTGTGGTTGCACTCCTGGAGTAGCGAATTGTACATGAGTTCAGTTTGGAACATTCCGTTGGCTAGTTTGTCCCGACATGGTGTGCTCTGCCTCTTGTTGGGTTCCAAAGGGGTTCTGAGAGGTGGTTGCCTGCTCTCGCTAAGGGAATACAGGCAAACCCATGTATTTCAGTTGAGCCCTGTCTATGGCATCTACCAACCAGTACCTTCTCTGATTTTTGTCTAGGTATGTTATTCTAGTCTTTTCTTCTGGATCCTTTAGTTCCTCAAATGTCATAGGGCTTTCTTCTCTTCCTTGGACAGGTGAGTCTGTTTGAAGCAACAAGTCCAAACCATGGATCAAATAGACTTCCAATAGGTAGTCGTCTTGAGGAATCAAGTCTCCTCTCAAGACTCGCGTCACTTGGGACTTGCCTCTAGGGGTTTTCACTAACTCCTCAGGGTTTGGTCTCCCTGAGTTTTCTTGTCCCACCAGCTCTTCTCTCTCATTGATCGAATCAGGGTATTCAATCACTATGTATATGTGACCCAGTTTGTCCATGTATGCTCCTCCCTCATACTTAACAGCCGGTCTGGGCACAATTGTTGCATCCATGGAAGTCACCATCCTAGCCACAAATGTGTTTAAGCCATCCAGATAGATGGGAATCTCCTGGGCATTGGTAGAAACGTACTGTAAAGAAGTGCGATACTCCCCTTCTACAATGGTCATGAAGTTTCTACTGGGAGTGGAGCATTGCATGTCTTCTGAAGCCATGGGTATCTCCTCCTCTGAGTCACTAGAGGTGTCTGAATAGACAGAGAAGTGACTGACTTGAGCGGCACTTCCAACAGAAGATATGACACTTCTTCGGCTACTTAGCACCCTTCCTGACCTCAAGTTCATTCACCCTCTTGGAGCTCTCTAGATCTCTAAAGCTCTCCCTAAGTGGCTCTCACAAAGCCTCAAGTTTGCCCTTCAAAATGCTTCAAATACTCTAGGCGATACCACTTTAGGCGATACCAAACTGTCCACGATACGATACCTGAAACCTAGGCGATACGATACTGTAGCAACATGCGATACCATACCGTTGTTGGGCATGATACGATACTGGCTATCTTGGTGATACGATACCTCCAGAGTAGACGATATGATACCGAGCCTAGTCACGATATGATACCTATGGGTTCCACGATACGATACCAGAAAATTGGGCGATACGATACTCTCTGGCCGATACGATACCAGGAATTCTCGCGATACGATACTAAAACTGGGACAATACGATACTGAGAATCCAGACGATACGATACCAAAAAGGGCACGATACGATACTAGAATTTGGCCCGATACGATACCTGAGTAATGCACGATACGATACTGACCTTCTCACAGATACGATATCACAGCAAGTGACGATATGATACCAAAATGGTATCGTGATACGACACCGAAATGAGAGACGATACGATACTTGAGGGCGGCACGATACGATACTATTGCAGGTGGCGATACGATACCACCGACCTGAGCGATACGATACTGGATGCTCTGGTAATACGATACTAGAGTAGGGGATGATACGATACTAGCAATTATGCGATACGATACCACATAACTGCATGATACAATATCACTGCAAGTGGCGATACCATACCATCGACTTGCACGATACGATACTAGTATGGTATCGTGATACAATACTAGACACGACGTGATACGATACCAAAAGTGGACCGCGAGACGATACCACTTTGGTAAAGTGCGATCACGATACCAACCTGGCGATACGATACCACAAGTGGTATCGCGATACCAAGGCTGGTAACCGACGATATGATACTTTGACGAGTATCGCGATACAAGGGAATTTTTGGTATCACGATACCAGAAACTCAATTGATTACGATACTCCAGCCAAAATATCTCCAAATTCAAAATTTTTTGTTTCCCCTTGCTCTTCTCTCACCCCTCTTGACTGCTAGCCTACTGTCTCACTCCAAGAAGCTCAAAAAATACTCTGTCCCTCCCCGCGATACCAGTTGCACAAGTGATCACATTTTTGTGTCCTTCTAAAGTGTTTTTGTCAATGAAATATTATGAAATCTTACCTCTGTGCTGTCTTGCTTGCACCTTGAGCTCAATAACTAGCTTTGATAGCTTGGAAAGCACGATATCACTCCCACGATACCGATCGCTGCTCTCACACGATACTGCTTTCTGAATAATTGAGAAATGAACTAAAATTTTTGGTTTTATACTTTGTGGTGACTGAAACTGAACTACACTAATGTGGCAAATTTTTTGGGATTTTTCTTGGTGGTCTTGGCTTACTCCTACTCCACTCCTCTTCTCCTAACCTAACCCTAACTCTTCCTTCTCTCCCTTCCTACTAACCCTAAACCTAAAATCTCATTACACACACCTCCTGGATGTGAAGTAACAAGTGCTGAAGTGGTGGACTACTTGCCACTAAACGAGTTCACTTCTACAATTACGATTTCATCACACTCGAGCTATAACCATCACGAAGGCACCTTGTCTGAGTGTTCCCCGGCAACGATGCCAAAAACGTGTGTACTTAAGTCAAGAAGACTTAAGGACTTGTGCCAAAGAGACTAAATCTCATTTGCCACACAAGTGCGTATAGTGGGGAATTGACACACGCTTATTTGTCAATCCGATGAAACGACCTAGCCAAGTGTATGAGGACATGTGCACACGTGATGGAAAATGAAGTGGTTCAGCTTATATGTGTGAGAAAGGACTAATCCACCTCTCTAACTCACTGAAATATTGAAAGTGTCTATCGCGATACCACTTACAATAGTTTTCACTAAATCGAGGATTTGTCCCAACTCCAAACTCCGAATATAGTCAATAGTGGACTCATTTTGAAGCTCTCGACGAGATGCATCTATTGGAGGTGGTCTCACTCGATGCTTCAAGTTATGGCCAAAAGAGTGAATGGCATGAAGCACACACGCTCACTCCACAACTCGTACAAGCTCATACACACACTACAATAGCTCAAAAACAGTGGGGAGCGGTAGACAACAGTCTTACACACACATTCCAAGCACTACACACACATAGAAGATCAAAGAGAAGATGAAAATATGCAAGAAAGAAGCAAATTCGAAAATCAGGAGCTCTCCTTCTTCACAATGGCAAAAAGTCTCTACAAAGAGTCACAAAGTGACTTATATACATGTGCCCTAAAATTGGTCCTTTCACACAAGAGACCGGCACTTTATTACCTAAAAGGTGAATTTCCTACTAATTTACAAGGAATATATTACAATGAGTTGGGAATATGCATCTAGCGGACTCCTCTAGTACATTTACATGGCTTGAGGGAATTCCCTAAGACTTTGAAGAAGAAAAAAATATGCCCATTAATTTGAAATTTTTGGGGCTCCTACCTAAAAGGTGAATTTCCTACTAATTTATAAGGAATATATTACAATGAGTTGGGAATATGCATCTAGCGGACTCCTCTAGTACATTTACATGGCTTGAGGGAATTCCCTAAGACTTTGAAGAAGAAAAAAATATGCCCATTAATTTGAAATTTTTGGGGCTCCTTTTTTCTGCCTCTTTTCTCTGCAACAATTTGCATCATTATTTGGGCGCTCAGTTTATGCAAGTTGATGGCAGAATAGCTTTGTGCCAAACAAAATATATTGACATATTATTGCAATGTTTTGGCCTTGAAGACTGCAAACCTATTGCCACTCTTATGGAGACATGTTTACGATTGAGTCTTCATGATGCTAGAGATGTATTTGATGATGTTTTGTATTAATAAGCTATTGGATGCTTGATTTACTTATGCATTAATTGGTTAGACATTCAGTTTGCTGTCTCACAGATGAGCACGTTTATGCATTACCCAAGTGTCAAGCATTGGCAGGCAGTTAAACTCATCTTTCGCTACTTGAGTGGTACCTAGCTACTTGGCTTGTTTTATCCCAAGGGGGGGATCACTATTGCTAGATTTACATGCTTTTTCTGACTCTGCCTGGGCTGGTTCCTATGACATTTGTGTGTCCACTAGTGGTTTTTTCTTCGTGCTTGGTAGCTCATGCATATCTTGGTTGAGCAAAAAGCAACCTATTGTGGCCACTTCTAGTTGTGAAGCTAAGTGTAGGGCAATCTTCATAACGACTGTTGAGTGTGTGTGGCTCAGATGCCTTATGGCTGATTTGGGTGTTGGCCAATCTTCTGTCGCCACTATCTTCATCGACAGTTAGAGTACATTGGAAGTTGCGAGGAACCGTGTGTTCCATGCTCAAACTAAGCACATTGAGGTGCACTATCATTATGTGAGGGAGAGGTTCTTGGCTAGAGAGATCAGTTTGGCATATGTACCCACATAGGAGAACCTTGCAGACCTTTTCACAAAGGCTTTGACTAGGGAGAAGTTTGAAGCTTTCCACAAAATGAAGACACAAGGACTACCGGGGCACTTTTTTCCCTCTTTAGGAGGTTTGTTTTCCCAACTTGTATATAGGCCTATAAAACTAACGGGTCATTTATCTTTGTACATTCTAGTGGTAATACATTTAGTATTGTGTGTTGTGCTCCATGCCTCTTCTTCTTCCTTGTGTTGTTTGCATGCTTTTGCAGACCTCAAACTCCAATAATTATCTCCATGATTGGCCAACTTGTGTATGGCCTCTAATTACCTAGAGTGTTGGAGATAGACGTCTGCGAAAGCACGCAAACAACACAAGGAAGGAGAAGAAGCTTGGAGCACAACACACAATACTGAATGTTTTACTAGAGATTGCACAGAGATAAGTAGCCCGTTACGGCAATATGCATATATACAAGCCAAGGGAAAAAACCTCCTAAAGAGGGAAAAAAGTGCCCCGGTAGTCTTAGAGTGTTCACACACATCACTACCTAAATATATCAACAAATCCCCCCTGGGAGTGATGCGGTGAACAAGGAACTGACACTCATGTATAAGGAAGTGCCAAGCTATGTGGAAATCACTCCACAAAAGCAAGTAAGCCCAAAGCTTTGTGGAAAGCTTCAAACTTCTCCCTAGGCAGAGCCTTCATGAAAAGATCTAATATGTTCTCCTGCGTGGGCACATATGCCAAGCTGATCTCCCCAGCAGAGAATCTCTCCCTGACATAGTGATAATGCACCTCAATGTGCTTAGTGCGAGCATGGAACACAGGGTTCCTCGCAACCGCCAATGCGCTGTGACTGTCAATGAAGATGGGGGTGGCAGAAGACTGACCAACACCCAAATCAGCCATAAGGTGTCTGAGCCACACACACTCAACAGTAGCTGTGAAAGCTTCCCTATACTTAGCCTCACAACTGGAAGTGGCCACAGTAGGCTCCTTCTTTCTCAACCAAGATATACATGAGCTACCAAGCATGAAGCAAAAGCCACTAGTGGACACACGAGCGTCATAACAACCAGCCCAGTCTGAGTTAGAAAAAACATGGAAATCTCGCCGTAGTGATCCCCCCTTGGGATAAAACAACCCAAATAGCCGAGTACCACTCAAGTAGCAAAAGATGCGCTTAACCATCTGCTAATGCTTGACACCTGGGCAATGCATAAACCTGCTCATCTATGAGACAACAAACTGAATATTTGGCCGAGTAATGCATAAGTAAATCGGGCATCCAACAGCCCGCTGATAGAGGATATCATCAAGTGCATCTCCAGCATCATGAAGACTCAATCGTAAACCTGTCTCCATAGGGGTGGCAATAGGCTTACAATCTTCAAGGCCAAAACATTGCAATAATGTGTCAATATATTTCGTTTGACACAAAGCCATCCCACCATCAACTTGCATAAACTGAATGCCCAAATAGTGATGCAAATGCCTCAAATCAGAC
Source organism: Ceratopteris richardii (assembly GCA_020310875.1). Taxonomy (NCBI): domain Eukaryota; kingdom Viridiplantae; phylum Streptophyta; class Polypodiopsida; order Polypodiales; family Pteridaceae; genus Ceratopteris; species Ceratopteris richardii. The sequence continues at coordinate 128,642,520 of CM035427.1, forward strand.
ATCTCAAATGAGGCATAAGTTATCAGCTTTGAAATCAGCAATATGATTCTCAATAGGACCAGTGAGTAGCATGGCATCAACATAAAGCACAATGATCAAAAGTACATCATTAGCACGCTTAACATATAAGGTGCTTTCAGTTGGACTGTTCTCAAAACCATTTGCAATCAGATAGGCATGTATCTTTTCATACCAAGCACGTGGTGCTTGCTTTAAACCATATAATGCCATCTTTATCCTGCACACCTGGTTTTCATGCCCTTTTTGCAAAAGCCACAAGGCTAGAAAATATACACTTCTTCATGCAAGTCACCATTTAGAAATGCAGTTTTAATGTCCAACTGATGTACATTCCAACCATGATGGGTTGCAAGTGCACAAAATGCTCTGAACAGTAGTCATACAACATGTAGGTGCAAAGGTCTCATCAAAATCAATGCCTCTTTCCTGTGCATAACCCTTTGCAACAAGCTTAGCATTATACTTGTCAATTGTTCCATCAGACTTATGCTTCAACTTGTAAACCCACTTAGTGCCAATGGCCTTCTTGCTAGGAGGCAAGTCACATAAAGACCAAGTGCCGTTCTTCATTATAGCATCATATTCAGATTGCATAGCAGCCATGCAATTTTCTGAATTTTGTGCTTCATCAAATGAAACAGGCTTATTCTCATCATAGAGACTAGATGCAGCCATATCATAGCAATCTGATGCAAAAGAGGCACTATGAGAGCTTGATCGAGTACGATATGACAGAGGTGCATCTAATTTGCTATCATGCAAAGTTTGCACCAGCCATTTTGACATAATTTTTGCCTCCTCAATGTCAGCTCTCTCATCAACAAGTGCATCATGTAAATCTGCATAAAAAATGGGATGATCTACATCATCACATGAAACCTGCAAAGGCTAAGAAGTTGCCTCATTAAGACTAGCACTAGACTCTCCACCTCTAAAAAGAGGCAGCAAAGTATCATACATGTCTTTGGAGCTAACAGATGTCTCCTTAGTACATGAAAGCAATGGCTGAATAACATCTTCCACAAAAACAACATCATGGCTAACTAGAATGCGTTTAGTCTATGGATGATACAGACGATAGCCTTTACTTTCAGAACTCTACCCAACAAAAATACATTTTATTGATTTATCATCCAATTTTCTGCGATGTTGTTCAAGCACTAATGCATATGCCAAACAACCAAAAACACGCAGATGTGCAATAGATGGCTTGCAATCATGCCAAGCCTCATATGGAGTGATAGATTGCAGCGCTTTAGTGGGACACCTGTTAAGTACATATGTTGCACACATGATAGCCTCAAGCCAGAAACAATGGTAAAGCCTGACTCTTGACCATACGCCTCGCCATCTCCATGAGTGACCTGTTCTTCCATTCAGCAACTCCATTCTATTGAGGTGTATACGACACTGTACACTGGTGTTTTATCCCACATTCAGCCAGAAATGCATTAAAATTAGAATACATATATTCCCCCCCCTCGATCAGAATGGAGGATGCCCATTTTACATGCTGACAGATTTTCATCCGAAACTAAAAACTGTTTGAAGCACATGAACACTTCGGACTTTGCCTTCAGTGGATATACCCATGCATGCCTAGAAAAATCATCGATGAAAGTCACGAAGTAAATATAATTCCCAAAAGAAGGTGTATGCATAGGACCACAAACATCACTATGTACAAGCTGCAACTTCTGAGTAGCCCAAACTGAACCATCTTTTGGAAAGGACGAATGCTGCAAATACAGCCTTCACAAACATGTTTTCCAGGTGCCTCAAGTTTGGGCAAAGAGGACACCATTTCAGATTTCTACAGACGTAGCAAACTAGCAAAATTCAGATGATCAAAGCGTGCATGCCAAAGCTTTGCATCTGACATAGCCTGAGAATCATGTAGTGCACATGCCAAATCATTTACAGATCTTTCATAGTCTATGAGCTTATACAGCCCACGACATAGAATGCTAGAAGCAATAATCACGCCGCCATTTGACAGATCATGAACTGTACATCCGTCATCAACAAATTTCATAATCAAGCCAATCTTGGCTAATGCAAAAACTGATAACAAATTTTTCTTGATCCCTGGCACAAACAAAGCATCCGACAAAGTGGAAGAACTACCATCAACAATAGTCAAAATGATCTTACCAACTCCCATAACAGGATAAGAGGAGTTGTTGGTGCATGTAACAGTATTCCCTGTAGGGGCAGGCTCGAGTGAAGAGAAGAAACTACACTGGGAGGTAATATGTATGGTCACCCCACTGTCAAAGTACCAAACATCTGAGTCTACTCAAGACATGGGCTGACCATGAGAAGATGGGTCAAAACTGCAAACAATAGTAAACACCCATTCTTCTTCCTGCACAAGATTAGCAGACTCCGTTTTTGGTGTAGAGGCCTCTACAACAACCATTCCAGCCTCTTTCTTCTTTGACTCTTTAGCAGCCAGTTTTGGAGAGTTCTTTATGATATGATCATTCCCTTTACAGTACTTGCAAAACAATTTCCGCTTTTCTGATTTCTTTTCATCTTTATCTTCCTTCTTCGAATGTGCAACATTTGCATATTTCTGCTTACTAGTTGAAGAGCTCCATTTTCCTTTGCCCTTCTGACTAGCCAGGAAAGCTTGATTTGCAACACGCATAATGGACCTGTTTTGCTTGGACTGATCTTCTTGCAATAGAACAGAGACTAACTCCTCAAATGACAAGGCATTTTGATTGCCTTTCATAATTAACCAAAGAGTAGAAGCAAAACTCTGATATGAATAAGGAAGACCATTCAAGACGGTCTGCACAAGTGAGCTATCTGGTATAACCTCATCAGTAGAAATCAACTGTTCCTTCAAGTCTTTGATCGTTATTTAAAAACTGTCCATGGAATCACCTTCATTCATGTGCTCACTTTCCAACTGTTTTCGGAGGAAAGCAACACGAGCCTCATCCCTAGCTTGGTACAATGTGGCAAGTGTATCCCAAGCATCCTTAGTTGTTCTACAAGAGCGAATGTGAGGAATAATGGCACGTTTGACAGACAAAGCTCTCAATGCATGTGCTTGGGTATCTCTACCATCCAAACGAGTCTGCTCTACTGTAGGTGCAGCAGAAACTGCAGCACGAATAGGAGTATGCAGAATATCATCATCTTCGACACCTTGTGCCTCAACTTCCATACCTGCAGTTGTAACAGTTGCAGGTGTGACAGGATGTTTTTCAACACCCTGCACAATGTTCCACAGTCCTTTTGCAACCAATATATGTCGCATCATATAAGCCCATAACGGGTAGTTGGTACCATCCAACTTATCCTCAACAACCAACATACGGAATACATCACTGCTTTCAGCCATGGCCGGTGACTAAAATACCTTAATGCAAAAAATTGATTGTATCTCAAAAAGTTGAACAGAACTACCCAAACGAATTCTGCTAGACCTGTAGTAGACTTTGAGACGCTTATACTGGCGAACAAAAACTTGTATATACTTTGGCACAAAAAGACAAAACAGCCTGCACAAGCGGTATGATAGTGCATTCAGAGGTCAAAACGAGTTCAAATCGTGATTTCGGCACCATAGAGCGAGGCCGTTTTGATCTTCGAAACACCTTGAGTATGCTCACCAAATTTCGTGCAATTCTAAGATTGCAACCAGAGGAGTGTCGACGACGCCCTAGATGAAGCGACGACTTGCTCTGATACCAATTGTTGGAGATAGACGTCTGTGGAAGCACGCGAACAACAACACAACACACAATACTAAATGTATTACTAGAGAATGCACAAAGATAAGTAGCCCGTAAGGGCAATAGCCCGTCCTAGAGTGTTCAGACACATCACTACCTAAATATATCAACACAGAGATCATGTAAGATTGAGCTTGTGATTGTTAGTTTGTCTTCATAATTATGATCCATGTGATGAAATCCATTGTGGATTTCTTAGGTTTTGAAATTTCTCTAAGCATTGATTTAGGGATTTTTCCAAAATTGGACTTGGATTAGAGATAGGTGCATGAGTGATTGATTGAAATTGGACATGCATGTAGGAATTGAAGCATTTCATCTTGAATGATAAGTGTTTAGGAGCTTGTACATTGCATACGAATGTGAGAACTTGGCATTGAACAATGAAAGTGATCATGTGAACTTGCACTTGTTGGATTGGACTTATTATTATTTGTCTTGTTAAACTTTGAAAGAGCACACATCACATTTGTTTTTACATGACAGTGAGAGAAGATTAGCATATTAAAAATCTTTGAAAGCATATCTATTTAGAAATATTGGAACCATGCAAATCCATTCAAATAGCTTGAAAAGTAAAAAATTATAGTTTGTAATAGCTTTAGAGATTCGCACGGATGATCTTCCACACTTTTTGCACATTTTTGGGCCATTAGATCTTGCTAAATCTAATGGTAAAGTGCATTTTGGGCTGATCTCAAGAAGGGAGAATGTGTTTCATCCTCTCATACGATGGCATAGGATAAAAGGCGCAAGATCTTCTAGGATCCAAAGGCTCCAGTCAATTTGAGACATAGGATCTCTTTTAGATACAATGGACAAGAATTAAGGCGCCCAAGATATGCAAGATTCAATCATAGCCATCCGATCGAGAATAGCATCCTAGGGCTCATATCAAAAGGCGCTTTCTTGGAGGCTTCTAAGATCTAAGCCATACATTTTCAAAATAATCCAAGGGCCCAAATGTAGTCTTGCCTTGACTTTTGCCATTCAACCTTATCCTTTGGATTTTTGAGCCAACCCAAGGGCTCTTATTCATTTGCAAGCCTTTCAAAACCATTCAAATGAGCAGAACCATGAATTCTTGATGGTTTCTTCCTCTTTGACCACACAAAAACAAGGGAAGCATATGCCTAGTCCATGTGATTAAGAAACTAGATTGTGTGCACCAGCCTCTTCTCATTGGTCCATTACTAATCACTCCTTAATCTAAAAGGCCCATGCATGGTTCATTTTTTTCCATAATGCATTTAACTTTTTGTTATCTTCATAATATTTATACTACATATCATTTGTAATGACTTCTTGGGATTCAAAGATTATTGATTCGGATTCTTGAGGAACGTTGTCTTCGATTATTCAACACTTTTAGTTCTTGGACTTGGCTTTCTTTGAACAATTACTTCTCGCATTGAACTGCTTGTTTGATAACATCATCCAAGGTATCTCCTTGAGGCATGGATAGCAAGAGATAGTTCACTTCATCTTTGGGGCCACTTTAAAATTGACTAATTAGGTATTTTTCTTGATATGTAGATCCACAAAATAATATCTTGAAATTTGAGGCATAGATTGAAATTGATCGATCATCTTATCGTAACAATCTTTTCAGCTCTTGGACATGTCCTATCAAGTCCTTTATGGTAGATTGAATTTCTTTGCATAAGGAATCCATAGTTCTTAGTCTTGATGAAGGTAGTCTTGCCAAAATGTCATGGATTAGATTGTGCCCTTTGACTGGACTAGAAAAGGTTTCAGAATTATGCTTCTGATTATAAGTTCGCACACACACAAGGGAAATGATATAAGAATATGTAATTGATACAAGAAGTCCTACAACTCGAGATTGATAGGTATGGATATCTAGAGTAGACGGAATACAAGGGACACCACTACTTGAGACCATAGGTATGAAACACGATATCTAAATTACAAGAACTCCCATACAAGAAGTATCTTGACAAGATCTTGTACTATGGGATTAAAAAAGGACAAGAAAAGATGTCCAAGAACTAGACTAATCAAACTAAAACAAGGAACATGGCAAGAATCAGAACCAGAACTTCAGAAGTACTTGGTGATCATGACTCCTTGAGCTCCCAAGACTGGCATTTGCAAGACCGAGGATGTATGTGGTCAAGCCCTTCTTATATAGGTGTTCAAGGGTGGTCGTGAAGGGTGATCATAAATTGATGATGTCAAGAAATTTAGAATTGGACCTTTGGATATTAGAATCAAGCAAGTAGACAATGGATCTAAGGGTTTCGACATGTTTCAGACATGATGAATGCATTAGTTTCTCCAAATTTGGAACCAATAATGAGATGTAGAAAGTCACTTGGAATCTAAGGTTCAGGATGGTTTCCTTTGTGTCCATGACAATGGCTCCTACTGCACCTACTGTGGATCAACTTCTATTGGGGTTTGAGGTTTGTGATAACATGAACAACGTAAGGAAGAAGAACAAGATTAGAACACAACATAATACTAAATGTACTACCAAGCGAGTGTACAAAGATAAGTGATCCATTAGGGTTATATGCGTATATACACACCAGGGGAAAACACCTCCTAAAGAGGGAAAAAGTTCCTTGATAGTCCTAATTGTGTTCACACACATCATTAACAAAATATATCAACAAATCCCTCTTGGGAGAGATGCGGCAAACAAGGAGCTTGCACTCATGTATAAGGAAGTGCAAGCTATGTGGAAAAAAATAAATCTACAAAAGGAAGCAAGCCCAAAGCTTTGCAAAAAGCTTCAAACTTCTCCATAGGTAGAGCCATTGTGAAAAGGCCTGCAACATTATTGTGTGTGGGCACATATTGAGTAGAGAACATCTCCTTGACATAATGATACTGCACCTAAATGTGCTTTGTGTGGGCATGGAACATAGGGTTCCTAGTAACTGCCAATGTGCTCTGACGACCAGTGAAGATGGTGATGGCAAAAGACTGACCAACACCTAGATCAACCAAAAGGCATCTGAGCCACACACAATCAACAATAGCTTTGAAAGCTTCCCTTTACTTAGCCTCATAAGTGGCCACAATAGGTTGCTTAGGGATCAACCAAGATATGCATGAGCTACCAAGCATGAAACAAAAACCATTGGTAGACACAGAAGAGTCATAGAAACCAACCCAATCCGAGTAAGAAAAAAAAATGTAAATCTTGCGGTAATGATCCCCCCTTGGGATATAACAGTCCAAGTAGATAGGTACCCCTCAAGTAGCAAAAGATGTGCTTGATGGCCTACCAATGCTTGATAGCTAGACAATGCATTCATCTAAGAGACAACAAATTGAATATTAGGAAAAGTTATGCATAAGAAATCTCCAACAACCTTCTTTTAGAGAACAACACCAAATGCATCTATAACATTATGAAGAGTCAATCATAAACCTATCTCCATTGGAATGGCAATAGTTCTGTAATCTTCAATGCCAAAACGTTGCAATAATGTGTGAATATATTTTGCTTGTCACAAAGATGTTCCCCTGTCAACTTGCATAAACTAAATGCTTGATGATGCAAATGCCCCAAATTCTACATCTTAAAAGAGGCATGCAAATCAGCCTTAAATTCAACAATATGCTTTTCATTAGGACCAATGAGTAGTATGTCATCAACATAGATAACAACGATCAGAACTACATCATCTGCATGCTTAACATATACGGTTCTCTCAGTTGGACTGCTCTCAAAACCATGCCCTTGCAAGTAGGCATGAATCTTTCATACCAAGCATGCCGTGCTTGATTCAAACTTTGTAATGTTTTTTTCAACATGCAAACTTTGTTTTCATGCCCTTTCTGCACAAAAACCATGGGGCTAAAATATATACACTTCTTCATGTAAGTCACCATGAAGAAATGAAGTTTTAATATCTAACACATTCCAACCATGATGAGGTGCAAGTGCAGAAATGCTACAAATAGTGGTCATTTGACATGTGGGAGCACATGTCTCATTAAAGTTGGTGCCTCTCTCTTGAGCATAACCTTTGGTAACAAGCTTAGCATTATACCTATCAGTTGCTTCATTACACTTATATTTCAACTTGTATACCCATCATAAACCAATGGACTTTTTTCTTGGAGGCAAATCACATAAAGACCAAGTATCATTGTTCATAATAACATCATATTCTGATTGCATATCAGCAATCTATTTTTTTGAATTTTTTGTTTCATCAAAATAAATATGGTCATTTTCATGACAAAGACTAGAGGCATCCATTGCATAACAATCTGATGCAAAGAAAGCACTATGAGAGCCTGAATAGGTATTGTATGATAAAAGTGCATCTAATTTTCTATCTCGCAAAGTCTGCACTAACCAATTATTGGAAGTAGGGTGGCCTCAATAACAGTTAATCACAAGTTTACAAGATCTTTCAACACATGAACCTTAACATACACACCTTATTACTCAAAAAGAAGATGAGTGAGAGATAGAGAGAGGATAGACAATTTTTTGAAGTGTATGGTAAGCTAGGATGCTCACCTACACTATCTTATACATAATTACTATGAATATTATACAAATTGACAATATTTGAATCTATGCAGAAATAGGAACTAGATATAAGAAATTGTGTGCCTAAGAGGTATGAAGAGTGTGTGTGTGAGAATATTGAGAATATGAATAATTTAGAACTTTTTTACAACAAACCCTAATTCTGATTATCCTAAATAGAAAACTAGTGAATAAACAAGTAGGAACAGAAATAGACTTGTTACCTACAGTAACTGAACAAGTGATGTTGATGATTGGCTGATACTAACTCCTCCAAATACTACACCAGAAGAGTACACCTCGTCCAAGATTACATAACTCTTCCTCTAAGTAGAGGACCTCCTTGATCTCCTTGTTTAGAGTAAGAGAAATAATTGAGAATTTACTTGATGTGACCCCAAAGACCTCCTTATGTACTACTGGGTGCTCTCCATAATGAGATTTATTGTAAAAGCAAAAAAGCTACAATCGCATCAAAATCCATCATCACTAGATTTAGTGATTACGAAAATCAGCACTAAAATAACTTTCAAATTCGCTTTTCAAAAAACTTTCACTATCCGCTAGATATGAAACCTTGTGCTTTGATGGATGTTTTCAATTCATTTCTCTTAGAACACTAAGGCCACATGCTTTCTTGTTGATGTTCGAAAGAGAAGACATATTATGGTTGTTGTAGTTTAAGTGTGAATGTTATAACTTGTTTCCAACAATCTCCCCTTTAATGTCATAATGATACAAGATTTAACAACCTTTGAAACTTCTTGTGACTCTCTTTGGACAATGCTTTGGTAAAAATATATGCAACATTCTCACATGTAGGTATGTAAATTATCTTAGTGTGCTTCTTAGATACTTGTTCCTGAATATGGTGGTAATGAACCTCTATATGCTTTGTCCTAGCATGATGATAGGGTTTTTTGCAATAGCAATAGCACTCTGAATGTCTAAAAATATTTGAACTGGAAGATGAACTTGAGCATTAACATAACTCATAATTTTTTATAACCAAATTGATCCAAGTGTAGCTGTAAAAGAAGCCCTATACTCCACTTCACTTGAAGATGTAGCAAATGTAGGCTATTTATCCACAAGAGGTAAGACAATCTCCTAGATAGAAACAATAGCCACTTGTGCTTCTTCTTGAGTCTTTATCACCTACCCAATCAGAGTTTGAAAATCTTGAAATGTGAAGATTTCAAGAATACCATAGCATAATTAGAAGTTCCCTTCAAATATTTGAAAATTCTCTTAACTGCTTTCCAATGCATCTTAAGCGGACTGTGCATGAAGAGGCAAAAAAGTGCCCCGGTGGTTTTAGTGTGTTGACACACATGACTACCAAAATATATGAACAAACCCCCCTTGGGAGTGATGTAGTGAAGAAGGAGTTGGAACTCATGTATAAGGAAGTGCCAAGCTATGTGGAATCAATCCACAAAAGGAAGTAAGCCCAAAACTTTGCGGAAAGCTTCAAACTTCTTGCTAGGTAGAGCCTTTGTGAAAAGGTTTGCAACATTCTCCTGTGCGGGCACATATGCCAAACTGATCTCTCTAGCAGAGACCCTCTCCTTGACATAATGATAATGGACCTCAATGTGCTTAGTGCAAGCACGAAACACAAGGTTCCTCACAACTGCCAATGCGCTTTGGTTGTTAATGAAGATGATGGTGGTAGGAGAGTGACCAACACCAAAATCAACTATAAGGCATTTGAGCCACACACGCTCAACAATCGTTGTGAAAGCTAAACTATACTCAACCTCACAACTAGAAGTGGACATAGTAGGCTACTTCTTGCTCAACAAGATATGCATGAGTTACCAAGCATGAAGCAAAAACCATTGGTGGACACATGAGTGTCATAGCAACCAACCCATTTGGAGTCAAAAAAGCATGTAAATCTGGCGGTAGTGATCCCCCCTTGTGATAAGACAAACCAAGTAGCGATGTACCACTAAAGTAGTGAAGATATGCTTAACCACTACCAATGCTTGATGCCTGGGCAATGCATAAACCTGCTCATATGCGAGACAACAAACTAAATATCAGGTTCAGTGATGCGTAAGTAAATCAAGCATCCAACAATCTACTGATAGAGAACAACATCAAATGCATCTCTAGCATCATGAAGACTCAATCGTAAACTTGTTTCTATAAGAGTGGCATTACGTTTGTAGTCTTCAAGGCCAAAACGCTGCAATAATGTGTCAATATGTTTTGTTTGTAACAAAGCTATTCCACCATCAACCTGCATAAATTGAATGCACAAATAATGATGTGAATTCCCCAAATTTGACATCTCAAATGAGGCATGCAAATCAGCCTTAAAATTAGCAATATGCTTCTCATTAGGAACAATGAGCAACATGTCATCAAAATAGACAATAATGATAAGAAGCACATCATTTGCATGCTTAACATATAAGGTGCTGCTAGTTGTAGTGTTCTCAAAATCATGTGCAATCAAGTAGGCATGTATCTTTTCATACAAAGCATGTGGTGCTCGCTTCAAACCATATAATGCCTTTTTCAACTTGCACACTTTGTTTTCATGCCCTTTCTACACAAAACCACAGGCCTAAAAAACATACACTTCTTCATGTAAGTCACCATTCAAAAATGTATTTTTAATGTCCAACTAATGTACATTCCAACCATGATGAGCTGCAAGTGCACATATGCTATGAACATTAATCATTCGGCATGTGAGAGCAAAGGTCTCATCAAAATCAATGCCTCTTTCTTGAGCATAACCTTTTGCAACAAGCTTAGCTTTATACCTGTCAATTGTTCCATCAGGTTTATGCTTCAGCTTGTATACCCACTTAGTGCCAATGGCCTTCTTACTAGAAGGCAGGTCACACATAAAGACCAAGTACTATTCTTCATAATAGCATCATATTCAGATTGCATAGCAACCATCAAATTTTTTGAATTTTGTGCTTCATCAGGCCCATTCTCACTAGAGGCATCCATAGCATAGCAATCTGATGCATATGATATGATAGAGGTGCATCTAATTTGCTATCTCACAAAGTCTACGCCAACCATTTTTGCATAGTTTTTCCTCCTCTATATCAACCCTCTCATCAATAAATACATCATGTAAATCTATATCATCACATGAAACCTATAGAGGCTGAGAAATTGCCTGAATTGGACCAATACTCCACCTATAAAAAGAGGTAACAAAGTGTCATACACATCTCTAGAGCTAACAGAAGTCTCCTTGGTACATGAAAGTCATGGATGAATTGCATCTTCCATAAAAACAACATCATGGCTAACTAAAATGTGTTCAATCTATGGATGATATAGACAATAGCCTTTGCTCTTAGAACTATACCCAACAAAAATAAATTTCAATGCTTTATCATCCAAGTTCCTATGTTGTTGTTAAGACACTAATGCATATGCCAAACAACCAACTTACAAATGATCAATATATGGCTTGTGAACATGCCAAGACTCATATAGAGTGATAGACTATAATGCTTTGATGGGACACCTGCTAAGTACATATGCTGCACACATAACAACCTCAAGCTAGAAGCTATGTGGTAAAGCTTGGCTTTTGAGCATACACCTTGCCATCTCCATTAGAGATATGTTCTTTCTTTCAAAAACTCCATTCTATTGAGGTGTGTATGACACTGTACACTGATGTTTTATCCCATGTTCAACCAAAAATGCATTAAAAATAGAAGACATGTATACCCCCCCAATGATCAAAATGGAGGGTGTCTTGTTTACATGTTGATAGATTTTCAACCAAAACTAGAAACTGTTTGAAGCACATAAACACCTTAGACTTTGCTTTTAGTGGATACACCCATGCATGCCTTGAAAAATCATCAATAAAAGTCACGAAGTAAAGGTAGTTCCCAAACAGGACGTTTGCGTAGGACCATAGACATCACTGTGAACAAGCTACAATTTCTAAGTAGCTCAAATTGAACCATCTTTTGGGAAGGAGAAATAGTGCTTTTTGCCCAAAATATAGCCTTCACAAACATGTTTACAAGGTGCCTCAAGTTTGAGCAGAGGGGACACCATTTGAGATTTCTATAGGTGTAGCAAACTAGCATAACTTAGATGAACAAAGCATGCATGCCAAAGCTTTGCATCTGACATATCCTAAGAATATTGAACTACACATGCTGAATCATTCACAAATTTTGCATAATATATGATCTTATACAAACCACAATATAAAATGCCATATTGCCAATGTTTGGGCAAACTTCATAGTAGTCCCAATTGTAATTTCTTAGACAAACCTTGCCAAGCTTGATCAAGTCTTGTTGACCTTGCAACAAGAATAAAAGACTTAGTCTTTATCATTAAGATCTCTTGAACTATCAAAAGCATCTTCATTTATCAGCACGATTTTAGAGATGTTTCCCTCAACTCAAGTCCAAGCATATGCTAATGCCTTTAAGATTCTAAAGCTAAGAATGTCATCAATTTTGATACAACTCTAGGTGATATCAACCATTGGGCTTTAAGTACCACTACTGATGGCTTGGGACTTCTTGCGAACTACTTATTGTCTAACTAGCTTGAAGAATTCCATTCTCACTACTAAGAAGAAGTTTATTCTTCCAATAACTTGAGATTCCTTCTAAAGAATCAACAACATGAGCAAATGATTCATCTTGGAATCTTTTGCACTGTTGGAAGGATATTTGAAAGGAATTCTAGACTTTCAGACAATATTAAGAAGTTAAATTGCTTCAACTGTGTTCATCTCGTGAGTATCAAACTAAAGGATTAATATCACCTTTAGGATATGGTTTCCCATTCCATTTGAACTTTCTTCTATGTGAAATGTGTTCTTGATTTTGAAACAAAAATTATTATCATTGGTCAATCTTTCAATGTTACTAGAGTACTTTAAACATATTGCAACGATTTGTTGTGATTTCATAGTTTACAGTACAAGCATCTTATAATGATTGAGCCATTGGACAATAATGTTACTGTGAACACTTTCATTGTCTTCTTTTCCTAACTATTAGTTAGGTTTTATGATTCTATCCTCTTTTTCTAGTAAATATAATTGAAAAGAAATCAAAGCTTCTAGCATGTGATATCTTCTATCTTTAGAATATTTTTCAAAAGGATATCTTCACTTGTCCTAATATATTTATGAAATTTATGGCTTTTTTGGGGAAAAAGTTCATGGATCAATGAAGATACCTTTCTTGGAAATTCTTGTATTTCCCAAAGAAAAGCTCATCTTGAATATGAAAGGAACAACATGTGATTCATGAAATAGGAAGGGTAGAATATTTCATTTAATGGCTTATATTTAGGAAGTATCCCAATTCCTAAAGATCACTTGATAATGATTTCCTCTTAAGCCACAAATAGCTGAAATGCAACCATAAAGTAACTCTCTAATCCTTCTAAAAGGAAGAGTTTAGTCAAAGTTTCCACATTTTCCTAGCAAGCTGCATCGTTACGAGAGATGCAATCATGGAACCTAACATCCTCTATTGAATGGTAAAGTTCAATTGATGCTAAGATTCAATCTTTGATTTTTGTCACTCCTTGGGATGGAATCAAGTGAGAACTAGTAAAAATTCTATGTTTTTCTTGGCACTTTGCATCCTTAATAAGGATGCAACTTATGAAACATAACAACTATCTATTGAACTTTGAAGGTTCAATTTTTGTTAAGTTCCTCGAGATAGACTTAAGTGAAAGAGTTCACTTGAAAGTGCTAATGGAATTAGGGAAACATTTCTTAATTTATCATCCTACTTGGATGCATGAGAATTTACATAAGCAAGTGTAAACTCTCTTTCTAAACTTGACTTTATGATTCTATAAGTATCTCTTGGATTTAGAGTTTTCATAAAACTTATAATTTTGCAGGTAGTAATGTTTTTTTGCTCATCAAGATGGCAAGAAAATTGAATGTTTGACATTTGGATTGTGCCTATTTTTATTAAGCAAGAAATCTAAGATGCTTAATGTAACTCTTCATTAATTATGTGATAGTAAAGTATCAAATTGGAAAGAATGGATTCGCTACTCAAGTTGCAAGGTAGCCAACAGAACATTGCAACTAACTAGTTTTCTTTCTTCCCTAATGTCTAACTTGATCATTTAAAACCAAGCTAACTATTAGGAAAGTACATTCATTCATCTACTTAACAAAAAATCATGGTATATCATATGCAAATGCATGTGCATGCATGTATGTGTTGGCATGTTTTTCTTTTCATGCCCTAAACTAAATCAAACAATTCTTGATCTTGCAATGCATGCATGTCATGCAGCCATGAAGAAACATACTATCTTGTCTTCCTTTAAAATATATAAATAGGTAAGTGCACAAGCTTGAGTGCATCACATTCCTTTTCAAATAAGAAGAAAGCTTGTGTTGTGCATGAAAACATTTTTTTGGAAGGAGAAATGCACAAATAATCATTCATTTCCGTGCATGAAGTGCAAACCACAATTCATAGATCCAAAAAAGTGCTTGATGTGTTTTCCAATACATCCATGCTCATCTATTTTGCTTTCATTGATTGCTCAAAAGCCGCATAAACATTATCAAATTGGTAAAATAATTTTACTCTATCAATAGTTTCATGCCTCAAACTCGTTGCTCTCATGGAAAAAGTGAATCACTCATGTGCGACAGGTTGAGGATTCAACATTGCCCAACACTTTTTTCAAATGGAATTTGAATCTTTTGCTTTGGAAGACTATTGCATCGATCCATTATTAAATATGCTGAGTACAAATCTGTAGATGACCTAAGCAGTGTCGTTACAAAAAATTCCCATTTTTGTGGGTGCACAATCGAACCCTCTGCTTTGCAACTTAAGAGATACCATCTTTTATTCTTTTAAACTTTGTTCTTCGATTCCATGTGTTAGACATGTAAGTACATGTGCACCAAATGTCCCAGTTAAATGGATTTAACTCAAGTGGATGCTTCTAGAAGGTTCTAGAGCTCTTTGGGCAAAAATACTCTCTCCATGCACCCCATCGAGGTTGAACCCAAGACCTCCTGCGTCACAACCTTGAGACTTAACCACTGGGCTAAGTGAATCACTTGTTTACAAGACCACAAGATCTACTACATAATTCTAGTCTTGAGATCTTTTTCATATACATGAGTGACCAAACATTGTTAGATTTGAGATCTCTCTGAGCTGGCTAGACCCTTAGATCATACAATTTCCATTATTACATAAACCACACAACTAATCGATGAATGCACAGTCCGAGCATCACCCTTTGCAATGTCCAACTTAGTAGACCACATATAGAGAAGGGGAACTAAATCTCCAAATAGATTCAATGAGTATGGAGAATTACCTAAGACCATGGAAAGAGTACAACCTCATTTACCTATGTTAAGAGATGATTTCTTTTAAATATGAAGCATGGAGGAGCACTTCAAAATGCACCACCGTGGGGAGTAGCCAATATGTTGATGGAAGCATGGCAGAGAGGAGGTGGCACAACAACACCACAATTTGATATAGGAGGAGGCTATATATATATATATATATATATATATATATATATATATATATATATATATATATATATATATATAGAGAGAGAGAGAGAGAGAGAGAGAGAGAGATACATACATACATACATACATACATACATACATACATACATACATACATACATACATACATACATACATACATCCATACATACATACATACATACATACATACATACATACATACACCCACACCCACACACACACACACACATATATATATATACACATATATATATATATATATATATATATATATATATATATATATATATATATATATATATATATATATATATATATATATATATATATATATATAGATATATATATATATATATATATATATATATAGACACATACACACACATATCTATCTATCTATCTATCTATCTATCTATATATATATATATACACACACACATACATACATATGTTGGAGATAGATGTCTGCGCAAGCACACGAATAGCACAAGGAAGAAGAAGAATCTTGAAGCACAAACACACAATACTGAATGTATTACTAGAGAATGTACAAAGATAAGTAGCCCATTAGGGCAATAGGCTTATATACAAGCCGGGGGAAAAAACCTCCTAAAGAGGGAAAAAAGTGCCCCGGCGGTCCTAGTGTGTTCACACACATTACAACCTAAATATATCAACAAATCCCCCCTGGGAGTGATGCGGTGAACAAGGAGCTGGCACTCATGTATAAGGAAGTGCCAAGCTATGTGGAAATCACTCCACAAAAGGAAGTAAGCCCAAAGCTTTGCGGAAAGCTTCAAACTTCTCCCTAGGCAGAGCCTTCGTGAAAAGGTCTGCAATGTTCTCCTACGTGGGCACATATGCCAAGCTGATCTCCCCAGCAGAGAACCTCTCCCTAACATAGTAATAATGCACCTCAATGTGCTTAGTGGGAGCATGAAACACAGGGTTTCTCGCAAATGCCAATGCGCTCTGACTGTCAGTGAAGATGGTGGTGGCAGAAGACTAGCCAACACCCAAATCAGCCATAAGGCATCTGAGCCACACACTCAACCGTCGCTGTGAAAGCTGCCCTATACTCAGCCTCACAACTGGAAGTGGCCACAGTAGGCTGCTTCTTGCTCAACCAAGATCTACATGAGCTACCAAGCATGAAGAAAAAACCACTAGTGGACACACGAGTGTCATCGCAACCAGCCCAATCAGAGTCAGAAAAAGCATGCAAATCTGGCGGTACTGATCCCCCCTTGGGATAAAACAACCCAAGTAGCCGAGTACCACTCAAGTAGCGAAAGATGCGCTTAACCGCCTTCCAATGTGTGACTCATGGGCAATGCATAAACTTGCTCATCTGTGAGACAGCAAACTGAATATCTCGCCGAGTAATGCATAAGTAAATCAAGCATCCAACAACCTGCTCATAGAGAACAGCATCAAATGCATCTCCAGCATCATGAAGACTCAATTGTAAACCTGTCTCCATAGGAGTGGCAATAGGCTTACAGTCTTCAAGGCCAAAACAATGCAATAATGTGTCAATATATTTCATTTGAGACAAAGCCATTCCACCATTAACTTGCATAAACTGAATGCCCAAATAGTGATGCAAATGCCCCAAATCAAACATCTCAAATGAGGCATGCAAATCAGCCTTGAAATCAGCAATATGCTTCTCAATAGGACCAGTGAGCAGCATGTCGTCAACATAGACAACAATGATCAGAAGCACATCATTAGCACACTTAACATATAAGGTGCTTTCAATTGGATTGTTCTCAAAAACATACACTTCTTCATGCAAGTCACCATTTAGAAATGTTGTTTTAATGTCCAACTGATGTACATTCCAACCATGATGGGCTACAAGAGCACAAATGCTCCGAACAGTAGTCATACGGCATGTAGGTGCAAAGGTCTCATCAAAATCAATGCCTCTTTCCTGCGCATAACCCTTTGCAACAAGCCTAGCCTTATACCTGTCAACTAATACCATCAGGTTTATGCTTCAGCTTGTATACCCACTTAGTGCCAATGGCCTTCTTGCTAGGAGGCAAGTCACATAAAGACCATGTACCATTCTTCATTATAGCATCATATTCAGATTGCATAGCAGCCATCCAATTTTCTGAATTCTGTGCTTCATCAAAAGAAACAGGCTCATTTTCATCACAGAGACTAGATGCAACCATAGCATAGCAATCTGATGCAAAGGAGGCACTATGAAAGCCTAAACGAGTACGGTATGAAAAAGGTGCATCTAATTTGTTGTC